>OY740766.1:95653764-96229507 GCA_963513935.1 Aphrophora alni
TAATTATAGAAATATTTAAACACAAAGAAATGAAAACCTTTAAACTAAAAACTAATTCGTTACAAATGATAAAAAGCAAACAAAAGTAATGAAAAGTAATAACATTTTAAATTCCTTCATCTTTGTACATTTTTATATTTGATTAAGAAAATCATTCATTTTCAGTTGGTTGGTCAATGATTTTATTTATGCGACTGATCAAATACCTTATTTTACAAATGAATTATAGAATAAAAATTTGTTCATGGATAAAGTAAGTTAAACCATAAAAAAAAATTTTTTTTAAATCAATAAATAATTTAAAAAAATCATAAATGCATACTTAAAACTTGAGATTTGTGTAACAAAATTTGTTTCTTGCTTTAATTTAAAACAAACATTTATTAAAATGATTTCACGATTTTCTTGTTGTTTTTATTATACATGATTATTACAGTGAATACAAAACTGTTGCCTGTGTAACAGAATATAGTTTTCTCTATAAGCTGTGAATAGTATAATCAATTTGGGTTTTAGAGTTAAATTCAGCATTGTTGTGACTTCATTAAAACTATCATAGCTAATAAAATGTAGAATTAACAAAAAAATCAAAACACACACATATACTTTATCCACAAACACAGACGTGGGAATTTTGGTTTTTTTTTGTCATTTCAGGACCAATTTTGATTTATATTGGTATAACCATCATTACTGAACTCAAATTATCATTTATTTGTTGTCCTATATGAACTATGCATAAAATGAAATACAAATTTAGATATCTTTTTTTATGATTCCTAAAAAATTTTTAGAAAATGAATAAAACCTTTTGCTATAATCCTTTCACTTTTTAACAGGCTTAAGACTTTGTCTTGTAAATTATTTGTGTGCTTAGACATAAAATAAAACTGGATTAAATACATAATATTTAGTTCATTACACAATTAAGTTTAAATCAATTTAAATTTCGTGACAATTGGCTATACTGTAATTAACAATGTTACACTGGATTATGTACAACAAGAAAATTAAAATTGATTTATTGTTGATAGATATTTATTTCATTGTTAATTCATACACATCACTAAAAACTTAAACAAGGTTATATTGAGTGTAAGATAGTTTTAAATTCTTTTATTCTAGATATTCAGTACTTTGATTGGCAGGAACATAACATGAATTCAAAACACATGAGCATATATAAAAGTTATTTTTGTATAACATTTCAAAGACAACCTAGCTTCATCTATGTTAAAATATTGCTGACCTATAAAACACCAGTCTAGTACAAAGTTATTTATATATACAATAACCTAATGTAGGTCATGGTCCCATACTAGACTGTATATGAAGTTGTAAATGTGAATTATTAAACTTTGAACTATCTTGTAATGTCTTATAAAAATAATGATTTAAAATTCCCCATTTAAATAATAATGATACTTAAGATGACATGGAAAGACAGACAATTACAAGACGAGTTATAAATATGTGACCTAGGATATTCCATAAGTTAGTAAATAATTTGGATGTTGTAACTAATATATCATTGAGAATGGAAACCTTGTTGAAACGCGTTTGATAATTACACAATGTGAGAACTTTTATTCTATTTATTATTCTTGGAAAATAATTAGAAATTTAGGTAATATACTGAAATTTTTTATTATTTTTTTAATAATAATAAAATGCCATTAAATTTAAATAATCTTACGAAATAAAATTTTCCACAAAGGTTATAAATATTTATAGCTATATTATTTGTAGTAACTGTTTGTTGAGAACTGTATTCTGACAAAAATAATATGCGTTTAATACAAACTAACTATATTATGCCAATTTGTAAAGATTGATATAAATTTCTAAAGAGAGAAGAAAAATTTCAGTTATCTAAAATTTTTTAGTTTTTTTTTTTGTTGAAACTATTTTTAAAAACTGTATATATAACTAAATAAATTTTAACTTTAGCATCATCTAAATTTACTTATAATTTTAGAAAATAAATTAAATATATTTGTAATTTTTTTTAAATTTTAAAAGTTATCACAATTAGAAATTGTAATTACAATCTACTAACAAAAACCTTAAAATAAAGCAATATATTTACAGAGAGGTTCAAGAATAAAGAATATATAATCTAATATACAAAGAGCAAATTGTTGAAATGCAAGATAATAAAGAGACAGTGGAAATATAACAAGGTCAAATAACTCTATGCCTCTAAACAAGTCAATTTGGTTACATGTATACATTTCTGTGTCTAATTCAAATATCTTTTAGGATTTGAAAACAGCATAACAGTATTCAGTATATTTTCTTCTCTTTTCAGAAATATTTACAATTGATACTTTACATCATGCATACACATCCATATCCACTAACTAATATATTGAGAGATTCAAGACTATATTGCCAAAATTTAAGAACTGATTTTATAGATATTGAAAATAAGATCCAATGAACTTGTGACTAAACTTTGATTTCTGTATCTTTCTTTTAAAATTTATAGATGAATTATAGCAACATAACATTACCAATAAGATTACGTTATGTTTGAAAATATTGGTCACAATGATTTCATACATGCAGCTGAGCTATATATATATATATTATATATATATATATATATATATATATATATATATATATATATATATATATATATATATATATACAGTAGAACCCCTCAAACTCGACACAATGTGGACTTTAAGGTTGTCGAGTTTGGGGGTTGTCGAGTTTTAGGGAACTTTGGTATTTAATGGTTAGGTTTGCAACAAATACTCAAAATTATTTTAAATAACTGTACATTTATTGATTATCAATGATTAAACGTTTATTGCAAAAAAGTCCCTGCCTGACAACAAAAAAATAGTGTGTTCAATCACACATTAAAATTAAATTTATCGATCGGTCAAATGAGATTTAAAAAGTGTTGGCCTTGTACAATAGGTTTAGTAAACTAAAAAGACCTATCCTAATATGCTGTAATAAAATTTACAGTAAAGTCTACAGTAAAAAACAGACAGTCCATTAAATATTTTTAAAGATTAAAACAATTTTATATAAAAAGAAAAAACATTAGAGCAAAGTTAGCATTGTTTGATCTTTGTTTTTCATTTTCGACTGGACGTCTGGCAGCTTCATCTCGAAGTCGCCGAAGAAAAAGAATGTCCATACCAAACACAGTCCAATACAAATGCTATAAATTGAACTGCTGATCGCATATAATTAAGAGTCGGATCATTTTTCTCACATGGTTAAGACCTTTATTACAAAACTTGAATCATAGTTCTACGACGCTCCGTTGAATTGTTATGACAAAAGACTTGCCGCTTACTTTAATGGAATCGGTGCTAATGACCGGTAGCATCCGGGTGGTTAGGCGCTTGGGTTCACAACAATATGAATGTTTTGACAACAAATGTTTAGGGCTGTCCTGGTCTACCTGGATCCTTTATCTTTAACTTTGGCCTCTATTATACAGTAGGATTAGAAAGTGGCTAGACAAAGGAGCATCCCTCACAGCTGTATAAACAAAAGTAACAAGCCTCAACCACCGGGCATCTGGCAGGCGCACATGGCGTAAAACAATGCAATTAATGACCTTGGAAATCCCATGCTCCTTGTCACTGGCCCTGTCGAGTTTGAGGGGTTCTACTGTATATATATATATATATATATATATATATATATAAATCAGATACGAATGAAAATCAAGTGATTATTGTAAAAATGAACAAGCCAAGATTCCTTCTAGAATCTAGATTGTGTTCCATTAGTCATTTTATTTTTTACGTTTTATGCATACATAATGAACATAACATTTTAAATCAATGACACGTTGTGCAACTTGACAGAAAATAGTGAGGGAAAGATTAAAACATCTTAAAAAAAATGGATTTGATACGAATCATGGACATGGTGGGGGCCCATGCTGAATCCCCCATTCAGCATATGTAATGTTATATTGGTAAATATTGACATAAGGATATGGATTGTGATATTGAGTCCAAATTCAGGGTACACGTTTAAATTGTAGTTAACATGGCTACAACAAATTATGTCTGATATATTGAATTGTTTTGTGGTTATTATTACCGCTATCGTCATAGTGAGACTAAGACTAGTGACCTTAAATTGTGTGCTGATTATTTACTTTACAACTAGTAGATTTGGGGTATTTAAATTTATATATATATATATATATATATATATATGTATATGTGTTAACCCTCTAAAAAAGTCAACTTTTTGTTGATTTTTAAAAAATACATACATTAGTTTTTTGAAATGACTTTGATAAAATTGACAGCCTAAAAATGGCAAAATCTGAAGCTGATTTTTACAAAATTTTGTATGAACATTTTTTTACCCCCCCCCCCCCCTGCTGTTAGTAGAAGCTATGTCTCATTTCTGTTTAACGTGGAATTAGACACTGCTGTTTCAACATTCAGTGTTCAATTCTTTTGAAAATGCTATCATTCTCAACAGCACAAACCATACAATATTCTGTTTTTACAGATTTTCAATTCAGTGAGCTTTCCTAGGAAAAAATATAACAAAATTAGGTTCGCATTATCAGTTGTGTTTCAGTTTATTGGTTACATGTAGTTTAAAAAAAACTTTCTTTGTGTAACTTATACATTTTTGGATTCACAACAAAAAATAAACAAAATGGCTATCTCACAGTACATATTGTAATATTTGATATATTGTAATATGGTGAAAATAAACATTTTTTAGTTTTTACAAAACAACATCATGCCAAACATAGGTAATCTTTATAAAGTTATATTCATATTCTGTAGACTTTTGTGATTACTGTTATACAAAATTTTTTAAAAATTATTATTTTTTTGATTTTTTTTTACTCATAAAAATGTCCAAAAACATTCCAGAGTGATATAGTGAATAGTGGGAAGGTTAAAGTAGAGCACTTGCAAAACTGTCTTTAAAATAATTGGAAAATTTAAAGTTTTATTTTTACCCAATTTTTCAATTATAAATATTTTTCTTTGATAAACAAAGAAAAATACAAAGATAACACATTTTGAAGATCTTATACAAATCTCTATTTTGATTTCGTTCAACAAAAGAAAATATGATATTTTGGAGCCACTTAAAATATTATAACTAAAAAAAGCATACAATTTAGATTCAATATAGCAATCCATTGCTTAGATATTGCATTTTAAACAAAAACTTATTATAGTTCTCTGGATCTATTAATTTAAATGCCATGAGATCGGTTCATGTGAACTTTAGCAACATAGTTTTGAAACACCCAGAATACAATAAATTTTATTTACGGCAAGACATCATTTTATTAGACCATTTTAGATTTATTTACAATAAAGCATACTAAAGGAACCAGATATATAATATATATGTATATATGTACAACTAATCTAAGGGAAAACAAAACAATAAAGTCTACAAGATTTTTATACACATGACTTGAAGATGGAATGATTTCACTGTGGAGTCGACGGTGTTGATGATGTACCCGAACTTTGTGAAGGTGGATTTTGATTGGGTGTTGGTATGAAAGGAGTGCCCATTCCAAAAGGATTGAACGGATAATTATATTGAGATGGTGGTACAGGAGCCTGAGGAAAAGATGAGGATGATGATGTGAGTGTTTCTGGCCTATGGAAAGCTGAATATAATCGTGAAAAATCATTGTCATAAGATTGTTGTGTTACTGGTGGAATACTTGGTGTTGTAAAAGGAATATGCGGTCTAGGAAGATTAGCTGGTGGATATACAGAGCCTGCAGCAGCTGCTGTGAAAGGATTTGGAGGCAAATAACCGGAAGGATCATAGGTAGGGAATTGTGACAATCCTGAAGGAATATCCTTACCATTAGCATCTTTCCTTGGAGGGAAAAATCCTCCACTGCCGTAACCACCAAGTTGTCCTCTGTTAAATCCAGAATAATAATCTGTACGATTACCTCCCATTTGCTGCTGAAAATCAGGCCTATAATTGTTGTTAAAGTTCATAGGAGTGTTAAATGAATTCATTTGCGCATTAGATGTAATTGTACTACTTGGTTGATTTGCTTTTGTATCGACAGGGAAAATGCTGAGAGAATGATCAGACACGGACTTAAGCTGATTTAAAGCTGGTGGAAATGTTGATGCTGAAGAATCAGGCAATTTTTTCTCCGATTCCAAATGTGTTAAGTTATACATGGATGGTATTGGATTTGGTTGATTGCTTGGGGCATCCATTATTTTCTTTGTATTCAGATTAATAGGTTGAATAGTTAAAGAAGAACTGCCTAAAGTAGAAGAAGATGAAACACTAACAGGCTTGCTTGTTACAGGACTTATAGATAAGCTACTTCCAGGGCTTATTGGTAATGAACTAATTGGACTAATTGATAACGATTTTGGAAGGTTTTCTGTATGACCTAATAGTTTTTTGTTTTGAAAAGCAGAGTGACGATAATTTTTCAATGAGCTTGTAGCCTGAGGAGGTGTAATGATAGCCGACTTTGAACTGACACTACTTCTTATTATCGCAGGAACATCTGGATTACTTTCTTCTTCTTTTTCAAGATTGTCAGAACCTTCATCTTCTTCATCTCCCTCTTCCTCTTCTTCATCAATCTCCTCTTCAGATTCTTCAGGTTCAGCAGGCCCTTCAGATTTTTTGCTGGGTCCTGTTACTTTTTCTGAATTACTAACACCTTTTTCTTTACAAGCAGAAGCACTGTTTATGCTATCATCTTCAGGAACTTTATCATTAGATTTAGAGAATTTCTTTTTCTCTTCATCATGTTGTTCTGGAAGTTTGAATGAGTCTCTTGAATTTTCTCTGGAATTCGAGTCTTGTGATTCTTGAGTAGTAGTAGCTTCATTATTTACTTGTGGTGATTTGTCTTTACGGATTATAGTAAAATCTTGAGGAGAATCAATTCTTTTTGCATCTGCTTCTTTTTGAGTAACACTTGTTGTTGTTTGTTCTGGAATAGTTACTCGCTTTTTTGTTACAGTCACCTGAAACATGTTTTAAAATTGTATAAGTAAAACATTAATAAAATGATCAAAATACACAAATTATACAGCATACATTTCTTTCTAAAAGTTATATAAATTATACTAAAGTCCTGATTATACGAACTTAACGGGACTGAGGGTCATTCGGTTAATCAAAAATTCGGATAATCCGGAAACATTCTATTTCCATGATAAAACGAGTATACTTAAATTTGATAGTATGCTCATTTACCGTCTATATATCAATCTTAAAAAGAAGGTTTTGAAACGGTAAAATAACATATATTATATTTGTGTTTGTGAAGTACAGTGAGGAAAAAATGAAACTATAAATACCATATAATAAATGTATATATAATTTATTTTTTACAGTGCATACTAGATATTTGTAGTATAAATTAACAAGTAGAAATACAATCTATAGGCCTCAATAAACATTACATAAGATAAATGTTTTGTACAATATATAATTTGTACTGTCTTATATAGCATAAAACTTACACTACTGTATAATAGCTATATTGTTTAAACAGTTTTAATCAAGTTTTTTGAAACAGTTAAAGATATTTTTTGTTTGAGGTTTGATAGGTGCTTTTGAGGAGATCATTCACGAATCTGTTTTATTATCATAACTTCCCCAAGGGAAGTTTCATCTTCACGTTCTAAATAAAACAACAGTTCGTCAAACATTTTGGTAGTTTCCGATAAGTTTGTTCCTTTAACTTCCTCTGTGACATCATCATCATCCGATTCTTTGTCATTTCATATTTGGCGATCAGATGTACAGGCAGCTAAAATGTCATCTTGAAATAAAACTAGGTGTCCAGGGTCCTCATCCCTATGTATCCACTCTAAACATCTTCCAACTGAACGTCAGAGTACCCTTCCATGGTTTTAAACATCTCTAACAAATTTGCGCCATTGACAGCTTCTTCAGGTTTAGTTGTTTAATTCAGCTTCAAATGTGGTTATCAGAATATAAGGCCAGATCTTCTTCCAGGTTTGTTTAAGGCTGTAACAGTAACTTCATTCCATGCAACAGCTGACATTTAGATGACATTTTAAATTTTTATCTGTTTTTAAGTTGCAATGATGTCATTAAGTCCATCATTATCTATTTCAATAATTTTCCTTAAGAGTTTTCCCCCCTCCTTTTCATAGTTTCTAACATGCCCTGATCCATCGGCTGTATAAGAGATGTGACATCCGGTCGCAAACATAGAACAGTGATGCCACCACATTTTAGTTTGTCATCTCCCGGGTGTGTCGGGGCAATATCAATTAATAACATGGTTTTAATAGGCAGGCCTTTTTCTTGTAAAAACTGTGTACCTGATGGAAGGAAAAAAAAACAATCTTTGAAATTGTTAAATGACATCTAGGCTGGATTTGTGATGTATAAATGAGCGGCAATGAGGTAGACTTTACGTTTTTCAACGCTTTGGGATTTTTTGAATTTACCACTAAGACCAGTGGAAGTTTATGAGTTCCAGCAGCATTGCTGCAAGCAAGCAGCATTATTCGCTCTTTGTTTTTTTTATGGCCCCGGTCTGCAGTATTAATTGTGATGCCACTATTTTCCTTGGCAGTATTTTGTAGTTTAAGCCCGTTTAATCTGCATTATAGACCTGAGCAGAAGATAACTGCTGGTTTGTCACAATGTTTTTAATTTTTCAACAAAGATTTCTACCTTCCTGGCATTGTCCGAGAGGCTTTCCCCAGTGACTGTTAGCTGTCTTACCCATGCTTGTCTTTCCACCTGCCTAACCAGCCTATACACTTGCTGTAAAACTTTCATCACCATCTAATTTTTTGTTTAAGCTCAACAATTTTTCTTAAAGAATTGGCCCTGATATTGGAACGAAGTTGTCGTTCTTGCGAAAACCACATCAAAAGGGCTTCGTCAGGTATTTGGTTTACTGCCAATTTAGTTGTTTGTCTATCACTTAAACTGCCAGATACAATCATTTTTACACAAAAATCTTCAATACAATTTTTATTTTTCACCTAATAGCAGACAGTAGCTGTACCTTCGCCATACACAATAGAAATGTTTTTAACTGACTGACCTTTGTCCATCTTGTTTATGGAATCCAGTTTTTTTTTCCATGGAAACAACAACACATTTTATTTTTTATGACATCATTGTTTTTACTGAATTTATTAAATCAACAACAAATAACTCACTTTCATTTACAACTTGCAGTCACAATTTACTTGCCCACACACCAACAATGCACTAAAAAAAAATGCAAAACTAACCTCTGTACTATCAACTGTAAATAATCGCTAGACACTGTGTCACCGAGCACTGAGCCGGCAGAGTGAAGCACACAAAGGTAGAATCAGAGCAGACAGTAGAGCGGGCTGTATAGTTTACATTGGGCTGTAAAATCAACATTACATTTTTTATCCGGTTAATCAGGACTTTAGTGTAGCATATTATTTTTCAATTATTCTCTCCAATTTCAGCCCACTTTCCAAACAATATTAACCAAAAAAACAATTATTTAAGACATATATTGCCTACATTACTTGAAATCATTACTTCAACTGTTTATACAGTATAATGTTAATCATATTAAAAACTCGAATATAATTAACAATTTTCCTTAATATATTAAAACAAAATCTTAGTATTCCATAATGCACCTACTTAAAATTTGTTGAACCCAATCAAAACTCCATTTTTAAACACTTAATTTGGCCCTTTGATATAAATGTTTTACCATTTAATTAAAAAACTACCAACATAAACTATAATTACTGCTAACCGTAACAGGTGGATGTGCTGGACTCTCTCCAAAGTATGGTTTAGCGGTTGCTATGGGTTGTTTATTAGCTGCCCAAGGTTTGTCCTTGTTAGGTCCAAGAAGTCGAACCATAGGCTTCTGTACAGGTGTTAAACCACGGGCTACTGGACTGTTTCGAGGGATTATTGAAATGTTTGAATTGTTTCTTAGTAAGTGAGGTGGTGCTCGCTGACGAGTTGATTGAACCACTACTGGAACACATAAAAATATTTGTTGTTATATTTTATTGGCTTAATGAAGTAAAATAATATTAGGAACATCTATATTTCAATAAAATTTCAAACTTTTACTAATATTTAATGATTTTCAACAGTGTGCTTGCTATTCAGTAATAGTGGAAAAAGTTGTCTGATGTTTGTTTACACTAATTTTAAACAATTAATGATTTTCAACAGCGTGCTTGCTATTCAGTAATACTGTAAGAAATTGTCTGATGTTTGTTCATACTAACTTTAAACAAACTTAAATCTATTATGTCTCCTTTGGTTATTAGTCTTTAGATTTGTGAAGCAGGGTATTTAAATTAATGCTATGATTATGCATAATTTATTTATATATTTTTCCATATTAAATATAAATTCAGTGAGAATCTTTCAAGTCATTATAAACAGCAGACAGATAATTAAATTTATTTGAAATTAACAACAATTACGAAAATTATTCACCAAAAGAAATAAAAACGACTATTTTCTACACTAAACACTTTATGCGTTCAAGACGACTCAATGGCTAAGTAATCATCTATAGTTAGTAGGTAAGAAGGTTTTGTGTACATGTAACAACTGAAGATGGTGGACTTAGCCACTGAACGTCATTTTACATTTAAAATGTTTCTGGTGGAAATTGTGTTTTCTTGCATATGGAGAATATTCAATGTTTTCTGTTATAATTAAATTGTAAATCTCGGCTATAATTATTTCATAATTTATTTGGTATATTGTTAACACTGATGACCGATGGTACTTGATAGAATTCCATATTTTAATAAATAAAACACAATTTTTCTTTTGTAAAATTATATAATTCATTTGGTCTAGCCGACCATGGTTTCGCCAGTTACGGCATTGACGAGGCTCTTACAAGACTAAATACAAAGCACACCATAACTATTATAAAACGTTGAGAAAGGCAGGAAATTCCCGTTAACAAACAAAGCACAAAGACCCGGGGGAAAAACCCCACAGGTATTAACCAACCTTGAATAGAGGTTGAAGTAAAGGAGAAAATGACAAAAATTCTGTTTGGTCATTTAAAACTAGATTATCATCATTACACAAAAGTCTCTTAATTTCTAAAATTTCCAAAACATTTAATTTTCTACTTTTTACGTTAACATGTAGAATTTTAAAATTAACATTAGAATAAAAATCTGTCTGCATGATTTTTTAAATAGTTAGAAAAACTAGAATCATTATAACCTAACCGCCAACTCCTTTCATGCTCACCTAACCTACACTTAAAACTACGGCCTGTTTGGCCAACATAAGCAGCATTACAAATACTACATGTCAGTTTGTACACACCACTTTTTTGCATTTTTTCTATTTTATCTTTGGAATTTACTAACATCTTTCCTAAATTTTGTTTACAATAATAAGCTGGTTTACAATGTTTTTTCTTTTCTAAAACTTTACCAACTGCATGGCTAACTTTACCAAAATAGTTAATTCTACGCCACTTTTGTGTGGAATTATTAGAATTGACTATTGGGAAAATAAAGGATTTAGCCTTATTTTTTAATTTTCTTTTTAACATTTTATCAATGAGATTAACCTCATAACCATTATTAGATGGTTTAGCCATCTAATGATGATTTTTATACTGAGCTAGCTTGTATTAAACAAATAGCCATTAATAATGGTTATGAGGTTAATCTCATTGATAAAATAAAAATAAAATTAAAAAATAAGGCTAAATCCTTTATTTTCCCAATAGTCAATTCTAATAATTCCACACAAAAGTGGCATAGAATTAACTATTTTGGTAAAGTTAGCCATGCAGTTGATAAAGTTTTAGAAAAGAAAAAACATTGTAAACCAGCTTATTATTGTAAACAAAATTTAGGAAAGATGTTAGTAAATTCCAAAGATAAAATAGAAAAAATGCAAAAAGTGGTGTGTACAAACTGACATGTAGTATTTGTAATGCTGCTTATGTTGGCCAAACAGTCCGTAGTTTTAAGTGTAGGTTAGGTGAGCATGAAAGGAGTTGGCGGTTAGGTTATAATGATTCTAGTTTTTCTAACTATTTAAAAAATCATGCAGACAGATTTTTATTCTAATGTTAATTTTGAAATTCTACATGTTAACGTAAAAAGTAGAAAATTAAATGTTTTGGAAATTTTTGAAATTAAGAGACTTTTGTGTAATGATGATAATCTAGTTTTAAATGACCAAACGGAATTTTTGTCATTTTCTCCTTTACTTCAACCTCTATTCAAGGTTGGTTAATACCTGTGTGAATGACCTGTGGGGTTTTTCCCCCGGGTCTTTGTGCTTTGTTTGTTAACGGGAATTTCCTGCCTTTCTCAACGTTTTATAATAGTTATGGTGTGCTTTGTATTTAGTCTTGTAAGAGCCTCGTCAATGCCGTAACTGGCGAAACCATGGTCGGCTAGACCAAATAAATTATAGAATTTTACAAAAGAAAAATTGTGTTTTATTTATTAATTTATTTGGTATTTTATAAACTACTATGAAACATAATTTTCTTTTACTTATGGTTTTAGTTACTAATTTATACATTTTACTTATGGATTTGATCTAAGCCGTCGTTGATCTTCAGTTTCAGTCATTACATGATAACCTGTCTAATGATGTGCAAAGATGGCTCTACACGTCATTAGGATTCAGTTAAAAAAAGATGAGGTATTCAACTTCAGTCTTCACGTTTATAACACATGGCCACATAAGATAGGAGACTAACTAATTTGTAGTGACAAATTATGTTTTAAAAAATAATGCATTTATGTTATTAGTAAATTATTTTAATGATTCATTAATATTGTATATACAGGATTTAGTCTACTAACTCTGGCTATTGGAATTCCTGGCTGTTTTTCATGCCCATTCCACTTAAACTTATAATTTTAGAGTGTTTAACGAATCAGGGGAAGTAGAAAAAAATATACTTTATTTCTGATCAAAAGTCACAGTATATCGGAACTGCTGTACACTCTGCTGTTCCGTCATTAAAAAAGGTCTAGGTGAGAAAATTAAACAATAAACTTAAAATGGTAATAACACATTTTTTTCCCCATAATTTATATTTTATGTTTAACTTTAATACATTTATTTTACTGTATAGTGAAAAGGTTTTCACTACACAAAACTAAATCAAAAATTAATCTTTTAGCGATTAATAGACGATGTATTTTCTCACATATAATTTTCAATAATACATATCATATCTTACAAAACTGAGTCAGCTTACATCGCTGCACGAACCGATAATCACCATGTGATGTATAGTTTGTAGTGGAAGCTGTCTTTGTAGTTGTCATTACACTAAATACATAAACTTCTTTTTTCTCATTAAATTTTTACTACAAAACTTAACAACCCAGTAGTTAATTTTTGTGTTTAAATCAAAATGTTACACACTCTACCAATTAATTATTTCAACTATCACTTTTTACTTGCATTATGATTAAATGATAGAGTAAAAACTCATTACTAGAAATACATATTGTGATTTCCTCTTAAATTGTAACTTGTTCCTATATTTTACAATAGCTTTAATTTGTGATTAGATTAGAGAATTTTTTAAAAGACGTATCACATTGTGTAAACATGTTGTTTCTCTATCTTCTAAATGAAGAGCATAGGAAGAAGTTAGTGTAAATACTATCAAATAAAGTTAAACTTTTATGAAGATATCTGTTTTGAAGTTCCGAGATACCATAAAAATTAAACATTTAACTGTATACTTGCTGATGCACTACAACTAAAACAGTGGCCTGATTTGATAAAATTTTTATTGGGAGCATATTTTGTCAAGAAAATAAGCTTAAAAAAAAAAGAAAAGAAAAAAAAAATAGAAAAAATGAAAATTGTGATAATTTAGCTTCCACAAGAAAAAACACAAATATTATGTTCTCATCAAAATTCATTTTAGAACTGAAAAGTCCAAATAAAACCATGTTGGCCATAGAAAAATATGTTGGTTCAGGAGCAGTGGCGGCTCATTCATAAGGACTGCAGCCCTTCCTATAATTCAAGAAATAAATATTTTATTTATTTATTGAATTTATTACATTAAGTTACACCTGCAAAATACATCAAGCTTATCTTACAAATTTAATAAAAACATACAGTCAATAAAACAATATTATACAAACTCAAAACAAACATATACTTACTGACCACTTAGAATAAATATAAATTTGTTCAAAGAGTTTAGTTATATATAGATAAAAACACAAATGATGAATACAGAAATAACAACTTTAAACTCACAAACAGTTTATAAAATAATGTTGTCTCAGAGAAATTCAGTAACATTGTAGCAAGATTCTCTGAGCAATATCTGTTTTAGCTTCTTTTTAAATATAGGATCATCCAGCATTTAAACCCTACATTTAATCTATTATAATATGTAATGCCTTGATAATTTAGGCCACCAGCAGTGTAAGCTTGTGGATTGGGTACATCATTTGAAAAGTGTTTATAATTATCCATTACAACTATCCTATTTCTAGTGTTGTAATTGTAGTATACACAAGAGTCAACAAACAGATGTTTATGACAATGCACAAACATAGAAGCTAAACAGATAAATAGATGGCAAAATCAAATTATACAGTTACTGAAAATATTTTACAAGCGAAATGTTTAGGTTTATTGAACACAAGTATAAGATTTTTTAATTGTAAAAATATGCATGGCTTCCTTTAAGTTTCCCCAAAGTATAATATTCTACTTAATTTATAAATATGAATAACTGTAATTTTTATTGTCTTACATGTAATATTTTTTAAAGTTTTCATTTGGTAGCATGTTGTATTCAATTTTATAGTTAGTAGACTTATTTGTCTTTTCCAATTTAAATGGTAATCAATTTGTACTTCTAAAAATCCAGTTTCGGGTTTTTCCATCAAGAAATTATTTTAAAATTCTCCGTCCTTGGTAATGTTTTAAAATGAATAATTTTTTATTATTAATTTTTAATTCTAACCCATTTACAGAGAGACAATGTTGGACCCAAACACAGATTCCTGAGGAACACCATTCTTGCAGGGCGCCAAGTTGTCGCAAATACCCCATCCATATCCTGATTTCAGTTTTTTGCCTTTTATCACACAAATAAAACCTAAACCAATTTAAGTAATTACCCTTGACACCCAGAATTTTTATCTTATTTATTTATTAATACTTTGTATTGGACGGATTACAGAAAACTCCAATACTATTAAAAACTGAACATTTTTATTTGATACTAAATTAAATTGCAACAAAAACGATAGAATTTGACAAGTTAGAGTCAGTATGTAATATTAATTTTGGCTATTGGCTGGACTGTACCAGACTTCAAGAAATCACAGTAGGTAGTGAGTGGTGGGAAGAAACTTGGGCTACAGTCCAAGTGAGACTTGTTTAGTATTCATTTCGTTTATGCACCCTTGTATATGATCCAAAACTGCTATCAAATGCTGTAGAAAACTTCTTTTCTTTATAATTTCCCAAAGCTTACCTTGTAGTTTAAGCCCGTTTCATCATCTACATTATAGACCTGAGCAGACGATAACTGCTGGTTTGTCACAATGTTCTTAATAATTTAAAAACTTTTTTACATGTATTTTATCAAAAGCTTTCTTGCAATCAATAAACTAAATATAAGTAAGACAATTAACTACCTGCACTTTTGAATTAATTGCTTCAGAATAAAGACATTTTCATTCAAGATCTCCCCTTAAGAAATCCATATAATTACTCCAGGAGGATTGTTTCAACTATATTTATCAACATATTAGTTTTTTTTTTTATTGAATGTTCATATGTTAGGAATTAGTTTATTTTTCAGTTGTTTTTCATAATTGTCAAAATTCAAATCTTTATAGTAATCTGCAGTTTTTTCCCTGACTGAAATGTTAACTTCACATTTTTAATGAACCTTTTTTGATTGTCAACATGTACTAATATTAACCTCTTTTATTTTGATCAATGTGAATTTTTATTTTTGTATTTCACAACAATGGCTGGTAAAAGGAAATGCGATGTTATTAACATTACTGATAAACTTGAAGCTGTTAGACGCTTTGTTACGGTGTGTGGCAGCAGACTACAATGTTGGTGTTTCAACTGTGAGTGATTTAGAATAAGAATAAAGAAAAACTTCCTCTACATTGTACTAAAATCCCTAATCTTTACCATGAAAACTTCAGATTTTAAAAAGTCAATGAAGCTTTGTTTTTATGGTTTACTCAGCATAGGGAAAAAGGGGTGCCTTTATCTGGGCCAGTACTTTAAGAAAAAGCTAAAATCTTTGCTAAAATTTTAGGTGAAGATGGAAGAAACTTTGTTGCAAGCAGTTGATGGCTTCATAGGTTTAAAAACCATTATGGAATACAGCAACTAAACTTATGTAGAGAGAAAATGTTAGCTGATCATGAAGCAGTAGACGTGTTCAAGACAAAATTGGAAGAAATAATTGATGGATACACATACGACCAAATATTTAATGCTGATGAAACCAGACTGAATTCCTTTACCCTGTGTCAAAGAAAAATCTGCTCCGGCATCAGAACATAAAATGTAAAAACAGAGAATCACCATTCTTACAGCAGCAAATGCAACCGGCTCATTTAAACTTCCTCTAATGTGTACAAGGAAAGCTGAGAACCCTAGAGCTCTGAAAAACATTGCTCTAATGCAATGCCAGTTTATCATCAAGCGCAGAAAAATGTGTGGATGTTGTCGGAATTGTTTGAACATTGGTTTTACAAACAATTTGTTCCAATAGTCACACAATGTTTGACCGAGAAAAGCTACCATACAAGTCTATTTTAATAGTGGATAACACCCCATGTAATTCAGGAGTTTTAAAAGATGGTAAAATTAAAGTCCAATTTCTTCCATCAAACGTGACAAGTCTGATCTAACCGATGGATCTAGGATACATCAATGAGACTTTTAAGCTATAAAGTGTTTAAAATCTGTGGCTATGAAAGAAGTTGTGTATTGGTGTGCTCAAGCCTGAGATAATGTTAAACCTAGCACACTGAAAAAAACATGAAACAAACTGTTTCATGGGCTCTCAACTTCAACTAACAAATGAGACAAGGATTTTGAGAACTTGTCAGACCTACTAAATAAAGTACCAGGTTATGAAAGCACGTTTTCAGTTGGTTGCAAGCAGATGATTCTAAACTTGAGCTGACAGATCAAGAAATTGTGAATTTGGTTAAGGAGCTGGTAGTGCCTGTGGAAACATACAACATAAATTAAGAGACTAATCATGATGACTCCAGCTGAGTAACAGCTGATGACGCATTCAATGCACCTGAGGTAAGATTTTCGTTTACATTTATCAGCAGATTTCAATCCCCTAGTTTTATTTTTATAATTTTTACTGAGTATACAATTGATAAGGAACATATCTGATGTAATTGACAATATAAAGTTTTTGATTTTCTTGTTACAATAGTGTGTTCGAGTAGAAATTTAGGTTGCCCTTTGATTTGTGGAGCAATCAGCTGATGCTATTCCCGCTGATGTGTTATTAATGAAGAGATAACGAGATAAAGCTGCATTGAAACACTGCACCGGATAAACTCAAAAATCTAATAATTTTTGATTATTTTAAGTCAAACTAATGTAATTATGTAAGCTCTATAATAATGTACAAAAATTAGTCATAAAAAAATTAATAAAGCGTTTTATTTCTAAATAAAGTAAATGTCGTTCCCCCCCTGCCCCCTTTATTTCGGATAAGCGGGGTTTTACTGTGTTAAAGTGAAATTGATCTTTAAGAACGGACAGCAAAGACTTAAGTGTGGGCCTTACTTCATGAACAAAGTGAAAATTGTTAATTGTTCGCCAATAATGCCTAAATCAAAAGTTAGATGTTCTTTTTTGTTTTTTAGGAGTGATAAATTCTGTCCCTTCTGTAAAACTATCTCTCCCTCTTCCACCTTTTAATCAATATAAGATGTATTCCAGTTACCACATGAATGTGATCTTGAAGTTCTTTAACATTAATTGCAATATTGTTTAGTTATTCATGTTTTATAAATTCATAAACATTTGCTACAATCTCCTCTAGCTTGACTGTAAAATTTTACCACTATGTACTTTCTTTTTTTAATCATTTACACCAACTATTTCTGAAAACACTAACACAACAAACATAAATATCTCACATGAGGCGAACGTCACAATGACTGACCGCTTTGCTTCCTCCACCCTTAATTTCAATAAGTATTTTACTGTGAATCCATCAGTCTTGGACTACATGAGTTGTGTATATAATATAAGTCCCGGCTTTCCCCCCAATTTCTTCAGTTGGTAGACATTACACCCTCTATATATTAATTATATCATTAATTCATCTAATGATGCTGTTTGTGATGGTGAAACAGCTGTTATGACAAACTTTTCAACAAAAAGCTAAAACAAGGTAATTTTAAATTTTATTTAAACATTTATAATAAATTGGTTAATAGCATCCTTTTCTTGACAAATCACCAAATGTGGACTCAACTTAAAGTGAATATAAAAAAGACAAACTTTTATGAGTGTTGCCAAGATCAAATGGAATAGTAAATAGTATGTGATTTGGTAGGTTAGTTTGCGATGATTTGTTGTAGGTTTGACGTGAGATTTTATAGTTAGTACTATTTGGAGGCAATATTAATTAATTAAGGCTGGAAGCATGGTAGTATGTCTGTATTACACCTAGAGGTTCTGAACCGATTCATAGCCAATGTCTCAATTTAAACATATTGGCTAAAGTAAGCAGCTTGTGACAAACTAATACAATGTTTTCACCTGCACATTTACACATATTGGCCATATACTAAAACCACAAACTTGATCAAATGCAGCACATGGTCATGAGTCCAATCTTAGGCATAAAATTACATATTTAATATTTTCTCGAGTGAGTAAGCATTGCACATAATAATATAGTTTGGTCGAGGAAACTAGACCCATATAAATTAGAATTAGCCACTCATTATAAAACAGGAAGCATAATTAGAAACTAAATGGTACACATGATGCATGCTCTTGAAGAGTACCTCTTCCAGACTGCTTGGTCATACACGTTGCATGAAAAAGCAAAACATAATCTATAATCTTCTACGGACACAGGGTAGGCAATCTGGAATACAAGTGGAACTTAAAAATCAAAACTCTATTTAGGAAGCTGCCACGCTTAATATAGGAAAGTTTATGTGATAATCAGTGTATAAGATGTGAGGAAGATTGCAGGACGAAGGATGAAGCCTAAACCCAACAAGGGATAACCATATATACAAGATTAGTTTGAGACTAAACCATTTAAGTAAAATGGTTTAGTCAAAATGGAAAGACATCTTGAGCATCTATCAGCAGGCATGTTCCAATGTACATGTCTAGATCTTACTTGTGTGTGTGTTATCGTTTTAAATTGAGGTTTTGTTTGAATTGTTGTTTATGAATAAAAATACATAGCAGATTTAAATAAACGCTACACCACCAATGCACACACACTCACCAACAGGCCCATGGAAGGCTCTACTTACCCCTCATCATTGGTTAATAACTCGATTACAAAATTTCAACATTTTTATTTTATAGTTTTTTTTTCTTTTCGGTGTGATTATTTTTGTGATGTAAATAAAAATGTGAAGAAAACAAGACTAAATACATATAATTACAATGACTTTAAATTTACCAAATGAAATTGTATTATTAGAATTAACAAAACCAGATTATAAATTAAATAACATTGTTCTCCCCGATATATTTCTATATATAAAAATTAAGTAATGTTTGGACTCATTTTTTCATCTTCTGTAAAGATTCCATGTATAATTTGCTCAACAAGATCAAATTGTAAAAGTTGCAATCAGGTAGTGATGACTAGGTGGCAACATTAGCTAGGGTCGAGTGGGAGATAGAGCAGCACCCGAGACATGTGTGGAAGTGAGGATTGCTTAAGCCGACAGAGTCCATAGCCTGCCGGACAAACTTAAAACATTATATTCCTAGATAATAAAGTTTTAAGTTTGTCCGGCAGGCTATGGTCTCTGTCGGCTTAGGCAATCCTCACTTCCACACATATTGTCTCGGATGCTGCTCTATCTCCCACTCGACCCTAGCTAATGTTATCATTTTATAATTTGATTGTAATATTCATACAAGTTTATTATTGTAGCATTTTCCCCTTAACTCTAATTTGGACTTTTTTTAGTTCTAACCCTTAAATAAACAACCATGCATTATCCGAAAAGAGTCCATCTTCATTAGTTCAGTAAAGTGGGGTCTTACTATAATACATTTTCTTAATTTGGGAGGCTTAAAACATCTCCAAATAAACAGCTGATAGATTGTTCAGTTGCACATGCTTCAACTATTCAGTATTAAGGAACAATATGTAATAATTGGCAAATGCATGTCTAGCCTGCTGAAGCTTCGGCTTGGGACCATCAAAGTTGCACAAGTCTGAATTCTCCCAGTGTTGAGTTTATTTGTGTATTAAGCTACTCCCCAAATCTCCATTAGTCTAATGAGTATAAAGGGAAACAACAACAAATCTGTTGTATTATTAGAACCTTTCATTGGTTTTAAATTTCTATATACTAATAGTTATTTTATAAAGTGAAAATATTTCCTTTGTAAAATACGAAAATTTTATTGCAACAGTTATTTCTTTACAAAGTTAAAATTCTCACCTTTTTTCCCCTCCATTGATTTATCAGTGGCAGAGATTTTATTGCCTTTATTTCCACCGACTTTGAATGCTGTTCTAATTGCAATGATTTTGCCATTTTCCAGCTGCATATAAATACCTTTAGGAGATTTCAAAACCATTACTTTCTGTCCAGCTTTCAAGACAATTGATGATCGGTCTGGTGAGTTGGTAGGAATAACTACATCTGGTTAAAAAAACAACAACACAGGAATTAGAAAAATAAATCTCAATGATAAAATGTTTACATAAATTAATTATACACTTACTTCATTTATAGCAACATAACACACATACACAAAAAATAACAAATAAATGTTATTGCAAAATAGAGGCCAACAAAAAGGGACAAAATGCTTCCTTTAAAATAATTTCTGATAAAAATAAACCAGACATTACTTCCTTTTATGTAACTTTGCGTAGGGTATACTAGAAAATGAGTGTCTAAAATATTCCACAGAAAACTCTGCAATCAGGCTAAAAATAAAATCTGAAACTAAAATTATTTTGAAAATATTATAAATTTGAGATTAGTTTTTAAGTATTAATGAGTATGTGTGGAAGCTTTGATGCCATGTAAAGAGAAGCTACTAGCCTAACAATTAGTAAATGAAATAGCCTAGGTACCAAAGAATCAATTAAACTATTATTACTAATTTTTTAACTAGAATGAGTGAGGATTTATTATAGGAAGTACATTTTCTATATTCATTTAATTAAATATATTTTCTATTGTTTTAAAAATGCGTAAATTTTATTTAATTATGTATTTATTTTAAAATCTATTTTTAATTCTTTACTGTTATTTGAATGGCAACCATTTTAAAAACTATACATAGAATTAACCCATTAAATAACCCAATTTAGAAACCTTGAATTATTGTTTCCATATTGACCATGTATATGATTTTGAATTTGATAACAAATTTGAAAAGAGTTAATACATCACTCATCACCACAATTTTGATCTTCTATATCTATTTGTTATATTACATAAAGATTTCTAATCCTGCATATAGAAAGAATAATTTTTCCTTTAAACATTGTTAATACATTCTTTTCTTCTAGGCTAAATATTACAAGTCCATCATACATAGCAGAGGGGGTAATAATATAAAAAAATGCCTCCATATTTTACTGATCTTCAATGTTTTATGACCTAAGTATATAAAAAAGTGATTTTCAGCATTTTGTCTATTAGGTGTTGTCATCATCTTTAAGCATGTAAGAGGGGTGTATATGCTAGTATGCCGAGTCTAGTAGGTCCTAGAAGCACTTGCTCCAGCTTTTCTTATTCCTCATCGTGAAGAATTTCTGTGCACATACATCTGAAAACTACCTGGTCAAACCCTAACATTTCATATAGTTTTTCAACTCAGGTGAGCTGAACTGGCAGGCTTCTTTTTATAAATCTGTGATTTCTACTAATTTCATACTAGTCCTTTCGGGTCATCTGTAACACAAAAACCTTTTAAGGTGTAAAGTGACCTTTGCCGATGCTTTGAATGACACCGGCCAAATAGTGTATTGAATAGAGCCTTCGAATATCTGATGACCTCCTAGAGTAAGCAGCCTTACTCATTCAGGAAGAATCCTGAATGGGCGGATCTCTTTTCCCTAGCTACTCCTATCTCAGAGTATGTCACAAAAGGAAGAAGGCTAGAGAGGCCCAGTGACACCACACTTCAAAAAGTTCCAGAGATGAACAGAAGGAAGGTCTAGTATCACCTTGGTTCCGGCTCTTACAAACAAGCCTGACACTATCTATGCATAAGCAGCCAATACATTGGTGAAAGTAGTGATCCTTCCAAAAGATCCAGAAATATTTTGAATCTAAAAAGCTCTCGACTCTAGAAGACATTATCGAAAAGAAATGGTGTGGGATACAGAATTCAAGCTGAGGAAGGAGAGTCAAACAGTGGGAAACTTCTGACCTAATGAATACTCAGAATGAAGGGCTATGCACCCACATAAAGAAAGTTCTATGCAGCAAGAAAGAAGGCTCGGTAAAGACCCTCACCATAGGCATTGATGAGAATCAGCTAGCAATATTAGGAATGATGGGCATACTGTCTTCTATAGATTTGGGAAAATCATCATACATTGCCTCAAAAAGAGAGCAAAGAAGGATGAGGGAGAGAAGGCATCGGTGGAAGGAAAGATATCTGAACATTCCCACCTGCCAGGCAGAGACATGGAGTGTTAATAATTTGTTAATAATAACAAATTCAAAGATTATAACTCTGCAATTTATTTTTAGTTGTTTGGAATCTTAATAATTATTTTTCAACGAAGTGGGTTACAGTTAATAAAACTGTGAAAAGTACCCTTGATATGGAACCTGGTCATAGACGAGCTATTCAGGCACTTGTCTGAGAAGGGAGTAAACAGTTTTACTTACGCTGATGACATCATTATTATGGTATGAAGAAAGGTTAAAGGCACCCTTTGTGACTTGCTACATAATGGAATTAAAGTCATGAGAAGAGATGGTGCCGCTCAGTGGGACACCAACAAAAATTACCTTAATACCATTTACCAGGAAAATGAAGCTTCAGAACCTGAGAGCCATCAGATTGTATGAAGTACAATTCGAATGGAAAGCAGAGACAAATATGTAGGGCTGATCCTATATAAAAAGCTGCTATGGTAGAAGCTACTGTTTATAAAGCCACCTCTGCCCTAATGGTGTGTAAGAGAATAGTGGGTGAAACATGAGGATATCACCCGTGGATTCTATGATGTTGTATGTCATGACTGATCACATAAGGGGCAGTGACATGGGCTAGAAAACCAAGTTAATCACAACAAGGTCAATTGACACAGTACAATGAGTGGCATGTATTTACATAACAGGAGGAATAAGATCGTGCTATACAGCATCTATGGAGGTCATATTACCTTCCATATAGTAGTGTAGACAGCTTAAAACACTGCACGCCTGCAAATGGCAAAAATTGGCTTGGGGAGATCACCAGTGTGGGAAAAGAAATAGTAGATTGCTGGGAGTACAAAAACTGTTTGGAGCAACGAATCAATTAACTTACTAGCAAATCATATTATAGTCTGCTTTACAGATGCGTTCAAAACTGAAGAGGGAACTAGAGCTGGAGTATTTGGGCCAAGGACCGTGTACTAAGAAGCGATGGGCAATTCATCACCATCTTTCAGGCGGAAATTTGTGCTATTAACCAGGTGTTGGCAAAGGAACCTTCACAGGCAATATTAGAAGTAAAACATCGCAATTCCGTCAGGTAGCCAAGTTGGCATCAAAACAGTGAGCTCTTAAATCATCAGTACTAACAATTTGGGAACACCTAGAGCCACTTAATGAGCTAGGCAGGATTAACAAAGTTGCTCTCCCTTAGGTACCAGGACACATTGGGATAGAGGGGAATGAAAATGTAGATGATCTTGCAAAAGAAGGGTCATCTACCCCATTCGTAGGACCAGAAGCATTCTGTGGACTTGGAAAAAATTACTTCAAGATGAGACTCAAAAAAGGGGTTGAACCCTGAAGAGGAACGGAAGGGCTGAGACACACTCTGATCTGGAATTATGACCTTAAGCGATCCATGGCTTGCATTAGTATATGTTAAAATAGCCTAGGCCTCCTTACAAAGTATAGCACAGTCAAAGAACATCTCGGGAAACTTGGTTTAACGGATGACACTATCTGTAGGTGTTGTAAAGCCGTAGCTATCAAAAGAGCAAGAACTTTTGGAAGATACCAACTAGAAATGGAAGATTTACTCTATCTGTAGGTGTTGTAAAGCCGTAGCTATCAAAAGAGCAAGAACTTTTGGAAGATACCAACTAGAAATGGAAGATTTACTCTCTCTGAACCTTCTTCAAATCCTAGCTGATGGGCTTGGGAAGAATCCTATAACTGATAACTTCAGCCTCCCTTTCTTTATTCCTGAGGTTTTCAGTTACAGTGTGTGCTAACCCCTAAGACACACAAGCATTATACAAACATGACTTGAAATTTTCCATAGTGAATCTTATCTGTCCATATAAGACTTATTTAAATTCAGAAAAATCCAACAATACACTGCAAAATGATGGCAGTTTTAAACAGTTATAGCAAATTGCTAGAATTTTGTTCCTGCTATTTTGTGGTATTTTTTTTCTTTCAGACCCATCTAAGAGCAAAACCATAAAAAAAAACAGATGATTTCCGGATGCATCATATCGCTAAACTGATTTTCACAAATCTCTTCTTTGAATGGTCTAGTTCACAAAATTATATATTTGTGTTAAACCCCCCCCCCCTCCAATTAAAATAATATAAAAAATTTTATTAAAAAGTTGGTACTTTTCTCCGATCAGAAATACACAGGAATAATTTGTAATTAAAAAAGTTACATTTTTTGTTTGTATTAATGTAACTTTCTATTAACATGACTATTGAAATCCTGAACAAATAGTTGAATTAACTTTCTTAATTTGTTGATTTCTACCGAAAAATATTGCCATATGGGTAATATTAGAACTATATTCCCGTCTTGTTATTGATAAGATATTTTAATTTATTTACCTTACAAAATACTTAATTAAATGACAATTTACAAATTTAATTTTGCATTTTAATGATACAACAGGAATAACATTATTATCAAAATTATTATTTTAGACCCAAAATAATTTTACATTTGCAAAGTTATGAAGTCTAATAGGGCCAAAATAAGTGAAGGCTATTTCATACAAGTGTCTTTTTAAAATATTAGCTTAAAGCAACTTTTAGGCTGAGTCAATATCAAAAAAGTAGCAGTATGCAAACAGGTGAATTTGAATGTATTCAAGGCTAATTAACTACACAATAAGCCCATTAAAACTTTTAGCCGACAGTTCAATCAAGAATTAACTGTTATCATAACTTTTATCAAGTCTTGAAAAAAGATTAACAATGGTCATATTTATAAAATTTCTTAACTTTTTTAGGTTTTCCCAAAAAAAGTATCTGGCATTTTTTGTTGAGTTTAATTTAAGTACTGTATTTTTCTTTAACTTAGAAAGTAATATTACCTTTAGAACACATTTATGTTTAGTTATTCTATAAAACATCAAGTTTAAAAAATAAAATAAAGAAAGAACTGATACTCGAACCTTTATTTTCAAACACATAGAACTCTTGTTGTTATTATCAATTAATACAAAATATACTGCAGTTTACAAACATCAATGATTGTTCAAAGTTCTTAATATCTAAATATTCATAAAATTTAACTTTTTACAAAATTCCACACAATTTGTCTACATTCTTTTTCTTATCACTTTAATTCTTGATTTCTAAGATTTCCTTCTCGTTTGAGGTAATGTTTACTTATTATTATTATTATTATTAAGTATGATCTGTAGGTTACCTAAAGGCAATGTCATTTCTTGGGCACTCATTCCTTGTTTCTGCCATACTTCAGCAGGAATCCACTGTCTTGGTCTCCCGCTTGTAGCATCTCTAATAAGTTGGTTGTTTAGCTCAGATTGCATAGGACGGACACTGGCCATAGGTTTGCTTAGTGGGTTGTTTGCTCTATAACAATATATATTATAGTTTTAAGTTTGGTTATTGTTATAAAACATTAACAATATATAATCCATATAGTAAACTAACCACATATAATCAAGAAGTTTTATTAGATTTTTTATAACAATAATAATAAATAAATTTGAGGTTTATAAAACTTGTAAAATTAGTTTAGAGCAAATGTAGGAAATTCCAACTTTCTTAAAATGGCTCCAACATTATAACCATTATGATGATCATTCTGAAATTAATTACATGTGCTATAAATCAAGCACACATACTTTAATACAAAAATGTCTACATGGGATTTGAAATAGAGTCTTGAGTTGAGTAATGACAGTTATGTTCAATTGTTATATTTTTATAACTCTACAATTTTCAAAATATAATCTCTTAGGGGTTGTGTAATGTTATAATGAAAATGGAGTATTATAATATATAAAAAAAAAAGATAATAAATAGTAGAGATCTTGATACACGAACAACTTGAATTATAAATATGAAAAAATAAATATAAAATGATGACATTATGAAGAAAAGTTCGCTTTTATCTTTAATAATTATCTCTTTTCCCAACCATATTCAACAATTGAATCTGTTTTAAACAATATTTGCTTTGGAAACAGAATTTTTGAAAAAGAGGTGTGAAATTTAAATATATATATATGACACTAGTAAAATGTACTAAAGTTATGTCAAACTTGCCTCACTTGAAGTCCTTGCTGATTGGTTACATTAGCACCGGGATAGTAACCATACACTGGTCTTGTGTTATTAATACTGGCTTGCTTCTCCAATTCATAACTACGCTTTGCAAGCCTCTTTTCAGCCTGAGATAGTTTTTTATCTTTACGATCAACTAATAGAGATTCATGTTGAAATGGTTCCTAAAACATAATATAATCTATCATTATTTCAGATTTTAAAATGTTATATTAATATTTGTGTTAAATGAAAATACAAACTTATATCATCCTTGAAATAAAATGATGTTAAATAATTGTCAATTTATTCAATAATTACACCCCTAGAAATAAAAACTACTAAAATTTTCATATCTGTCACTGTTATCACTTTGAACTTTGTGTTAGAAGCTTGCAATCAAGTTTATTGCCAGTTTTTAAAACAGTCTAATTATTTAACTAATAGATACATTGGTTAACTTTTCAACATTGCTAGTCCATACATGTATAGCCCATTAGGTGACATGTTCACAAAAATCATTTGATGAACTATTCCAACTTTTTACTTTTCAATAAATACAGAATAATTGAGCTAATTAAGGAAAAATAAAATAATTCATTTACTGCCCTAATATATCATCTAGTCTCATAGCTGTTTGCTTTCAGCGTGGAAGATTACAGCTAATGTGTTTAGTGTTGTCTCTGTACAACGATGGTATTATATAGCAACAAACACTATATTATATTTTTAGAAATTTCTTATGTCATAGTGTGTAGTTTATTGACTTGTAGATATTCCTCATCATGTTTGTAAATAGTTTTATTTGTGCTCAGGCCTACCTTTAGCCCTGGGTAGACTACTAGTTTCAGTTTTCAACTTGGCTCTAGACTACGTTAGGTTTTTTAAAATTTATTATATCCTAGATTTATCACTTGATAATGAAAATTGATCCATATCTCGAAAACATTGTGTATTAATTAAATTATTGTATTCAGAAATAATGGAAAATGTACAAAATAATATGAATAATCCATCATTATCCTGTAACTTTAAAACCAAAATTCATGATTCTTCTTCTTGTGTATACTCAACTCAACTTTTTAGATAAACTTCATCTATCTTAACATGTTCAGCTACAATTATATATTATAAAGACCAGCTAACAAATTCAATACAAAAAAAGATAACTGACACTTACTTTTGACAAGAAATGGCTGTACCTTCCAAGCACTTTCTGCATAATAACATCTATGTACTTGTCTTTAATAGGTGAAAAATCTTTAGCCTCTGTATCTTCCTCATTATCCCAACAGAGATTAGTGACTTCTTTGATAGATAAATGTGCATCAGGATTGCATTCATCCACAACTCTATCAGCCATGCCTTGTTTGTTGATCTGACGATCATAAATCTTTTTTTCAAGGCAGTTGTCCGTAACAAGCCTATAAACGAAGCATGGTTTCTTCTGTCCATACCTAAAATAAACAAATTAGGTAAAAATTAGAACAATGAGACATATCACAATTAGATATACAAATTAGTAGCCGTATTACATACCTGTAAACTCTGCAAACAGCTTGAGTATCGTGGCATGGATTCCAACTCGCATCCAATACAATCACTCGATTAGCACCAACAAGATTGATTCCAAGAGAACCAGCACGAGTTGAAACAAGGAATAAATAAATATTAGGATTTGAATTAAACTCATTGATCAGTTTCTCTCGCTCCATTGCACTTGTGCTGCCATCAAGACCTAAACAATACAATGGTTTTCTTTATTATATTAAGTTTTATGACTACAAAACTTAACAATTAAATACAATTAGTTTCCAGATACAAATAAAACAAAATACACATTTTCAAATCAAATAGCTTCCGTTATTATTATTCAAGGTATAATGTTACAAAGAGTATATTAATAAGAATGTATCAGATAACCGGTGTAAGGGACAATTAATATTGATAATCTAGAAATATAAGTTTAAAGATTACTATTTTTTGATTATAGACAAAAAACCACTAGGTCATTCATTGTCGGAAGAAAATTAATAAAAATAAAAACAACAAATTAAGCTTAAAAAAAATAAAGATAAAAACTAATGAGACCTTGCAACAAAAAAAATTATTTCAAATCATATCAAAAACATTCAGGCAATGGAAGAAGAACAATACCCGATCAAGGATCTCAGCTCATCCTCCAACATTATCTATATCGAATAAAGTAAGTCCTATGCACACCTCTCATATTTTACTGTCAAAATTGTATGACAAAATGGACATTGCAGAGGATTCCCGTGCTCCATCAGAAATCCATGAGTGATCATGGAGAGACCGATGGAAATCACAAATTGATGTTCTCCACAGTCTTTTTATTTTTCTTAATATAATATTTATTACAGTTGTCGATTCTTCCACACATTGGCAATGTAATACCATTTTAACTGCTGATAAAAAGTCAGATGCCATATCACGATGCGTGATTGGCAACTAATATCTATGTAGTCTGCTTTGCTGCTTCGTCTGATTTTGTGTTATTCCACAATGTCCCTTCATAACCAGGAGTCTCCGTATCTGAAGACTGTGTATGGAACACAGAATGTCTGCAGCTATGTGATTCTTAATGTACGTATCCTGGATAGACTGAAGAGAGCACTTCTGGAATTGGAACAGACAAGAAAGTGATGGCAACCAGACAGAATGGTAGTAAAAGCTTTAAAGATAGCAAAGAGTTCAGTAGTAAAAACACTGTAAACTGGAAGTAACCATTAGATATAAGACTGTCCCGATGAGTAATATGTGCTATCAACCTGTTTGTCCAATTTAGAACTATCCATGAAAATAATGCAACAGGATGAGTAGTTATTAGTTATGTATCTAAAATCCTGACGATATATTACATCAGGGGAATTGTACATTGGCATTTTAATAGAGCATGGAGAGTACTGAAACACTTGAGAAGTAAAAGTCTCAAAATACCGATTCTAATGCCAAATGGGTCAGTACAGTTCAGACGACTTCGTACTGATCAGCTGATATATTATTAAAAACTATTTTGTATACAGGATGAAACGGTTTAGAGTGCAGACTACTAATACATGATATTTGTAGTTACTGTCTTCATCGAGGAAGTGATGATTCACCAGTCTTAGTAAGTAAGCTCAAGACTGGGCTCAAACAAAATATGTCAATACAAGCCAAAGAGTAAATTTATGAACTGAATCAAACTTCTTAATTGCTGAAGGACTTACAGATGAGTAGATTATAGAAAAATAATCAATCCGGTATCGAATAAGAGCTTGGAAAACCGTAACGTACAAGTCTTACCAGTTCCTCACAGAGAACCTCTGACATGTCAAGAATTTTATTACACCATGAGGAATCCAAGAAAGAAGAAGAATTATTGTAGTCTCCAACCAAGCAGCGGGAAATAATGCTCCTCGAATATAAGATTGTATATCTTAAGGAGAGATATTTACCAATAAGTAAGGAAGTGTTTAATAATAGAATAAACTATGTTGTCTGGGCCTGAAATGAAATCACATCCCAACACAGAGCAAACTGTAATTCCTTTAAATGAGAAGACTCTAATTTCATGGACCTTGCTTCTTTCACTATACCTATGTGAAAAGTCGTGCAATACCTTCTTCAGATGGAGTTGTGAATAAGTATTGGCACTCCACCCTTAACTCTGTCAGACATAACCAGTTCGAAAAACTGAAAACCCCCTCAAAATAAATAAGTGGGGTTATGGAGGTGAGTCTTCTGCAGACAAATAAATTAGGAGATATATCATGAATAACAACCTTTAAATCTTTAATGTGCCTTCTCGCACAGTTAGTGTTTCATTGTATCACGATGTTTAAATTTAGATTTTTACTCATATGTATGTTCTATAAAATTTATAATGGATAATAAAAATTAATTAGTCAGCAATTAAAATAGATTTGGACCGGTATTATTCATTCTAATTAATTGCCTGGGAGGTAGATTGTTTTGTTTTTCTATTCAGTAACCAACTCCATAGGATCCTGAACATTTGCAATGTCAGGTGGTATGGGGAAGAAGGTCTCTGAAATAGGTTTGGTGGGAGTTTAGTAGCAAACTCTCCTCACCAAGGACCAAAGTGGCTGATTACTAAACAAAATCCACATGTCTTCGACAGAGAAGCCTCACATCAACTCACCAACCAAATTCAAAGGATGTCACGCTTTGATCTGATGAGCATTCCCAGACATTCTATGGCTCTGCATGGTTAAAAAATTTATGTGTGAAGGTAAAGTATATTTTTGTATTTTTCGTGTAGTTGTGAAGAGTATCAGCCTCTACTAAATGTGAAAAGTATTATGTATGTGTGTGTGTATATATAAGAAATATATGTGATATATCATATATATATATATATAAGTTTCGGTGAGGGATGCTAAACTGTTCAATAGGTGCAGAACCCCTGCGGTGAGAATTCTAACTAAGATGTAAGTCTAAGTTGTGTAATGTAGGTGAACTGTATACAAATGTCTATATGGATGATAGTTTGTGTTGAGTGAAATACAAGAGTTTGACTGGGGGCTGCGAGGGATGCCAACCTCCTCTTAACCTCCCCTGCACAGGAGTTTAGTTGGTAAACTACATAGAATTGAACAGAAAAGAAACACTGAAATTAACACAAAATAAACAAGGTAAAAATGTTGGAAAAAACAACAACAAAAGCTGAATTTACCTAATATAAGCATTAAATAATTTTAAAATTAACTCCAAAAACAAAGCTAACCTAGATTATAATTTCTAAATTCTATATTTTCATAGATATGTTCTTCAAAGCCATGTTTGTTTGGCTAGATTTTGTAATAAAATTTTATACAATTATCAGGGTAATCACAGTAAGTGTATGTGTGAAATAATAAGTATATAATAAATCAAAAATAAATTGCATGACTGGAATAATCTACATTCAAATAGAAAATTAGAAAAGATTTTTAAAGAGAAAAATAAACAAATAGTAAATTCCAATCTATTGGAAATCACGTGCTTTAGTTTTGAAACAGTCCTAGATGGAGATGGACAACTACAAAGCTTGATTTATAAATTTAGACATTAAAAAAAAAAAAAAAAATTATTTGAAAAATTAATATTTTGAAAGTTATATATTTTTCATTTTAAAATATAACAACTTTGAAATATCAGTATAATGGTGATAAAAAATAGCCTAGCATAAGTAGTATTGGACAACTTTCGATTAGAATCCCATAATTCAAAATGGAGAGATGCAAACTTTTATTGTGTCAACTGTCTTTTTAGCAAATTTCTAATTTTTACCTATTATTGTTATAACTGTTAAGTTAACATCATCAACTAGGTTTGTGTAATGTCCACCGATCCTGCTCAAGAGTTTTTGGCTCACTGTATATATTTAAATAAGGTGTCCTAAAATATCTACACACCTTTTCCTTAATTTTGAGAAGAAACGGACAAACCGGTGATCTCTATGGTGTCCATATTTAAAATGACAGGTAATAAACATTTTTTATAAATATTTTACTTAATCTTGAAAGGATTTTGATTACAAAGAAAACAGCTAATTAAGGAACAATGATTTGTTAAACAAATCATTTGCTAGTAAAACCCTATTGGCTTTAATGGGTCACAGTGAAATAACAATTTACTACAGCAAACCCCATTAGTAGTGAGTAATAAGCTATTATTATATTAAGCTATAATTATATAAAGATTTATTATAAAACCTACCAGTTTTGAAAAAAAAAATTATACACATTTAAATTAAATCATTAAAATTTTTAACTTATTTTAGTTTTAGTTTTGATCAGATATTTGATTTCTAACCCTTTCTGTTAGGATTACCCATGGAATATATAGGATACATGATAGTATGGGGCAAACATGAAAATTAACATTTACTGCCAAGTTGAGATTTGATGTCACATACAAAAATTTTAATGTAATAAATGTAATAAGTATGCACCATTAATTATGTTAAGAAACATTGTTAAAAAGTATATAATATCACTTACGAAAGTAGTTCCAGTTTCGAGCCCATTTTTCACTTTTTTCTGGAAGATTTTTTTTTTGTAGAAAGTCTTCAATTAAGTTTAATGTAAAAAGTGACTGTGAAAATACTAGTACACGGTCACCTAGATACATAGACTCTTCCAAAATACAAAAGAATACTGCCATTTTTGCTGATGCTTCAATATCACCAGGTGTATATCCTTTTAATAATTCGGTTGCCTATGGACATAAAAACTCAATTTGAAAAATGTCGCTATTATTAAGTACACTTTAAGAAAAGGTAAAAGGATATTTTAATGTTTAAAGTTTGAAGAAATGTTTAAAAGACATTCAGATGATTACAAGATAATACAGGTAGTGCATTTTGAAGTGAATACACAAAAGAACCACCACATGAAAATAACATTCGAATGCGAACAATTCGAAGAAACTGGATCAGTTCAAAAGCAGAAATCATCTGGCAGGCCAAGTGTATCAGACGAAAAAGTTGAACTTATTAGACAATCTGTAGTCAGAAGTAAAAAGAGTGATATCCAAAAGTGTTATAATTTTAATGGGTAAAAAGCCAAGCATCTGTCAACTTTAATCAACTAACGAATCCATGAATCCAAGATAGGATAAACAACAACACAGACACCAGAAGCCAAATCATTCCAGGAGTGGTCAAGGTTTGAAAATTCAAATAATTAAAAAATTTAACTAAAATTCAAAGCGTTATGGTTTTATAGAGTAAAGTCGAAGTTAAAATAAAAATCAACTGATTTTCCTGGGATAATTTTAAATTTAATTTAGTATTGTAATACTAAGATTTCTATTAAATATCAATTCTGTGTGTGGGTTATTCTGTTAAATTGTAATATAACTTATAAATTTTTTATTGTTGTATAAATATAATTAAGATTTGCCAATCTGCTAATAACTAAAATGATTTAAAGTTAAAATATTGTTTTTTATATCAAAAGTGCTTATAAAAAAATTGGTTAATTTTTTGTTTAATTAAAAATAATAGTTAGCATATTAAATTGAAGTCTTATTTAAAATTTGAAATCCACATACTTATCATATGTGTTCAGTTTGCAACTAAGGTAAAATATAGTGTGTTACGAAAAGTATTCTCAAGAACTTACTCCCGAGTGAGTGAAAATAATTCAAAATTACTTGTGGTCTCCCTGAACAAAAGGGAATAATTTAAATATAATAACTGGAAGGATTTAACAAATGAGGTACCAGCAGTATGAAGAAACTCAAACTGTTGAAGGAATTGAACAATCCAGGCCAGAAAAAAGAAGCCAAAACTTCCAGTGGATTGTGCAATTTGTTCTGTATTCACGTGAACAGATCCTGTAATAACACATACATGGTCTGGGATTTGTGCGTGTTAAAAAGAAAAAGGGGGGACACGTACAATCCAACTCAGAAAACAGAGCTAAGTTTTCTCGTTGTAGTACTTTAGGTTTCAAGTTTCTAACTGAAGTCACTGAAAAGTTGACAAAGATAGCAGAAATATATTTCCATCCTGTATATACCACACATAAAGTTTTACTTTGGAAAGTAATTAATTAAATGGATCATACTGTGACTAAATAAATAAATGTAAAATAAGTTTACAAAAGCAACTACATTTGCAACTTTGATTAAATTCCTTAAACTATAACTTATAATTAATAAATATAGTTAATAATATAGTTTATCAAGTAAATGAAGGTAACTTACCCAATCATAAGGAATTCCTGGGTCCTCTCTTCCAGATCTGATTGAAGCACCACTTGTAGCAACTATGTCAGGTTTGATCTCACCTTCTTCCAGTTGGTTGTCCATTTTAGGTGATTTAGATATGTTTTTGTCATCAATATCTGAAGCCGTAGAATCTTTAACTTCAGTGCCTTGTTTTGCATCAGTTCCTTGTTTAATATCTAGGGATCCACTATTCTGATTAGCATTATTTAAAAAGATTTTATTTTCTGTACTAGAATTTTCATTTTTTACAGTTGAATTTGCATTAATATTTTCAGAATTATTGCCACTTTTGTCTTCATTTTTTCCTGTCCCTGTCAGATCGTCCCACATTTTTGTATCTTCACTTCCCAAGCCAAAATTACCAAATTCATTAGTAAAAGAATTTCCCCCTTGATTATTCGATTGACTCATCTCACTGGAAGACATAAAATTATTAGTATCATTATTGCCTTGGAGCCCGCTTGGACAATTTCCCCTTATTTGATTCCCTTGGAAATTTCCAGGATTGTTATTACTGTTATTTCCAAACATTCCAAAATTACTTTGGTTGCCTCCTAAATTTCCACCCATTCCCATACTGTTTTGTTGAGGGTTTTGGAATCCCACATTTTGAGGTTGCCTTATTCCAATAAATCCAGAGTTTCTCATCATGCCAACGTTACCTTGATTTCCCATTTGTTGCATCTGATTCATAGGATTCATCTGTTGATTGTTTTGCGGGTTCATCTGCTGATTTTGGGGATTCATCATTCCATAATTTCCTGGTGTATTATTCATCATCCCTGGAAAGTTCATCATCCCCTGTTGGTTGTACTGCTGATTCATCATATTGTTACCAGGGAAACAAGGATTATTCATTTGATTCCCCATCATTCCTTGAGAATTTTGATTCATCATCATCATTCCCATATTATTCTGCATTCCTCCAAACATGTTTTGTTGGCCAGGCATCATATTTTGAGTGTTTCCCATTCCTGACTGAGCCATCATGTTTTGATTGTTAAAATATCCCATTTGATTAGTATTCATTCCAAAGGAATTTTGTGGATGGTTCATTGAACCAGTTAAATTTGTTTGCTGTGAATTAAATGGTTGTGGATTATTCTGAGCTGAATTCATCTGATCCCCCATCATTCCTCCCTGTTGGTTTTGCATTAAATCATTTAAAGGATTCTGTTGATTTCCAGTACCATGTTGATTCATAATACCTTGTTGGTTAAGCATAGTATTAGGTTGGTTATTTATCATGTTCTGATTCAATCCCATTCCTGAATCCTGATTTCCAATTGGATTTTGTGTATTACCAAACATATTCTGAGGACCTTGAAGACTACCCATTAATCCTTGGTTTAACATCATACCGTGAGGATTTGCTGAAGCATTACACATGTTTTGCTGATTTCCAAACATATTTTGCTGGCTTATAACCATATTTTGTGAGACTTGGCTTCCTGGTATAGCTTGTTGATTATCATTTTGATTACCTAGCATGGCATTGGTACCATCAATATTTTGTTGGCTTCCTGTGGTTGAGGCACTTTGTTGGCCCATCAACATGTTTTGTTGATTTCCCACTGGAACATTTTGAGTACTATCCAACTTTGATTGCAACTGTTGATTCCCACTTAAATTTTGCTGATTTATTTGAGTGCCAAAACAGTTTTGTTGATTTCCCATTACATTCTGTGGATTATTTGGACCAACAAACATACTTGTTGGATTCTGCTGATTATTTAATGTGTTTTGTTGATTTTGCAACAAACTATGAGGATTTTGTTGGTTTGCCATCACATTTGATTGATTTTGAAGATTCCCTAGCATATTTTGTTGATTTTGCATATTACCTAAAATGTTTTGAGAATTTTGCTGGTTATTTAACAGGTTTTGTGAATTTTGGTGGGTTTGGATATTTCCTGTCATATTGTGTGGTCCTTCTTGGTTTGAACCAGCATTTTGGGAATAATTTGGAGTAACACTTGTACTTTCCTTATTTTGTGAGTTACCTAACAAGTTTGATGAACTTTGTTGACTTTGGAACATATTTTGTTGATTCTGAACATTTTGTGAAACACCTAACATATTTTGAAATGCCTGTGTGTTACTAAGAGGATGTTGAGCAGTTTGAGTACTCCCCAACATATTCTGCTGAGCTGAGTTTAAGAAACTTGAATTTTGTTGATTGTTCAACATGTGTTGAGATGTCTGCTGATTACTGACCATACTTTGAGGATTACCACCTACTACATTTTGAGAGTTTTGCGGACTGCCTAAAGTGTGTGTACTTTGAGAACTATTAAACATTTGTGGATTTTGAAGATTACCCACCATGTTTTGAGAATTCTGTGAAGTGCCTAGAATATTTTGATTGTTAAACTGATTACCCAACATGTTTGGGTTGTTTGGAGAATTACCAAACATATTTTGAAGGCTGCCTAACATATTCTGCTGAGTCTGCATATTCCCCATCATATTTTGTTGGTTTTGCTGTGCATTCAAAGGTTGAGGATTTTGAGAGTTCCCAGACATACTTTGTGAGTTGTCTGCTCTCTGAGGAGTTTGCATATTTCCTAACATAGGATTCTGTAAATTTCCAAGCATCTGATGGGGATTTAGATTCTGTTGATTAATTAATATTGATGGATTTTGTGAATTTATGTTCTGAGAGTTATCAAGAACACTATTAGTACTTTGTTGGGAACTCGACATACTAGAACTACTTACAGAATTTCCTCCTTGTTGTGTCTGGCTTGGGATGTTTGTTATATTTTGTTGATTTTGAATACCTTGGACTCCATGTTGATTTCCAATCAAATTTTGAGTGTTTGTTTCAGTGTTCATTACACTGCCATCATTTTGAGAAGTTAAATTAAATCCTGATTGATTTGTAGAGCTAATTCCAACTGTACTAACATTCTGAGTTACCATACTACCTGACATTTGATTCTGAGAACTAATATTTAAATTTGGTTGATTCATTGCAGTCATTCCAAACCCTACTGATGGCTGAGGATTCAATCCCATTGGATTTGGGGAAACAATTCCCATTGGGTTTTTTGAAGACATACCCATTCCTCCTAGACTTTGAGTTGGATTATTCATACCCATTCCTACTTTATTCTGTGAATTGATGCCCATCATGTTCTGACTCTGGCTGTTCATTGTCATACTCTGGTTTTGGTTATTTAAACCAGTTCCTCTTGCATTTTGTTGATTCATACCCATTAATCCAGTTGCTTGAGAATTCATTCCACCTAACAATCCTTGAGTTTGAGATCCCATCCCACCTTGTGTACTTAATGCCATATTTCCACTTGAATTTTGTGCATTAATTCCACCTTGGTTTGGTAAATTCAAACCTATTCTTCCTTGAGTTTGATTGTTAATCCCTCCTATGTTACCTGGTTGATTTCCTCCCATTCCTTGGCGGTTCATCCCCATACCGACAGGAAATCCTCCGCCCATCTGGGAATTAAAGCCCGGATTGTTAAAATTTTCTGAATTAAAGCCATCTTGATTAAAAAATGAAGAATTATTCCCATCAGTCTCATTAAAATTTGGAAACAATCCTTGACTATTGGAATCATTACTGTACATTTGGTTATTCCAAAAATTACCTTGGTTGCTGAAATTGGAGTCAGAGTATGGAGGTGGTGGTGGATAGCCCTGAGGACCATTATATCCTTGGTTCCAATTCTGAATGTTAATTCCTGCTTGGTTTTGAAATCCTGAACCCTGATTAGGATATTGACTTTGCTGATGAGAGTTAAATCCTTGCTGGTAAGGTGGTTGATTCATTCCTTGAAATGGAGGGAAATTATTAGGGCCTGTTTGGAATTGATTGAAATTTGAACCATACTGCTGTTGTTGCTGAAACTGAGAACTACTTTGTGATGGTTTAATATCTATTTCTTGAGTCAGAGGTTTACAGTCAGCCTGTGATTGTGTCTGTGTGTTGGAAGTTTCTGTTGACTGTTGATTACTACTGATTGTATTTGGAATCACTGCCGCCACAGCTGGGGTTTTGTTCACTGGTTGAACTTCACTCACTTGCCCTTTCTGTAAAATCAAATTATTTGTATTAAATATTGCATATATTATAAATTTGTTCAATATCAATTACAGGTTTTAACACTTTTTTAGACATCAAACTTAAAATGAAGAAAATTTTAAAACACTAAAGATCATAAAATTGAGATTTTGTAAATGATTTCTGTTATAAAGTAATCTTTTGGAAAATAATGTAAATTCATCCCTCCTCAAATGACCTTTTGAAGGCAGCTTAACCATTTTAAATCCCCATTAAGATACCTCGTTTTAGTAAAAAAAACTGATGAAACTACAGATTGCTCCTATACAAAATGGTGAACGGTTAAATATCCAACTTACTTTAATTTCTTACTTGGATTAGGTTTAAGTACATAGTTAAAGAGCCAAAACATGCAGCAATTTCTTTCATTAGGTGAACTTTAATCAGAGTAATTATTAATTATTATTATTATAAGATTTAATTGCTAATACTCCAAGAGTTAGAGAGGTATTTTCCTGATTATAAAAATTAATCTTTGTACCTTAGTTAGAATAACAATTCTAGTAAATAATTCATTTTGAAATAATCGTCCAACATTAAAATTTTAAAGAAAAATTTGCACATGTATACATTTATAAAAGGAAAAGAAAATATATTTTGCAATATTCCATAATTTTACAAAATTATAAAAATCAAATAATATTTACAAACATAACGAAGTGTAATATCGTGGAGATAACAGACCAGGAAGACGGAAGGCTACGCCTACCATACGTCAGACAACCGAGGCTGAGCGAATGACGTCACGGAAGATAACGGGATCTCATTGGCTAGGACAAAAGATGTCGATTTTCAAACTTATTTCAAGTATTTAATGTAAAAATTTTAGAAATAAATTATTTTGGTTATAAGGAATATAGAGAAATAATTATATTAATTACTACAAGATCGTATAAAATAAAAATAAAAATAATTATAATATAAAAATCTTTACATATCTTTCGGATTAAATAAAAAACCTATCAAAATTATGACAACGAATTCGTTTCATACCGTGTATTAAGATAAGTGAAACCCCCCCCCCCCCCATACGCCATCTTATAAAATTTTGGAACAGAAGCTAAGCAAGAAGAAAGCGTCCTTTGAACAGTCCAGTTTGAACATCGAAGACGATAGACGCATACAGCGATGGACTACAAAATTTGAATTTTTTAATTGTGAAAAGTGAAGAAAAGTAGTTTTTTTTGTTTGTGCTTGACGAGAGAATATATAAGTGATAAGAATACTAGGACTATAATTCAACAAATTGGTGAGATTTACCCCAAATATTTCGAACTTCCTAAATTCCAAAACAAAATTTTCAAATTTTTTCTTTCTTTCATAATCAAAATTTAATCTAATATTGGTTGAGAATTTCAATAAATACGATCAGGAGACTAGATAAGGTCGGCACGTTAACCTACCCTGAGATTGTTTTATATATATATATAAAGGATAGTAAAAAAAGACAATAGAATTTTTCACTCCTGCTCTTATCAGACAATTGTTTTTCGATTAATATTTAACTTATATTTTGTTTCTAATTGATCGTTTTTTTTTTTTTTTTTTTTTTTGAGAGTAAAACTCATAATTAAATTAATTAAATATATAATATATTGTAATTTTTTACACACTCCATACATTATAATTTCAACAACGAAATATTAATAATAATTATAATTATTAAAAATTACATCAAAAGAAAGGAATTGCTGGATAATTTGCCTCTATTATTTCCCTTAGGAAATTTGAAGAATGTTACCAGTTTAAGTACGGCATGTTGCTCATGCCGTTGGTCATTTAACCATTCTTGGACTCAACATATACATAAACAAAGTGAATAAAAAAACTCCATGGTCTTCTTTTAACTTTTCTGCTGCAGTGCTTCAGGAGATCTAAAAATTCTGTTTATGTATTCAATATCTGTAATTAGGGGCTACAATAACAATGCCTTCTAGAGGTGAGGAGAGGCATAGAGGCACTCAATATTTTCATGTGTAACACGGATTGAGTGTTACTTCATTTTAACCCTAGAAGAGGTGAATGTTAATTTTCTTCGTTTGTTTAAAATTAATAAAAAATATTATTTTTATACAAAACCTAACTTATAAGACATCATTTTTCTCAGAAAGATGCATAGAATTCATCTATGTAATAAAAAAAATTTTTTTTGAAACGGTTTTGGAGTAAGTATGTTACATGTCAAAAACGAAGTTACCATATTTCAGGAAAACCTGTATAATCCAAAATCAATAGCTTACTACCCATTTCTAAGATATACACAATTTTTGTGTATTATTTGTGAATATATTTAGGGGGAAAAAAAATTTGTTACATTTTCAAAATTTTAAATTATAGTTTATGAAATTAGGTAATTAGATCACTTTTTTTTTCAAAAAATCACTAAAATAGTAATATATATCTTATACAAAAGTTCTATATCTCATTATGTTCAGAAAGGTGCATAGAATGTAGGTGTGTAGTGAAAAAAAATGTTAGATTATCAAATTTGGAGTTTTTTGGTCATATACCAAAAAATCGAAGAGTCAAGGAGCAGAAATTTCACAGGTGACTAATTTCGCAGAAATTAGGTGATCAAAAACATCCTAATACATTTTTTGCAATTTTTTCAACCATTACCTGAGATTTCTAATATATTTGTGAATATATTTAGGGGGGGAAAAAAATAATTTGTTAGATTTTCAATATAAGAATGACAATTTTCCAAAATTTGCTATTCTGAAGCTTGAGGTTAGGTTTGAACTCTTGACATTTAGGCGTAATTAGTAACTTTATAAAGCTAGGCCTAAGACAAAGTCATTAGAGTTTACTAAGACAATATATACGTTACAAAGAATAACACACATATTCATTTTTTTATTCATATAAAACACTAAATATAAGACAATGTGCATATATGCTAGACTTACAACATTGGCCTAGGTTATCCCAAATAAGAACGTTCAAAAACTAAACTATCACTCAAAAACATAAACTTTAGATATAAAAACACATATATTGTAACTTGTATACACAATTTATATACAATTTGTATACACAAACCTTCAAAATAACCAATATCTAACCCCAAAACAATATGTGCCACGCCTTTTATTACAGTATTTATGTCACACAATTGCGTATGTTGAGAGATCAAACCAATACCTTCTAAGTATGTATTGCCAACATCAAGTGGTACCAACTTATAGAATGGAATTTCCCCTACAACTTAGTGTAAAGAAAAATAATTTTAAAACCATAGAGAAATGATTACGTGTATTCGTAAAATGCACCGAATGCCAACTGAATTTCGTCTCGTCAAGTTTGTTCTATGTTACAAGTAGGAATATCTCTGGATCTATGAGACGCAGAAAAATTTGTAATCTACGGTTAGAAAGAGAAACATGTGATCTATAGAATAGTGTTTTAGTTGACTAAAATGACAGCAAAATAGAGTTGTAATGATATCGGGAAAATGGCTTCGTGTTTTACGAAAAGGCGCAGAGTTGAAATTTACGATTTTACGCTACAAAAATACGTGAACTTCACCAATTTTTGGAATATTATTTATAACTTTTGTGGTATTTTTTTTGCATGATTATGCATCTACGGAACATTAGCTTTCCAACGGTATTTTATTTATTGCGATGGGACAATTTTAAGTGGGCGATCAATGTACATTTTTATGCTCATACTGCTTTATACTCTACTAGAATTGTTTGTACACTTTTAAAACAACGAGGTTTAAGGAGAAATGATTGGTGATATTTTTGAACAATGGCTGATCAAAGTACATTTTTATACTCAAACTGCTTTATACTCTACTAGATTCGTTTGAACACTTTTAAAACAACGAGGTTTAAGGAGAGATGATGGGTTATATTTTTTAAAAAAAGGCTGATCAAAGTACATTTTTATGCTCATACAGCTTTATACTCTACTAGAATCGTTTGTACACTTTTAAAACAATGAGGTTTAAGGAGAGTTGATGGGTGATATTTTAGAAAAATGGCTGATTAAAGTACATTTTTATGCTCATACTGCTTTATACTCTACTAGAATCGTTTGTACACTTTTAAAACAATGAGGTTTAAGGAGAGTTGATGGGTGATATTTAAAAAAAAAAGGCTGATCAAAGTACATTTTTATGCTCATACTGCTTTATACTCTACTAGAATCGTTTGTACACTTTTAAAACAATGAGGTTTAAGGAGAGTTGATGGGTGATATTTTAGAAAAATGGCTGATCAATGTACATTTTTATGCTCATACTGCTTTATACTCTACTAGAATTGTTTGTACACTTTTAAAACAATGAGGTTTAAGGAGAGTTGATGGGTGATATTTTAGAAAAATGGCTGATCAATGTACATTTTTATGCTCATACTGCTTTATACTCTAAAAATTGTTTGTACACTTTTAAAACAACGAGGTTTAAGAAGAGAGGATTGGTGATATTTTTGAACAATGGCTGATCAAAGTACATTTTTATACTCAAACTGCTTTATACTCTACTAGATTCGTTTGTACACTTTTAAAACAATGAGGTTTAAGGAGAGTTGATGGGTGATATTTTAGAAAAATGGCTGATCAATGTACATTTTTATGCTCATACTGCTTTATACTCTACTAGAATTGTTTGTACACTTTTAAAACAATGAGGTTTAAGGAGAGTTGATGGGTGATATTTTAGAAAAATGGCTAATCAATGTACATTTTTATGCTCATACTGCTTTATACTCTACTAGAATTGTTTGTACACTTTTAAAACAATGAGGTTTAACCCTCCAACTGGTGATCGACCCCTTTTTGCCTTAAAAGTGGTCGCTTCGTTAGTCACGGCTCTATTCACCAACTAAAAAACACGTATTTTGCCATTCAACGTTACGCCCACTTAAAATTGTCCCATCGCAATAAATAAAATACCGTTGGAAAGCTAATGTTCCGTAGATGCATATCATGCAAAAAAAAAAACCACAAAACGTTATTAATAATATTCCAAAAATTGGCGAAGTTCGCATAGTTTTCATGGGAAACGTCAAAGTTTTACGTCAACAAGATTTAAACAAAACATTCGTCTCATTTGTCAATTATTCCTATTTCGAAATTTCAATCTGTCACATCGGACATAACACTGTTTGATAGATCGCATCTTTCTCTTCAAAACCGTGTTTATCAAATGTTTCCAACTAGTATAGTTTTTATTATATAAAAATTAAACCAAATCAAGAATTTTAACACTATTTTACACGCTAAAAATTACATTTTTTACAATTCAACTTTTATCCTAGTAGATATTATATTATCGAAATGTATTTTATACCAATGAAAAGGTTATCTTTCAATCTTTCATAACCAAGTTTAGAAAATTTTATGTAGCGTGTAGTAAAGAAATAAGACTAGACTGAAGTTTACTTTGTTAGCGCTAGATTGCGACAGTTTCTCGCGGCGAGTTTTATATAGAAAATATCACCTATATGTTCATATATTTTTTCGAAATGGTAAAACTTGTCTAAATGTTACAAATTGACAATATTATATAGTATTTTTCTTCCTCTTTCGAACTATGAAGACGAAATCATCCTAAGTTATATAGTTTACGATTTATATCCATTCTAGGAAATGATCCTCTGAACTTTCAGACCGGTTTGCGATATTCAGTTTCTAGACAGTCTTGAAGAATCCGATCTTTATTTTTATACAATCTTGTCGTTTTTGATATAACTGTAAAGAGGAGGTTTCAATGTTTAACCTTGTATTTGAAACACATCTATACAAGGAAAAATACAAAGGCTGTGGTACTTTATAAAACGTAGAATAACCTCAAATTTGTTACTTCGATCTCGCAAGATTTTTGCCGATGTGGAAATTTCAAAGTGCAATAGCTTTGTTTTTATAGTGAATATAAGTTTCATGAAGTGATTTTTTTATTATAATTTGTTTATACTGTACAACTTAAAATAAATGTGTCAATGTTTGTAGAGTGTAGTTATGAGTGATAATTCATATTTTCGGCCTAGTCTAGCCAAATCTAATACTAGTCAGGCCTAGTTCTAGATTTGCTATTGGAACTTTTAGTTTCAAGAAACCATTTATTTATTATAATATGTATATACATAATATATAAATGTATATACAACTTATAATAAATGTGTCAATGTTTGTAGAGTGTATTTATTAGTGATATTTCATATTTTTGGTTTTTTTTTCACAGCCCTAACCTCAACGTCTAGGCTATTGTGAAGGTAGATTTTTATCATAAATGACCCATGTCTAATAAAAATTTTCAAAATTGATTTTTCTTTTTAGCAACTTTTATCCACAAATATATTACAAATCTGTATCAATATTTAAAAAAAATCATAAAAAATTTTTAATATGGTTTATATACCTATTTCTGTAGAATTTTGCCTCGGTTACAGGGTAAATTTGTTGATTCCGTCCGTAATAACTCTAAAATGTTTCCATATAATTTTTTTTGCATTGCACACATAAAATCTATGTATATTTGTGAGAACATAGGTAATAAAAACTTTTGTTTAGAATAAAAATTATATTTTTGGTTACTGTTTGAATATAGATAGTCAATATTCACATTTTACGTAAAAATGTACTTCGTCTAATGAAAATTTTCAAAATTTATTTTTCTTTTTAGCAACTTTTATCCACAAATATATAACAAATCTGTATCAATATTTTAAAAAAATCATAAAAAATTTTTAATATGGTTTATGTACCGATTTCTGTGAAATTTTACTCTCGATTTTTTGGTATTTGACCAAAAAACTCCAAATGTGATGCATGTAACATTTTTTTGCACTACACAACTAAATTCTATGAACCTTTCTGGACATAATGATATATAGAAGTTCTGTATAAAATATATTTTACTATTTTTAATGTTTTTTGGAAAAAATAAAGAGAAAATTCAGTTTTTTCGTAAAATATTTTTTAAAATTTTTAAAATATTAAATTTTTTAAATTTTTTTTTCTAAATATATTCAAAAATATTACACAAAACTTTTGTATATCTTAGAAAAGGGTAGAAAGCTATTGATTTTGGGTGATACAGATATTTCTAAAAAAAAAGTTAATATCATTTTTGACATCTAACATACTTACTCCAAAACCGTTTCAAAAAAAATTTTTTTTATTACATAGATGAATTCTATGCATCTTTCTGAGAAAAATGATGTCTTATAAGTTAGGTTTTGTATAAAAATAATATTTTTTATTAATTTTAAACAAACGAAGAAAATTAACATTCACCTCTTCTAGGGTTAAAATGAAGTAACACTCAATCCGTGTTACACATGAAAATATTGAGTGCCTCTATGCCTCCCCTCACCTCTAGAAGGCATTGTTATTGTAGCCCCTAATTACAGATATTGAATACATAAACAGAATTTTTTGCACTTATGGAGAATTTTGAAATTAAAATTAATATTGCTATAATTATTGTGTTCATTTATCAGATATTCCGCATGTTAAGATTTTTGATTTAATGATGTTTTGTGGTTTGGTAGGTGTTATTTCTAGTTTGGTGTTTGAATGTTTCTAATTTCTTCCTGTCTGCCTTATATATGATTTATTACAATCATGAGAGTTGGTATACTCCTTTTTTATCAAAATCATTTGTAGTAGCTCTGGGTCGATTTCTGTTCCATCATATTTTATAGTTTGTTATTAGTACGGTATGCTTTAAAGTATCCTTGTTTTTTTTTTTTTTTTTTTTTTTTTTTTTTTTTTTTTTTTTGTCCTGCTGCTGGGCAAACGTAAGATCTTGTAATGTGGCCACAAACAGTTATATTATTTGTGTACGATGAGTCATACTCTGATTTTATATGTGTTAGTGTTGCGTTGTATTACGTGTTTATGTGTTAGTGTGGGCCTGACGAAGCTGGCAGTGTTCGGCGAAACAGTGCTGTAGCCATAACTATAATATGGACTGAGGACAACCTCTAAGGTAATTAACTATATTGTATCCTTGTTTGCGGAAAATATTATTTATTGGGTGTTCAAGTTGGCTATTATATTTTAGGTATCTACGGACTAAGAAAGTGAAAGTTGTTTGTTTAAATTCAGTTAACTGATTATGAATCAGACACAGAAAGATGTGTGCGGATCCAAGACTAATCTATTTAATTATTGTGACTAACATGGTCAACTTAATAACTGTTTTTATATTATGTAATATATTTGTGTATTTGTTATATGTAGTTTTACGTATGTGATAATGTGCAAAGCCTGAAGATATCTCTTACATATGAAACCGCAATAGCTATACTCCAATTAATAAGGATTGCTATAGACATATTGTATATTACCACTATTATTTAAAACTAGATTTCTTACTAAACAACAAAAACAAAATAATGAAATAATGGCAACATTATTACAAAATTTTGATTATTAGTTCACAAGTGTGGCATCTATGAGCATTTATGAGATGCTTATTCTTTCCTAATAGTTTCTAAAGGAGTTTTTAAAAATATTTTCGAAATTTTTATATTCAAATATTATTTAATCACTTTTGTTTTGTACTTACCTTCCTAGGAGTAACCTTTCGTTCACGTTTAATAGGTGATGTTCCTTTAGGGCTCCTACCTCGACCTCTTTTAACTGGCATTATTGGCATGCCTGGTATGGGTAATGTCATAGCAGATACAGGTGTTGCAGGAGCGATTGCAGCACTAGCTTCTTCCAGATCTAAATCAACTGCTGCTTCACCGCCAGCACGTTTCTTTAGAAAATGGTATAATACATCTGGATGGTTCCATATCTATAAACAAAAATACTAATTTAAAATATTGAAAACTATCTCTTGTTTTATTCTAGTTTAAATTAGGATCCAATAAAATATTTTTTGTTTGACTTTTCGATATTTCCTGTATCTAATGTGAAAAAATACACCTGTATCTAAGTTTTAAATCTATGGTTCCATAATTTCTACTATATAGATGGATAAATTAAATTCTTTGATAAATTACACATCACTTACTATAGCAGTAAAGTATATTATATCAAAATTGTTTATATGAAAACCTTAATAAGTAATGCCCTAATTTCTGCAACTAAATGTATGTATTTTAATACACTTGATGTATACACTTGTTGTATCTGTGCAATCTGTGATGTATACTCTTTGGTAACTGGGTGCTGAGCCTGAAACCACTTCCTATAAACATATTAGAAAAAAATGGCAGTCATCTCCATATTCTTTTATAATCTAACCAAACTGGTAGAGTATGTACAATATTTGATAATGTATAGAGTAATTAAATGCATTATATGTTTGATCAATGGGCCACACATACAGGTACACATGACAGAACGAGCCAAGACAAATTTTGAAAAGTGAAATTTAACTTATGTTAAATCGTTGTTTTAATGCTGTTAGTGGTTGACTATGAGATGTAAACTTTTAATTTTGTCAGTTAACCCTCGAACAGCCTATCGTCCCTTTTGGGATGAAATATTGATGCCCCTTGTTGGACATCAACACAAAAAACATGTTTTTTGCAATACAACATTTCGCCCACTTAGAATCATCCTACCACAATAAATAAAATACCGTTGAAAAGCTAATGTTCCATAGATGCATAATCATGCAAAAAAAAAAATCATAAAATGACATAAAATAATATTAATTAATTGGTAAAGTTTGTGTATTTGCCACGGACAAGTAAAGAAAAAACTGCAGTTGTAAAACACAAATTATATAATTCTTTCTCTAATTTTCACAAAACTATATTTCTGTCTAACAAATCTACCAGAACACTGTTCTAGATCAAATCTTACGGTTTCGATTTGTGCTTTTCAAATACAGTAGAGTCTCGCAAACTCAGCGTAATGTGGACCGGAAGTGTACTGAGTTTGTGAAATGCCGGGTTATCGGGAATAAGGGCAAAAATAAATTGTAATAGAAACACGCGGCGGCGATATCAAACGACTATGTCGATAGCGGTATCCCATTGTCGGCGGTGTAAAAACACCGCGGCACCAAAGCGGCGAGTCAAACGACTTTGTCGATAGCGGTATCCCATTGTCGGCGGCATAAAAACACTGCGGCATTGGCACTCGTCGGTATAACAGACATACACCTGCAAAAACGTTTGATGGGCCGCTTTTTTTCCACAAATCAATTTAGTATACATTATGGAAAATATAACATTTCTTTTCAGTTTTCTTTGACTGGTTATGATCTACACACAGTATATACAGTAAATAAAAATGAGCGAGTTACGAAAACGGAAGCGTGTGTTGGTTTCGATTGAGACACGATTAAATGTGTTAAAAAGACTTGACAGAGAGGAATCTGTAAAAAAGCGTTGTGACGAGTTTAACGTGGGAAAAGTACCATCAACGATTCGAGCGATCGAAGTTAATGCTCGCTTTGAGATCTGCAGAACTTTTACGAACATCACTGTTTTTAGCAATGTATTTTTTCCCGTCGGGGTCGCCGAGTAATCCGGACTGCCGGGTTATCGAGTGCCGAGTTTGCGAGACTCTACTGTATTTCTAACTTTTATAGATTTTAATATATAAATATTAAACAAAATCAAGTTTACACAAAATCAAATTACAAATACGTTGTTACACACTAAAAATAACATTTTCTTCAATTCAACTTTGAGCCTAGTAAATATTATTTTATCGAAATGTGTAATATATTATTATAAAGGTAAATTTCAATATTTCATAATCATATATCCTAAAATCCTTCTCACGAAAGATAAAAATTCAATAAAGTTTTGTATTTTTCCACGAGAGTGATGCACCTGACGGATTGGCGTAATATAAAAAAATGTGAGCTCATGGATCATATAATTTTTGTAAATGGTAATTCTTGTCCAAATAACACAAGTTGAACAACGAGATATACATTCTACAAAGTGTTCCAAAAATTCACTCCTCCAGTTTACTCTTGGGAGTGTCGAACGAACTTTGAAAATTTCGATCTTTACTTTCATATATTCCTGACATTCTTTGTACTAAAGCGAAGAAGAAATTTAGATTTACAAATTGGTATAAAGATCTAGTTCATAGGCATGATATTTAGTTGCATGTTTATTTCCATCTTGTGTGTATGTTAGCGTGGTTGCTCAATGTATTTATATTATGCAAAGTGATTTTGTTATTTAGAATGATTTATTTATTATAATTTGTTTAAACAAGTTATAATATGTACATTTCTAGAGTGTATTTTTGAGTGAATTTTAATATTTTCAGTGTATTTTTAAGTGAATTTTAATATTTTCAGTGTATTTGTTACAAGCCTAGTCTAGGGTGCAAAACTTTTTGTTGGTTAGCACAAAGAAACTAATTTATTTACTTATTTACTTGTTTTAAATTTATTTATTTTTGTTTTTACCAACATTTATGCACAAATATACTACAAATACTTTATATAGCTTGAATTTTAAAATTTTTATATACCTTGAAAATTAAAAAAAAAAGTTATGGTAAATATAAGCTTTCAATGTGGAATTTTGACTTCAGTTTTTGTAAGAATTTTTGGTTTATGACATACTAACTCAAAAATTTTACATCTAAATTTTTTTTCATTACACAGATAAAATTCTATGCACCTATCTGAGAAAAATGATAATAAGAAGTTGTATTTTCCACAATATTACTATTTTATGTGATTTTTAAAAATTAAGCCTAACATTTTAGCTCATTTGGTAAAAAAAAGTTTTTTCATATGAAAATTTTATAAACTGATTTTTTTATCAACATTTATTCACAATTAGATTATATAATGTTTGTATATTTTGAAAAAATGTGCAAAAAATATTATTTTGGTTTATTTAGGCTTTTCTGTAAAATATTAACTTCATTTTTTAATAAAAAACTGTTACTATAACATTGTTTTCATTATACAGATAAATTCAATGAACTTTTCTGAGAATAATGATGTCTTATAAATTGAGTTTTGCATAATATTACTATTTTTTTATGAATTAAAAAAGAAAGAAAGCCTAAACATGAGCCAGTTCTAAGGCTAACCCTCTATCCGGCAGATGTTAATTCTCTTCGTTTGTTTAAAAATTATTAAAAAATATTATTTTTATACAAAACCTAACTTATAGGAAAGAAAGATAACTAACTTTTTTCTCAGAAAGATACGTAGAATTTATCTATAATATAAATAAATATATATATATATATATATATATTGGATTAAATAATATGTTAGGTGTCAAAAAATGAAGTTAACATTTTTCAGAAAAACCTGTATCATCCAAAATCAATAGCTTACCACTTTTTTTCAAGATATACAAAAGTTGTATAATATTTGTGAATATATTTTACATATAATAGCATTTTTTCAAAGAATTTATAGATAGGCCTATATAAATTTATATACATTTTGCATACATTTTGGTAAAATCATAATCAATTTATAAAATTTTCATTAGACAAAATTATTTTCATATGTAAACAAATGGAAATTTGCTACAAAGGTTAGACCAGATATAACATAACCTATCACTAGACAGCCTCAATATTAGATAAGTCTGACAATAACATTTACTCGAAACAATAAATTCTACAAACAATAATACAGATATAATAATTTGTATACACAAATTATAATAAATAAATAAACATACCTAACAAAATAAGTTCACATTTAAAAACTTTATTATGTGAATTATTATGTGTTGTTAAGTGTTTATATGTGTTTTTTATATTTGAAAATGACTGACAAATAGTCGAAACGTGTCATATAAGATAGTGTAAACTACAATTAAGGATTGATCGATGGTAACACCTCAAACAAGGTAATTAAATAGTAATTAATTATTAACAATCCAGTTGGGCTATAAGCAAACATAATGGAAAAAAAATTGTTATTTTTAGCGTGTAAAAATGAGTTAAAATTCGTGATTTTGCTTAATTTTTATATAATAAAAACTATAACAAATAGAAAGATTTGGAAAGCACTGATCGAAAGAGAAAGACGTGATCTATAGAACAGTGTTATGTTAGATTTGTTTGACAGAAAAATAGATTTGTGAACATCTAAGAAAGATTGGCGTCATTTCTGTTTACAACCGCACAGTTCAAACAAATTTTGCTTAAATGGAGAGACAAAGATGTTTTCTATATAAAAATGTGATTGCACTTGACAAATTTCTGTTTAAAATTCTGTATGTAATAAAATGGAGTAGATACATTAAACAGTTTCTTAGTTATATATTCAACTAAAACTAAACAGAAATTAAATATCTCCATTACCTTACAACAAACTGCAAATGCCTTCAATGGATTCGGAACTGCTTTAGTACGCACGACTTCATTCATAAAGGTGTCATAAAGTTTGCGTTGAAATGAAGTCATGCGAACAAGCAAAACATATTCTTCTTTCTGTGGTAACGCATGTTGTAGGACTGAATGACTCCGCCTAAATCAATAAAGAGTTTAATATTCAATATTGTAAATAGATAAGAAATAGAACTATCACATTCAGTTTGATTGGGTTAGTTTTCTACTTCTATAGTCAACGTTTCACACAAATATGATTTCCTAAATTTGGGTTAATAATATTTTATAGTTGTGTTTATTTAGTTGTAATATGTTAACTACATGGGGAAAAACTTGTAAAGATTATTGATTTATTTAATCGGGTTATATTTCCTTTAATTGCTACATTTAATTAATAAAATAATTTTTACTCTTTAACACCAAGTCATTTTCTATTTAGAGGAAGTGAAATAATTAAATTGTTTTAAATACAATTAATTAAATATCAGCTGATTTAACTTCATCACTTGTGTTTAGTTCACAAAAGTAAATAGCTGATATGGGCAGTATGTGACTTTCCATTTATTTGTTGAAAAGCTCATATAAAAAATTTCACTTCATCAGCTTTAATGTAAAAACATAAGTTTCTTCAAACTTGGTTAATAAATCAAATACATTTCTTTGTGGGTTTCCGACATCAAGGTATGTACAAACTGATTTAAATACAAAATCATCTAAAATATCTAAATAAATCAGTTTCATAAAAAAACAGAAAATAATATAAATTTTAATTTTTAAAATTTTGAGTCAGACTTCTTACTTAAAAATACCACACACTGGCTAAACTCTGTTTACTACATTAGCATTGAACTATTAATTAACAGCTATTTATAAAGGAACAGATTAAAATTTTCTGAATCAAGTTTTTGACAGCTTTCAAAATACATATTTAAACTAAGTTTGAAATATATGTGGAATTATTGTCATGGATTATCTAAAGAGTAGGTTCTCTCAAGATTTCAAGCCCGTAGTGACTAGAATGAGTCCCTGGGGAGATATAGCAGTAAGCATAGCAAAATATTCTAAAATTTACCATAAACTATGGAAAAAATTACAGTTTGATTTTCACTATGGAATTGCCACGTATAAAATTAACTACCTACCTAATTAACTTTGCATAATAGGCCTACTTAAAAAACGTTTTACAAAATCTTTAAACGTACGAAATTCTTACCAAACGAAGAAAAACTTAATAAAACAACCAAAATCACTGAAAACCACAATAAAGCTCAGTAATAAAACTTCATTACTAAAAAATGAATAAGAGAATACAATTTAAATAATCCTAATTTAAAACTGACCATTAAAATGTTTTAGGTTAAGAGTATAATAGGCCACATAGCCTATTGTGTTTAGATTTTGTATGAATAGGAGACACAGGCTAACCTTGGAAAGTGGTCCTCGGTATTACCTAGTAGTACACAAATAGAAACACACAATGAAACACTAAATTTCTGGAATAATTTGTAAACACTGTTCACTTTCTCAATCAGTAGAGTATGAAAAGAAGACTAAATTGTTGTAATTTGGTTACAGAGGATGAATCTGTGTTTAGTGTTGAACCACAGATGAATGTTTTACTATTATTTTTGTTATTTTTATTATTTCATTGAAAAAAAATTAATTATATTAATTTTAAGAAAGTCTGTTATGAGAAGAAAAAGGATAAAGGATGATTTATCTAAGATAAAGGTTAGGATGTTCTCTATATTTTGTGAACCATTGATGCGATAGTTCCCATCTTCTTAGTTCTGAGGGGACGGACTCTGGAGTGTTTTTATAATTTTGTCATGAAGCAGTCATCAAAAGTAGCAATATTGTGCGGTTGGTTCTCAACATCCATCATTTTTACATCATGTCCGTGGCCATTTATCCTGGTGCTTAGGTTGTCTGAGGTTAGGCCAATATATTGAGCTGGGTAAAACTTGGAACTATGAAACTGTAGTTGGTAGATAACATTTTTTGTGGTACCTGAGTGATGACCTTCAATTTTAAATCCTTTTTACTGGAGGAACTATTGAAGTTGTTGGAGGGAAGATGTATTTTGTATTTGTTTTACATCTTGGCCTCAAACCAAGAAAAACATCATGGAAAAGAACTGTGGGGAGGATTAGATGGAGTAGGTGTGTTAAGATCTGGAAGCTTGTGGTGAACTAACATGTGTTTCATATTTATGGGCTGCTTAAACAAGACTCTTGGAGGTTCTGTGAGAAGATTCTTGGTATGGTTGGAAGCATGAAAAATTTTTAAGCCTTCCTTCAATATGTTGATTAATCTCTGTAGGCTTGGATGATAATCAGTGACCAGAGAGATAGACAAGTTATCTTTTTCTTGGGTGTGATTATCTGTGTTTCTTGCCAAATGGGTTTGATTCCTAACCAGTTTCTTAATATAACCCCTAAAATTTTCAAAAATTCAGACTTTGTTGTTAAATTTCTATAGTTCACTATCCTCGGAACAAATCCTTTTGGCTCTGAATTCCTGGATATAAGGAATAGCTTGTTTAGTATTTATAGGATGGCTGCTTTTGAAGTTGAGATAATGTAGGTGGTTTGTCAGTTTAATATAGAACTTTAGTATTTTATTGTATATTTTTCTATTTGTCTGCTACTAGGATCACTTTCCACGGTAACCCTGTGTCTTCTATTCATAAAAAATCTAAACATTAAAATGTTTTGGTAAACATAAACCACTCTTTACCAAACAGAGTTGTAACGAGTCCATTCATTCTCAAATTATATAAGAGAACATATTACTAAATAAAGTGAATATTGAATAATTGCTATATTTACCTCTGAACAAAGCCTTCCAATAAGGAATGCAACACATGAGCTCTATACCGCATTAATCTAATGTCTTGTGGTGTACTGTCAATACACTGTCCATTCTGGATTGGCCTTTCAAACATATTGCTGAACTCTGTTTTAGTGCCCAAATAATTTGGCCGAACAAAGTCCACCATACACCTACACATAGTACAGATGTTATAAATTGAATGACCACTAAATAATAAATTGATCTACATATAATAATTCTGAAAGAATACATATACTCTGTGGTGAAATTTTTAAGCATAGTAAGTTCTATGCACATGAAAATATATTTTAAATTAGATTTTCTAAAAACTGAAGGGAAAATATTAAGTGTGTGCTCATATTTTGAAAACAGTTTTGTTATTTAAGTTAAATATTGAAATATTTCCAGCAGTAGTTTAGTTTATCATGTGTTGTAACTAATAGTTGATAATTTCAAATTTAACCATACAACTTTTAATGTACCATATTAGGTTTGTGTTTTTGTTTTGTTAATGTTTCTGTAAATAATTAACCCGAGAAGTGATACCAGGCCCAGAATCGACCCAGCGCTCGGTCCATAACTAGTCATATTTTGCCATTCAACGTTACGCCCACTTAAAATTGTCCGATCGCAATAAATAAAATACCGTTGGAAAACTAATGTTCCGTAGATGCATAATCATGCAAAAAAAATACCACAAAACGTTATAAATAATATTCCAAAAATTGGTGAAGTTCGCATATTTTTGATGCGTAAAATCGTAGATTTGAACTCTGCGCCTTTTCGTTAGCGCGACGCCATTTTTCCCGATATAATTACAACTCTATTTTTCTGTCATTCAAGTCAACTAAAACACTGTTCTATAGATCACATGTTTCTCTTTCTAACCATAGATTCCAAATTATTCTGCGTCTAACAGATCCAGAGATATTCCTAGTTGAGCAGAGAACAAACCTGACGATACGAAATACAGTTGGCAGTTTTAGGAATACACGTATTCGTTTCTCTTTGGTTTTAAAATTATTTTTCTTTACACTAAGTTGTAGGGGAAATTCCATTCTATAAGTTGGTACCACTTGATATATTCTTAGAAGTCTTAGTTTTCATCTCGGAACATAGGCAAATGTACAACGTAAAAAACTGTAGCAAATGAAGTAGCGCAAATTGTTTTGGGGTTATATATTTGTTATTTTGAAGGTTTGTGTATACAAATTGTATATAAATTGTGTATAAAAGTTACAATATATGTGTTTTTATATCTAAAGCTTATGTTTTTGCGTGATAGTTTAGTTTTTGAATGTTCTTATTTGCGATAACCTAGGCCAAAAAGGTAAGTTTAGGCTATATGCAAATTGTCTTATATATAGTGTTTTATATGATTATAAAAGTGAATATGTGTGTTATTCTTTGTAAAGTATATATTATCTTAGTTAAATCTAAAAGTTTTGTCTTTGACCTATTTTCAAATTGGTACTAGTGAAGCTAAATTGTGGAGGTTACAAACCTAACCTCACTTGTAAAAGTTACCTTTTTAGGGAAAATCGGTATTTTTATTTAGAAAATGTAACATATTATTATTTTTTTCCCCTAAATATAATCACAAATATATGACAAATCTCAAGAAATGGTTGAAAAAAATCCTAAAAATCTATTAGTATGTTATTCATTACCATTTCTGTGAAATTTCTGCTCCATTACTCTTCGATTTTTTGGTATTTGACCAAAAAACACCAAATGTGATACATCTAACATTTTTTTTCACTACACACCTACATTCTATGCACCTTTCTGAACATAATGAGATATAGAACTTTTGTATAAGATATATATTACTATTTTTAGTGATTTTTAAAAAAAAAATGATCATTTTACCTTTTTTCGTAAACTATTTTTTGTTTTTTTGATAATATAACAAATTTTTTTTTCCCCCCTAAATATATTCAAAAATATTACACAAAACTTTTGTATATCTTAGAAAAAGGTAGTAAGCTATTGATTTTGGAATATACAGGTTTTTACTGAAAATTGGTAACTTCGTTTTTGACATGTAACATACTTACTCCAAAACCGTTTCAAAAAAAATTTTTTTTATTACATAGATGGATTCTATGCATCTTTCTGAGAAAAATGATATCTTATAAGTTAGGTTTTGTATACAAATAATATATTTAATTAATTTTTAAACAAACGAAGAAATTTAACATTACCGCCAGGAGGGTTAAAGCATGAAGACTTGTTTTATAATAATTAATGAAACTATGAATTTGTTAATTTAAGTTGTTCAATTGTGGTACTCAATTTTTGAATTTTGCTTTGACATTAAAACATTAGCTGAATAGCGGGAAAAAGGAATTTTTATGATTGGTTTGAAAGAAAGACGACGTAAGTCAAGTTGACGTCTGTAAATAATATTTAAAACAAGGAAAATTAAAATTAAAATAGATTTCCAAAAAACATGTATTTAAAATAATTGAGTGAAATTTTGTGTATTTAAAAGCGAGATTGTGGGTTACTAGGCAAGAATGATTTGGACAGTGTCCGTAGGACCAGAAATGTGAACGTAATTAATTGAAATATGCTGTGTTAGTAGATCTGTAAATAGACGCTTAGTTTGAGATGCTAGGAAGGAGTTCAGTTGGAAGGGAACATTTAAAATGATCAGACGTGTTTGAAGCAGTTGGAAGGGAACCTTTGAAATGATAAGACGTATGTGATGTGATAAAAAACTATGAAAATGTGTTTGAAGCAGTTGGAAGGGAACCTTTGAAATGATAAGACGTATGTGATGTGATAAAAACTATGAAAACGTGTTTGAAGCAGTTGGAAGGGAACCTTTGAAATGGTAAGACGTATGTGATGTGATAAAAACTATGAAAACGTGTTTGAAACAGTTAGAAGGGAACCTTGGAAGTGGTCAGACATGTTTGTGAGCGTTGGAAGGAAATATTTTGAGAACAATGTAGTTTGTATTTGAGTAATTTTTGAACTTGAGAACAATTTTATTAATGTCTAATAGTTGTGAGAGGGAGTTTGAGATGATTGGACGTGTTTTAAGTCTAGAGACGGTGTTCGGGGTAAACGAACATGATTTTCAGTAGAAATCGGACAATATGCTTGTGCTGAAAGAGACGCTTTCAAAAAAGTGAAAACGAGTAATTTTGACAAAGACTCGTGGGAATGTAGTTGAATGGTGATTTCGAGAGACAGACAGTGTTCCATTTTGAACATTATGCAAACAGTGACAGAGTGATCATCAGGAAATTACACAATCAGCAAATTGCAATAAACAATCTTTTCTGCAATATCAAATTGGTAACAGGTGCTATAAAGCGCCCAAAATTAAATGTTGTATAAACAGTTTAGATTAATTATTGTTTGATGTATTAGTTATAAGTTCAATGATTTTGATATTTTCTTTTTATAACTACTTTGCTATTTAAAATTTTAAAGATGCCTACAAATAAGAATAATTTTTGTTGAGATAAAATAATTCAAAACATATTTAAAAGGAAAACAAGTCTAATCAACTCATTTTGATGAGTAATTTTCCAGAAGTTGCAACTCAATATTTAAACTAAAGTCTTAAGATTTTGAAATTAATAAAAAAGTAAAATATAAATATAAAAAATAAAGGTAGGATGTTTAATATAATAAATTGATAATAAATTTATGAATTGTTTAAAGAAATTAGTTTAATAAAGAATGTGTAGTTTCAGGAAAACAAATAAGGATTTCTTATTTACTGTAAACCACTTAAATAAGTACACTTAAAAAAGAAACATGACCCTGAGAACATGTTAATTAAAATTGTTTTATATATTTTCAAAATTGGTAAGCTTTAAGCTTTCTGGCGCCCTTAACTGAGCAATTTCTTAAATTCTTAATGTTTCAAAGTCAAATAGATAAAGTAGTTTACTCCCATTTTATTTCATATATTTACAATTGGCGCACCAACGTGTGGCAATTAGTTTACAAAAGCAAAGTTTACCCCCTTTTATTTCATATATTTACACAGTTCATACATATTACATTTTTTAAACATTTCAACCTATTAATTCATATTTAAAATGTTTAAATAGTTACTTTCACATTAAAGAGGCTAGTTTAAATTTTGTTTTGATTATCATAATAAAGAAATTTTAAAATAAAATCAATGCTACATATTGTAGTCATATTTGTACACTTTATTCATATTTCAATGACAAATAATATAAGACCTGATAGGAGTGAGTTACAAACTTGAACATATCATGTAAAGGCCTAATGAGACAATGAAGGACCACCACCGACATGAGCGAAGTAAATAGAGGCCAGGCCACATTTAATTAACAATAAAAATCAGATGAAATGATTAAAAAATATATAATTATTATGCAGGTGTTCTTTTTAGTTTATTAGTTAAAAACAGAAACTTCATATATTATATTTTTTATTTACATTTTTAATTTTTCTACTATTAAATATTTACTAGTGTATTAATCTGATAATTGTTTTTCTTAATTAAAAAGCTTAATTAAGTTAAGTGATTGTTCTTCCAGTACAAAAGAAAAATTGATATTAACAGGCTAAATACTGTAATCAGTTTATTCTGATATTGAATGATTTATTATTAAATTTTAAATACGAAACATGTTTTCTGACTCCAGTAATGAAGACTATAAATTAAGGATATCCTTATAAAATTATCTATCAAAAAATGACTCTTTAAAAGCTTTATACAAAAGTCTGACTATTTAAATTCGCCACTGACAAAAAATGTGAAGTACTTACCAATATTCTAATAAATTGTTCTGTAATGGATAACCTGTGAGAACAATTCTTCTTCTACTACGGATTTGCTTCAAAGCTTGGGATATAGATGCATGACTATTTTTAATGCGATGTCCTTCATCACATATTACAAGATCAGGTCCTGGTTTTACCAATGCTGCATGCATTTCTGAAATATATGAAGAATAATAAAATTGTTTTATTATTTATTAGAATTATTTATAATATAATTTATAATTGCAAGCATTATAAAGAACAAAACTAAGTAAAAAATGTTTTTTAAGATAATGATAAGAGTTTTTGGTATGGTATATTAATAGAGTTAAAAAAAATTGAATCGCCAACATCAATTTTCTCTTTTGATTTACATTTTAGGTGTGCATTCAATTTCATTATAAATTTTATTATTTCTAATGACAACATCTGTAAAAGTCGCACAATATCTCTGTTGTAAATAATTGCACTGAAGTTAGATCAATATATTTTTTTAATGTTCATATTTTATTCTAGTTTCATTAGCTAACAATTTTTTAAAAAAAACTGACAAAAAAAGGTTTAATTAAAAAATAATAATTTCACCATCAAAAAGTATTTAAAAACCTACAAAATAAATGGTGAACTAAACAAATTTAAGGTTTTAGACGTTTAACCAGTATTGTTTTCTTATATTTTATAATTTTAGGTGGTTAATCAGTGTCATAAGAAGTTTAATTTTCTTAATTTTTTTAATGCATTTTTCAGAGATATAATAAAAGAACGAGATTTTGAAACTAAAAATTCTTATGGGTAACAAAAATTATCACAATTTTTGGGAACATGTTTATTTTCACCTCTAGAATGCGAATCAAAAGAGAAAATCGATGTCAGTGATTTGTTGTTACTGACCATTTTTTCTGACTAATTTTACTCAATTATACTTGATGAAAATGTTAACTTTAAAAAAGAAAAAAAGCACAATACAATTACAAGGGATTCTGAATATAAAGACTAATCACAACTAATGTAATAAATGATTAATATAATTTATAAACATAAATAGTTCATCTTGATTATTTAGTGATAAATCACAACAATTAGTACAATAAAAGAAACCAACAAAACTAAAAAAATAGTAGAAAAAAAAATCTATGACCTCGTTTAATACATATTTAAATATATTAAGAAATTATATATATAAAAACAAATAAGAAACTTAAATCTTATATTTCAACTCTTTTCCTTTAATTAGTTAACAATTTAAACTATATGAAAACTATAATCAATTGGGTATTTCCGTTTCTATAACCAAGTTATAACATCACATTCATTTACTATGGATGTTTGCTAAAATTGAAAGATAATGTTTTAAAAAAATAAAATATTATAGCTGTCAACCAAAACAGCTATGAGATACATTTATAACAAAAATATAAAGATGACTTTTATATAAACCAAATTGATGTACCTTCTAACAAAGGTTTATTTTTTTCATCATCTACATCATCATTAATATTAAGCTTCTTCTTAGATCTTCTAGCTCTTCTTGGTCTCTGCATACTCAGCTGTCTGTATAGCTCATATCCTATCAGTAGTACACCACCTTCTTTTGCCCATTGAGCTACAACCTATAAAGATTCTCATTTATATAAATCAATTGAAATATTACTACCACTAAAGCATATAAAAGCTTACTTACTACCTGTATCTTAATAATTAACCTAGTCCTGCAGAACATCATAATGTTCAATTTTTAAACTCAACAAATATAAAATTACAGATAAAAATGTTAAGTTTTTTGTTTTTTAATAACACTAACATGGAACTGGAATTTGTCTTCAAATAATGTACATTTAGATGAGTTACAACGCTTAAAAATTTACTAAGCCAGCCATTTGGTATCACAACACTAATATTCTACCCATTGGTACCATTCAGGTAATAATTAGGATTTTAATTATTACAATGTTATATAATAAAAGCTTTAGGCATTTACACTGATACTGCCATAGGTTATTTTAGTTCTAAAAAAGATCTAGGCAATATATTAACATAATATATGGCAGAAAATAGTACAGAATGTTATAACATAATAGTTTTCAAAGACAATAAGAGTGTGACGCCATCCTGGTGTTTGCAGCCGAAACCCCTCAAGATGGATCCAGGAATTTCCAGCTGGCAGATTGAGTATCATATCGAGCAATAATCAGTTAAGATGGACCGATGTGATATTGATTTTAGACGCAAAGTCAAGAACAACCAAATTTAATTCAAAATATTAAACTTTATTGAAACATTTTAATTAAAAAATTACAAATCAAATTAAATTAATTTAGAGAGAAGAAAACCTATGACCTTCTTTAAATATTATAAAATTTGGAAAAAGATAATAATAGCTGTTGTGAGCGACCAAACCATACCGGCACTAGGAAAGGAATTCCCAGCTGGCAGGTTGAGTAATCACAACAACTGAAAATCTGTCAGCTAGGAATTTCTGGATCCATCTCGAGGGTTTTTCGGGTCCAAACAACAAGAGCTGTCAGAAGAGTTTAAATAATAAATTAAGATGATGGCACCTAATATTTAAATCTGTTTCTTGTTTATAAATAATATTATTTATATATTTAATGAACTTACCTTCGCCCTAGCCATTATTGATTTTTGTAAATCATTTAACACAAAAATGGGGAACGTCCTTGGACGTACTTCTCCAGAAGCGGAAAGAGAACATGTTGTTGTATCTGCTGGCAGCCACATATTAAATTCTGCAAGCCAATTCTGTAGTGTATTGATAGGCATTATACACAACACTGTGCGGCCTGACGTGTAACGCAAGTATACATCACAAAAAGAAACAACCTGAAAATATTATGAGTAATGATTATAGTAATTGTTTGTAATAACAAAACAAACTTTTATTTATGTAAAGTAAATTAGTTACTAAAAATAATCAATAAGATTTTGATTATCTAAAATTAAAAGTAATATATTCAGAATTATCATCCAGTAATGAAGAAACAAAAGGTATGAAACCAAACATATTAGAAGTAAATGGTATATAACATTTTACTAATTTGTATATTCAAAACCAAAATCAAAACCAACATTAATAAAACTTTGGTGAAATTTGAATGTTTATGACTCAAACCAATGTGCCAAACTTAATTAAAAGGAAACTGCATTCCTTAGTAAAAATAATAATAAAACAAAAACAAACAAATAAACCTGTTTTGTATAAATTCTTAAGGTTGCAAAATCTGAATAAAATCGTTGGAGCCATTTTTTAGTAATAATATAATAATATATAAATATAAATATAAATATAAATATATATATATTAAAATCAATGGACCTCAAAATGACCAGTTCTGTAACACTTCAACATTGACCTATTATACTTTCTCTATATTACATATTCAAAACATTTACTCCCTTAGCTGTGACTGATGCTACTGATATTTAAAAATGAAAGAAGTCTGGCCCAGTTATGATTTCTCAAAACACAAATAAAAAAGTCAGAGTAGTGATGTAATGGGTATAGTAAAAGAAATGTTTTATCTTTATCATTGGTAATTCGTCCAATGTATACTACAACCATCTTTTTCTTTTCTTAGTGAATGTTGGGGAAATGTGTTATATAATTGAATTTTCATTTCTAATACTTTCTTTGCCCATTAAAAGTAGTAGTGTTACCATTAAAACAATCTACATTTGTGTAAATAACCTAAAAATCTAAAATATAAAGCACAGTAAACTAACATCAGCTGATTTATAACTTACTAGCGAGATTTGTGCACTTCGCTGGATGCACAAATGAATATTAATTCAGAAAAATATGTTCATCAAAAGTGAGTGTTTACATTGTGGAGTGTATAAGGCTTCTTTGCAAACTACATTTTTAGTTTCCCTCCCTTCTGGTGATAAAATGTATAATTTTTTTTTTTTGTTTTTTTGTTTTGGCTTTTGATCATGTTACTTAAAAATGACAATGTGAAAAGTAAGTAAGTGCACAATTCAATACTAATAAACATATTATGTTTGCCCTTGCGCTTTATTTACCGGTATTGTAATACCAAAATAAACTTTAATAACGAATTCCAATCTTTTAAATTCAAAGGGATATTTGTTGGGGATCATAGGAATGTGTGAAAATAAATAGAGTTTCACCTTTTACACATCCAGTCATAATGAACACCTCTAAAATATTGACTTGCAATGCTGAAATTCTTAAATAGATACCATTACAAAGTTTTGGAGAGCTTTTAGTTTTATAGTAAAATTATTGGTGTGCCCAATTTATGATTGGAGGGGTTAGAAAATTTAAAAATTCGGTTGGATAATTAACTGCTTCTTCTTCAACTGCAACAGAATCAAGAACACAGTAAATTATCACCATGGAGTATGTCAAGTAGATAATTGTTTATGTTGTCTACAGTTTTGTTTTTTAGTGATAGTAACCCTTCGCATAACCATGAATCAGGTTTTTTTCCCTTATATTCAAAATATTTGGAAAAACTTTATCTACCAGCTCATTAACATTGCTGACTAAGTTAGCAAGGTCACACAGAATTTCAATATCTTCATTAGGTGTCTCTTGTATCTGTCCCTTAACAATTTCTAAAAGGAATTTAGAAAACTCACAGCTAACTATCACCTCTTATTAATTAAAAGGTTCAATTTGTGAATTTTACTAAACATAAAAATCTCTCGGTCATCATTTATAAAAAAAAGAGTAGAAAATAGGATAATATAACAACCCATAGCCCTTGAATACTCTAATAGTGTCAGGGTTGGAAGAGAACAAGTTAGTCTAGAGACCTGATAGGAAAGATGAAAGAGAGGGATCCAAGAAAAAATGTGTAGATCCAGCTAGGTGAGCCCTTGAGTCAAATATCACCATTAATTTGTATTAAATTTTATTTGCAGTTAACATTATCTACAGAACTTATAATGAATATTATAATAATTTTGAAGCAAATATTTGTCTCTATTCGATTAGTATATTAAACAAAACATAAATATGTCAGTTCTCTATCTTCTTCTTGTATCAAGTTCTTTTTTATTTATTTAAATATACTGATATTTAAAATTTGTTGAGTGTTTTATGTTTCTACCACAATATCATTCAAAAAAATTATAATTATGTTGGTTTGAAATGGTGACCCAAGATACATCTATATTATTTTCGATAGTCACCTCATACATTTTATACACTTGTCATATCATACTGTGACACCATATTATATATTTCTTCGTCAAAGAATTCTGGCCTGAAAGAACTCGGCCAGAAATTAACTCCATTCATCAGCTCATTTGTTACAAATTGTTGAGTGGTATGGGTTACCCAGGCTTTCATTTTTGACGCCTGGGTCATTTGATGCCAAATCAGGACTGTATGGCAGACAGGAAAAAAATTTCCCACTTGAACTGCTCAAGCAAAGCACTTGCACAGGGGGTAGTCTGGGATGCACTGTTTGAATTGTTCCTTGGTTTCAATGTTTACAAACTTAACCCATGTTTCATCCATCAATCACAATTCTGTCTAAGTAATCATCCCCATTTTATTCATAATGATCAAACCACCCATTAATTGTTTTTATGATAATCAGTCAATTGCTTAGACACCCACCTTACAAAGTACCTAGAAAAATCCAATTTGGCAGTAACAATTCCATATAATATAGAGTTGCTAGAAATCTGATATAAAGCCTCTGAAAGCTGAGAAATTGTGAATAGGTGCTTTATGCGTACAGTTTATTGAACCAATTTACCAGTCACAATGAATGATGTTCTTTTTCTACTTCATTATATACATTTGTATGCCTATCCTCGAGTTTCCTTCACCCACCTCTCATAGCACTGTCACTCAAAACATTATTGCTAAAAACTCGAAACAGATGGGAATGTTTATCAGCACCATTCTGTCCTTCTGCTTGAAGAAATCAAATCACCACACGAATGTCACAAGTAGAGGTAGTTGTAATAGAAATTTTAATTTGCTCACTAATAGCACAACAAACCAATTAATAAGAGTTGCTATGGCAACCAGTTTAAATTTACCAACTTGCTTACTTTTTACTTCTTAATACGAGATTCGAGAGCACTCTCTGATAGCTCAATGTCTCTTATAAACTTCCTCTGCCAACTTCCAATATCTTTTGTCTGTTAAAATCTCTTCAAACTCTGAGTGAGTCGCAGTCATGTATGTCTTCAGTTTTTGACTTGTAGAGTTTTTTGATTCACAGTAAAGAAGGATGTGTTCAAAGGTTTCCTCCTCTCTGTCACAAGCTAAACAGTGAAGAGACACCGCTAAGTGAAACCTATTTAGGTAGGCCTGGGTGACAATGTGACCAGTTCTTATACGGGTAGCAAATGTTGCAGTTGAATATGCAACATCTCGGTACAGTGATGCTTCGGATGGCTCTTTCTGAATCTTAAAAAGGAATCGTCCCGATGTACTGTCCCTCCACTGCTCCACCCAGGTAATCACAAATTTCCTTTTAATTTCTCGCAGAAACTCACTCTCTGTCTCTGGGGGGCAGGCGGAAGTTTTGCTGGATGGTTGGCCAGACGATCAGTTCTTTCATTGCCAGGAACATCACAATGACTGGGTATCTGCTGGAAGGTGATATTTTTCCCAGATAGTCTTCCTAACATTTTATGAATCTCCTCGATACGGTAGTGAAATTTAATTGGTCGCTGTTTTTGTATTATTTGTAGAGCTGATCTAGAGTCGGAAAAACTGCAGATATCCTTTAGAATGTAAATGGTGTGAATGTAAGCAAGGACACCATTTACTGCAAGTAGTTCAGCATCGGTACTGCAGGCAGATCCTGATGGCATACTTAGGGGTATTTTGCGAATCTAGGTGGCCAAAAATCAACTTCATAGAATTCACAGCACGTAGAAAAAACAAGTTGTTTATAAAATTAACTAGACAGAGAACAATTGGCAACCTTTGCCCCCATCTTATTGGCTTTACCTCCACCATAGGATTAGTCGAAACTATTCTGTCGCGACAGGTGCAAGTATCTCTCTCTGCTTTCTAAGTGTAACCACTTCAATTAAAACGTGTTTTTTTTTATGTTCAGTGATATTCTTCTTAGAGTTATGAATCTGGGAACTGCAAGTAAGAACACACACTTTTGAAGAGATTATTATTTTATTTATTAATGCCATCAGTAACATTTTGGCTGTTTGAAAAAGATTTTTAATTTTTTGAATTTTCAATTCCATGTTAGCGCATTAGAATGTTTTTGTTGTACTTCAGGGTGCATCCCAGCTATTATTTTTAATGTCTTTGTAAGATGGGAGTTTGTACAAAATAATAATGATAAAATCAGCCGCACTTTCTAGGTTTAAGTGTCATCAAACATTACAGTAAAAAAAAATCACAAATATAAAATCAAAAATTTTAATTGTTTTATGGGGTGTTCAATTGTTTTAGATTTAGATGCAGCCAGAGGGGCAGGAGTAAGTGTCACTGAGATTCACATTAGGAAGATATGGAAAAAAAAAATTCCTTAGGATTTATTGTGTTTTTTTTTTTTAACTTCCAGTAGCCCTAAGATCCCTATAATCTGTATAGAGCAACAGAGATTCAGTTAAGTATTGGTGGCCTGATTATCGTGACAACTGACAAAAATTTAGATTGATGAACTAGAGCATATCCAAAAACGATTTGTTCGCCTTTTTAGAATGTGTCTTGGTGGCTATGCTTGTCAATATATCCATGTACCAACTATATTGAAGAAGAAGAAGTTTCCTGTCTGCCCATTGAATGACTTTATTTACTATACAAATTGGTTATTTATAGTTAAAACCGGTCAATGTCAACTACACATACATTCTTTGTCAAACAAAATTCTGGATTTCTTAAAGGACAAGGTCCCAAAAGCTATCCTTGAGGCATCATCTAGCTACAAACCAAGTGGTTCAAATGCATTGGACAAATGCTTAGATACACAGTGGTTATTTTTATAGGATTGCTGGTATAAAGAAAAAAGTTAGTGTGACAAAAAGTAAAATGTGTGAGTTAAAATCTGTATTCCCTGGGGATAACAATAGTTTTATTGATCATTTAAGGATGTCACCTTTGTTTCGTTGTTTTGGTTGTATTTTTGTAAATTCACTTGTTACCTTACTTTTATTGTTATATTTTCAGGTTACATTTGCTTCTTATTTATAATATATGTGTTTATTTAACTGAGGTCTATTTTTGTTATTTGTGGTTACAATCTAAATTATTATTATATTGTTCTATATTTCACAACTATCTTTCATATAAGAGTAGTTTATTGTTGTTTTTTTTGTTGAAAAAATCAAGTTGACATCCAATATATCTAATAGGCTAGGATAGGGTGAATAATGAGATTTGTTTCATATCGTCTGGTTAATTTTCTGTACAATATATAGGTGGTCTATGAATCTCAATGAGGGTGCCATTAAATTTAAATAATAGTAAATCATTATTTGAGTTAGCCAAACAAACTATATTATATATACATGGGATGATGCATTAGTTTCCCTTTCTGATACGTAAGCGTTAGTTCCAATATTAAGGTCTATTGTTTAGAGATAACTGCTAGTTCAACGAATTTCAAAAGGACTATTTTTCACTACTCCTCAGTTCACTGACCTGTTATTTATAAACTGTTATATTCAATAGTATTATAAAAAGTGTTTTAAGAATTAAATAATATTCATGTTAAAATGCTATAATTTGGCATTTCACTTCTTTTCTTATAAACTAAAACAGATATATAAAAACAGATTCACATTAAAAAAATGTGGAATCATGTTACAAAACCTACCTGAAAACTCATTTTCAAGATAGCAACAAAAATTTCAGATTCTTCTGTCTTGCACCATTTTACTTCCTATATTGCAACTTTAGGTTCACAAACTATATTTTAAATGCTATATACTGCTTAATAAATCCCTAATTTGTTTTGAAGGTAATTTATTTACTGACAGTAAACTCTGAATCAAATCATCCCCTCAAAGAAATTGAATATAAAAGTAAAATTTCTTAGTTACTTAATACTGTACATACTTGTAAAGTTTTTCCAAGACCCATAGAGTGAGCCAATATACACCCAAATCCAGTAGAAGTTTTATACCTCTCAAGAGACTCAACTACGTTGTCAAACAGGAACCTTACACCACCAATCTAAAACAATGTATTTAATTAGTTATTAAACTAAATGTATTGATCTACAAAATATAACTCTGTAAACAGTTTATTTTACTAAAATATTATAAAGTTGCCAAACATCTGTTTAAATATTCAAACTGAAAATCTATACAGAACCAATTGTTTCACTTACAATATCAACTAATTAATTTTTTTTTTAATTTTCACATTCGAAGTTATGAATGTGAATGTGTTCACAACTAATTAATGAATGTAGCAACTTTGGTTTAATCCAAAAGTTTTTACCTGGTGAGGTTTAATTATCCTTGCAATTTGAGGAGGAAGAAAAACATCTGGTTCATTTTCAGGTCGCCCAACATTTATTAAAACTCGCCCTTGATCATCAGGTATATTATACAGATCATTAGTATGCATTCCAGAGTTGGTAGGATCTTCTTCTTGTTCACTTTCCTCACCTCCAGAAGGCTCGGAGATCAATATACAATCATCTTCATCGCTTGAACTGCTTGAGATTGTGACAACATCTGAAATAAGAAATATAATAACAATATAAAACAGACAATAATAAAAATTATACATTGAATAGTTTATTATATTTTAATCCTGTTCATATATATTACTTTAAAAATGATTTATAAAAATGATATAATCAGAAACACATACCTTTTCCTTTTTGTTTGCCAGATACTTTACGCACAGCCGCAGCTATAGTCTTCTCTTCATCGGTAGGGATAGGACTTGAACTCGGCTTTACTGGTGCTATTGAAACTGAAGGAGTCATCATGTGAGGTTTACTTAACAATGTTTTCGCCAGATTTGGTGTTTTACTAGCACTAGCAGAGACTGCAGCACTTTTTGTACTTCGCAAAATCTCTAACACCTAACACATAATAATTAAACATTAATTACTGTTTATAACAGCCAATCTATGTATATTTCTTATCTGTATAAGTCAATTAATAATCAAAGTACAGAAAACCAAATAATAATAGCATTTCATTTATAATTGTGTCTGTATATGCAATTCAAATGTAGGAAATACAATATTTTGAAATAAATGAAACTTCATTTCTGTAAATATTGTTATATTATTAACTCATATAATCATTTACCTTGATAAAAAATTTTTTTTTTTTAATATTTGTAATACAAAGATTAGTCATTTATTGTCTTGAAACATCAAATAATAAAATTATGAGTTCATTCGAACTTAATCGGTAGAATACATATATAAAATCATTTTGAAGTTAACATAAAAATAAATTATCAAACAATTGAGATGTAAAAGGAAATGTCTCTTATTAACTACACTGAGGTTATGGAAAGTTCATAAACATATGTAAATATAACATAAAGGAAAGATTTCATTAGTTCATTTTAGAGTCTTACTATCTCGGGTTGGGAGGAATTGGTTTAACACATAATTATTTAAAATAGAGCACTCAGAGTCTGTTTCTCGTGAAAATTCATATACATAGGCTACACATACAATTACAATAAAACACAACTAATTAAAGTTCATATCTTGGTGAATATTATTAATTATTATTTGAGTTTCTTTCTCTCGGAACAGGGTCAGTGCGGCAAATTTGTCAAGGAAGTGGGGTAATTATACACATATTGACAAAGATACAAAAAATAATAAAATATTAATCGATTAGTTTTTAAATAAATGATGAGTGGTGAAATGATGGTAGACAACAATCACAACGTTCACAAAGTCTATGTTTTTGAATACTCGGTGTACGTATAGAAAATAGTTCAATTAGTATGATATTTGTTATAAGTTATTCCACTTTTGTGTATTAATGCTTCAAAGTTTATGATAGTAGGCTACTTAGGCCTATTAGAGGGGATATAGGATGACTTAAAAAAAAAAAATATAAATTGGAATGGTCTCACCAATGTTCTCAAATACGTTGTTGAAACTAGCTTGTATTATGTCTGCTCCTTGGTAGATTTTTAGAGAATTTTCAACTGTAACTTATCACTTTTAATTTGTGTTACTTCTCAGCACTCCATAGAAAATTTAAATATACTTTTCCACTTATTTAAATTGGAGCTGAGTCAGGAAACGTCCATTAAGCTTGGGATCTCACAACAAAACTTCCCAAAATTCATTGTTACAGCGTCCATAGAGATTCAACATTATCCATTTTTTGTGATCTTGATTAAGATTAGTAGCACTGATGAAAATGAATACATGACCCTAATTTGTTAAGCAGGAAGTTGTTAAGAACTTCATTTAAGACTGTTGACTCTACTATTACGGTATACATTTAAATTTGTTGAAGACATACTAAGAGGGGTTCCAAATAACTTCCTTTAAATTTAAACTATCTTATTCCTAAATACGATTTCACCTTGGTCTTAATCTAAAACTAGTTGGAATTTCCCGCACTTTAAATTAGTTAGTGGGCTAAACTTTGGTCACGTGATTGCTGTATCGGTGGGTGTGGCTTATTTGATTTCTGTCACATATTATGTCTGTTCCGCCATCTTTGAGATACGACTTTGGTTGTATTTATCATCAATACTAAATAATTTTGAAGTTTTCTTTGTATGTTCAGGTGACATTTTATACTCAGGGATATATGGATTATATCTAGGCCTGGTTTGTTTGGTCTCTAGGCTTTCTGTATTTCTACAATCGGCGAAATACTGACACTGTATTTCAAACTGGCAATTTATTTGATTGACTTTGTCGTCTTGATAAAAGCAGATTATTTTTATTTCCATATCTCTGCCTTTGAGTTGTTAATTTTTACGGGTAGATCGAATATTTAGGCTTAATTTTTATATAGGTCTTCCTAGGTTTAAAATTTGGTAAGTTACGTTAATTAATTATTGTCCGGTCGAAAATCTTAAATTTGACATTGTTTTGGATTGGCGTTTCGCATTCTTGCCGCTAGGCGCGTGTATGTCGTTTGAAATGAATGGAATTAATATAAATTTGCATGACAAATTATTTATTGACAACATCTCTTTCGAGTTGTTACAATATCCCCTGGGTTACTTTTCCTGAAAATATTAAGTATTTGAGATTTTCAGGGAACAAATTTACAACGAGAAACTATGTTGTATCCCAATACCTGTCTATTCCATTATTTCAGGGCAATGAAATCAATCAGCTAATCTTGTACTATTTACACACTTAGTAGTTAGTTGTATGACATTGTAGTATACTTGTATTTCTTGAGGGAAGACACATGGTATGGTCCCTTTATGTTATCGCCTTGTAAATCGCTAATATAATATGTAGACACTCCTTTAATCTGGTTAATTCGGTATGGTCCACTAAATATTTCAAACAGTTTATATGTTTCTCCTTCTACAGCATTTGACAGTGGGTAATTTTTTATTAAAATTAATTCTCCTAATTCAAAAGTGGTGGGTTTAATTTTGGGATTTAATTTACTGGCTCTCTTTTCTTGTTTATTTTGTAATCTTCGCCTGGTCATAAATAATTTGATTTCAATGGGTATCTCTAAATTTGCTAAGTTGGTTATGTATGGTTCCCAGAATCTCACGTCTCTTTTCCCTAACTGGAGTTCATTTGGTGTGAAGCCTGTGGTGTCATTGTGGACTTCATTTAACATGGTGTTAATGTCGGATATGCATCTAGCCCAGTTTTTGTGGTTCTGAGAGCAATATGTTCTTAAACATCTTTTAATTTCCCTTATGGGTCGTTCAGCCATGTTTGTTTGTGGGTGGTAGTAGGGGTTGAAAATAGGTTCTATGGAATGTTCTGTTAATGTTTTAAGCCATGATTTACTCCTGAATTGTGTTCCATTATCACTTTGAAGTCGGATGGGGGTGCCATAAATAGGGAAATGTAAATTGAAAAGTTTATTTAATATCGTTTTTGTAGTTGCAGCTGTCATGGGGTACAATTTGACAAACTTTGTGAAAATATCCAAAACAATCAGTATATATTTAACTCTACCTGTGCTGGTGGGTAGTGGTCCAATAATATCTACAGCTATTTGGTGATTTTTCCCAATACATGTTATGCCTTTAGCTGGGCCAACTGAAGGATGTGGATTACATTTACACTTCTGACATGAATCGCAAACAGAGAGGGTGATTCTGATTCGACGCCCCATATTTTTAAATATGAAACATTCTTTAAGGATGTCTAGACATTTTTTGGCTCCACAATGGAGGTAATAGTGGTGGCATTCCCATATCAGCCTATCAATGATTTGTTCAGGGACTACTATAAGCCATTGTTGGTTAAGTTGTTTATACAGAGTGTCTTCGTATATTTTATAAGTTTTCTTGATTTTTGATTTGGAAAGGTGGTGTTGATCTGTGTTTAGGATGTGTATGATGTGTGATAAGTTTGGATCCAGTTTCTGAAGGTGTGAAATGTGTTGAAGTTCTATTTGTAAATCTTGGTCTTGTATTCTGTTTATGTAGGCCATCATAAGTGGTGGTTGTTCATTAATGGGTGTTGTTGATTGGTGGTTAGGGATTCGACCTAAGGTATCTGCAGTACAGTTTTCACTACCCTTGCAGTGCAAAATTTTGAAATTGTAGTCTTGTATGGCCAAAATCCATCTTGTTAAACGTGAATTAAGAAGTTTGCAGGTCTTGAGGAAAGTTAGAGCATGGTTGTCTGTTATGATGGTTATGTCTGTACCATATATTATGTATCTGGTTTTTTGCAGACAGTATACTATGGCGAGCAATTCCTTTTCTGTTGTGGTGAATCTTCTCTCTGCTGGTTGCAAGGCTCTGGACAGGAAAATGATAGCACGTTTTTCTCCCTGTTCATTATATTGATATAGGTGTCCACCTATAGCAAAATCTGAAGCGTCTGTTTGTAGGTAGAATGGTTTATATGGGTCTGGATGGTGTAAAGTTTGCGTTTCTAAGAAAAGTTGTTTAATTTTTTGAAAAGTTTGTTCATCTGTAGGTGTCCAATGGAATTTATAATTTTTAGAAGTGAGTCGAAGAAGTGGTTGTATGTGTTCAGAGAATTTGTCTAGAAATTTATTATAGTAGTTAATGCATCCTAAGAATCCTTTTAGCTGTTTCCTTGTTTTAGGTGAAGGAAAATCTAGTATGGGTTTAACCTTGCTATTATCCATTTGCAATCCTGTGGCGGTCATGGTGTAGCCTAAAAATGGTACAGATGTTCTGCAAAATAATGATTTGCTGAATTTAATAGTCATGTTTGCTTCCTTTAGTTTTTGAAAAATATGAGTTAGATGTGCAAGATGGCTAGGAAAATCTTGTGATAATACACAGATGTCATCAATGTATACAAGTGTGAAATCTTCAATGCTGTCTTCGAAAACTTTCTCTAATGCTCTTACTAGGGCTGCTTGAGAAGTTGAAATACCAAATGGGGTGACTGTATACTGATATGTCCTTCCTCTAAATTGAAATGCTGTGTATTTTCGTGATTCGGGTGCTAAGGGTATCTGCCAATACGATGCTGTGAGATCGATGGTACTTAACCATTTACTGTTTCTCCCTTTTGCAAGTAATTCGTTTATGCTTCGATTCTGTTCGAAATCAGGCATAGTAATTTCATTTGCCCTTCTGGCATCTAAACATAATCTTAATTCTCCACTCTTTTTGACAACTGGTATTATGGGATTGATGAACTGACTATAAGATGACTCAATGACATTAATGTTTAGCATTCTGTTTATCTCCTGGGCTACTGCCTCCTGGTGAATTAGAGGGACAGGGTATGATTGTCCTCTGAAAATCTTATCTTCTCTAACCTCTATTCGGTGTGTATACTTGTTGCATAGACCTGGGGTGTCTAAAAAAATGTCCTTGTATTTTAAAATTAATTCTTTTAGTTGTTGCTTTTGTTGTGGTTCCAAAATTTCATTTTCATTCAAATTTATATCAATCTCCTCTTCTCTTAAATAATCTTCCCTATTAATTTCGGATCGTTCTAGAATGTTATCATATTTTAATCTGTTATTTATACTTGTATCACTGTAATTATATTTGTTATTATTATTATTATTATTTATATTTATATTCTTTGTAATGTGACATAAAATTCCTTCTTTATTAACCTCTTCAAACTTCAATACGATATTCTTATCGTTGGCCCTTAATTGTAGCATCTTTGTTTTGAAGTTGATTTCCATCTCATTTTTACTTATCCAATCCATTCCTATAATTATATCTCTTATTAGATTTGGCACTATTAGTGTGTGTATCCAAATCTCTTCTCCTCCTACTCTCACTTTAACCCTCCAACCGGCACGGCGACCTACAGTAGGTCGCCCACGTGCTCCCAAGTGATTTCACCAACTCTTAATCACGTATTTTGCCATTCAACGTTACGCCCACTTAAAATTGTCCCATTGCAATAAATAAAATACCGTTGGAAAGCTAATGTTCCGTAGATGCATATCATGCAAAAAAATTACCACAAAACGTTATAAATAATATTCCAAAAATTGGTGAAGTTCGAGTATTTTTGATGCGTAAAATCGTAATTTTCAACTCTGCGGCTTTTCGTATAGCGCGGCTCCATTTTTCCTGATATGATTACAACTATATTTTTCTGTCATTTAAGTCAACTAAAACACTGTTATATAGATCACATGTTTCTCTTTCTAACCATAGATTACAAATTGTTCTGCGTCTAACAGATCCAGAGATATTCGTACTTGAACATAGAACAAACCTGACAACAAGAAATTCATTTAGCATTTGATGCGCTTTACAAAAAGACGAAGTTGATATCTCTCTGTTTTTAAAATTATTTTTTCTTTTTACTCTATGTTGTAGGGGAAATTCCATTCTATAAGTTGGTACCACTTGAGTTTAGGAATTGCTTACTAACAATTTGTTGTTTTGAAGTCCAAACGTAGTAAATGTCTGACGTGAACACTATAATATTTGGCGTGGCAAATATTGGTTTTGGGATTAGATTTTTGTTATTTTGAAGGTTTGTGTATACAAATTGTATATAAATTGTGTATACAAGTTACAATATATGTGTTTTTATTTCTAAAGTTTGTTTTTGAGTGAATTTCGAGTGTGTATATGGAATAACCTATAAATAACAATGGTTAGTTTAGGCTATAAGCATATTTTCTTATATTTAGTGTTTTATATAAGTATACAAGTGAATATGTGTGTTATTCTTTGTAAAGTATATTGTATTAGTAAAATCTAATGCTTTTGTTTTAGGCCTAGCTTTAGAAAAATACTAATTATGCCTAAAAGTTTGACATGTCACCCTAACCTTCAAGCGCCAGAATACAAATTTTTGAAAAATCGTCATTTTTATTTAGAATATGTAACGTATTATTATTTTTTTCCCCTAAATATATTCACAAATATATTAGAAATCTCAAGTAACGGTGAAAAAAAATGCAAAAAATGTATTAGTATGTTTTTGATCACCATTTCTGTGAAATTTCCGCTTCGTTACTCTTAGATTTTTTGGTATTTGACCAAAAAACTCCAAATGTGATACATGTAACTTTTTTTGCACTACACAACTAAATTCTATGCACTTTTCTGGACATAATGATATATAGAAGTTCTATATAAAATATATTTTACTATTTTTTATGTTTTTTGGAAAAAATAAAGAGAAAATTCAGTTTTTTCGTATATAATTTTTTTAATTTTTAAAATGTAACATTTTTTTCCTTTTTTTTTCTAAATATATTCAAAAATATTACACAAAACTTTTGTATATCTTAGAAAAAGGTAGTAGGCTATTGATTTAGGGTGATACAGATTTTTCTGAAAAAAAGTTAATATCATTTTTGACATCTAACATACTTACTCCAAAACCGTTTCAAAAATTTTTTTTTTTATTACATAGATGAATTCTATGCATCTTCCTGAGAAAAATGATGTCTTATAAGTTAGGTTTTGTATACAAATAATATATTTTATTAATTTTTAAACAAACGAAGAATTTTCAAGACAATTAACATTGCCGGTTGGAGGGTTAAACATGACTATTCTAGATACTCTACGAGTTTTTGATCCGACGGCTGTGGTTATTTGAATGTTCGTAGTGGGGAGTTCTTCATATTTCCCAATATTTTGTTTATTCCCCTGGAACCATTGTTCTGATAAACAAGAAATATTTGAACCAGTATCTATCAAAGCAGTGAGGCATATATTGCCAATTGAAATCATAATCTCCGGACATCTAATAAGGTTTGTTGTGTGTTTTATGGTTGATCCATGTTCTTCTTCATTTAACAAGAAGTTTCGGTCGCAAAACATATTGCTGATTAAGATATGATTGTTGGTGGGAATTATTTTTTTCTGTAGTAGCGTTGTTGGCCTATCTATTCCGAGGTCGTTTGATGGCACAGTGTTAATGTCATTGAGAGTCACCTTATGATGGGGTTGGATGATATGATGACTCATTTGGCCGGGGACACTTACTGCGCTCTGCAGTTTTCCTGCCGGGGAACTTCCTGTGATGTGCTTGCCTCCGGGTGGTTGATGGGTGGTCGATTTTCTGCTATGGTGTGGCAGACGTTGATCTGTTCGGGAGTTGGGTAGGACTGGTTTCGAGGTCCTGTCAGTCGTGGTGGGTTGGTCTGGTGGTCTGATCGGTTGATTGGATGGTTGCTTCTATTCGGTGAAGGTTGAAAATGTTGTTGTGGTCGAGATCTATGTTGTTGGTATTGATTTAGTGGAGGTCTATAATTATATTGGTGCGTAGGTGGAGATTGATTGTGTTGAAAATGGTTTTTATTTATTGCCGCTGGTCGAAACTGGAAGGAATTGTTTATGTATGGTTTCTGCTCCCTAGGAGTGAATCTTGGTCTCGGTGGAAATGATGTAGCTTGCTGTTGGTCTCGTCTGGTCCGGGTATGCGCATCCTTCAAATCTTCTCTTTGTAAGAGCAACTCAAACTCCAAAATGGTCTCAATTTTTTGGACTCTGCAAGCGTCCTGCACTAGCTCTTCAAAATGTTCAGCCATACATGTAATGATTTCATTTTCTGTTAAAGGTGGTTGTATAGCCCTTAATGTGATCACTCTTTCGGTGAAATACTCTGAACGACTCAGTTTTCCGTTATGTTGATATTTATCTACATCCAATCTTTGTTTTATGGCTCGTTGAACCTCCCTACTCCAATACTTCTTCTCAAAAGCTGCTTGGAAGTCTTCCCAGTTCTGCAGGTCCTGTTTAATAAGAGTAAACCACCTGGCAGCATGGCTTTCTAGACATAACTCTAATGTGTCCACGAGCAGGTTGAGCGGATCGGTGTTATTATTGGTGATGGTCCTTCGTTCGTAGAATTTCTGTATTCTACGCAGGTGTTCTGTGGGGTTGTGTTCCCTACCATGGAACTTCGGCGCTTGATTGTCGCTGTTATTCGACCCTCCACATGTTACGTATATTTGCTGTGCTGTGGCGGTGGTCTTATGACTCCTTATTTCCTTTTCTAGACCTTCCATTCGGTTGCTGTTGTTGGTCACTCTACCCTCTAGTTGATTGATGTTCTTCTCCTGCTCTTTATTGATCTCTTTAATTCGCTCAATATCTGCCAGCACAATTGTATTTCGGGACTGGCATTCCTCTCGAACCTCCTGCGCTTTTCGCTCCAAGTTTTGTTGAATCTCCTCCTTGTTCCTTTGGTTAGTAATCGCCAAGTGTTTCTCTAGAGATCTGTGCCGTTCTTCCGTTTCTAGGATGAGTTTTTCTTGTGCAGCTTGGTGGTGTAATTGTAAACGCTGCCACAGTCTTTCTTCTACGCTCTCTATCTGAGTCCGGACGTCTTCTCGGATGCTCTCTATTTTTCTATCTTGCACGTCGAAACGTTGACTTATATCCTTTTTTAGTTCACCCTTATTATTTTCTAGACTTTGGTTTATTTCCCCTTTTAGTTGACCTATATCCCTTTTTAGTTCACCCTTATTATTTTCTAAACTCTTATTTAGTTGACTAAAAAGTTGCTCTAACGTCATCGGTGGTGTTGGCTGTTCTTGTTCCGCGTTTTTGTCGCTTGTTATTTCGTGATCCATATGTGTTCCGGGGTTCTCGCCTAACTCGAATTCTTCTTCTTCCATTTCGCTGATCGGTTTATCATAGTCAGGGATCCGCGACCCTTCCAGCGGAATGCCCTCAATGTCCATATTGTCACTCGCGACCACGTCTTCTTTACGACGGGACGATGACATATCCGGTAGGTCTTCGTATTCGCTAGCCTTTGGTGTCAGTGTAATTTTCTTTCTTAGATTATATTTCGACTGTTGATCCATCTTAATATTTAGCAATAATATCTTGATACACAAAATACAACACAAAATATATATCTTAAAACTAACATAAAATTATTTTTAAAAGAAGTTATTTGGTTGGGAAAGACTTCCTTGACAAATTGCCCCACGTTGGGCGCCATTTTGAAATAAATGAAACTTCATTTCTGTAAATATTGTTATATTATTAACTCATATAATCATTTACCTTTATAAAAAAAAATTTTTTTTTAAATATTTGTAATACAAAGATTAGTCATTTATTGTCTTGAAACATCAAATAATAAAATTATGAGTTCATTCGAACTTAATCGGTAGAATACATATATAAAATCATTTTGAAGTTAACATAAAAATAAATTATCAAACAATTGAGATGTAAAAGGAAATGTCTCTTATTAACTACACTGAGGTTATGGAAAGTTCATAAACATATGTAAATATAACATAAAGGAAAGATTTCATTAGTTCATTTTAGAGTCTTACTATCTCGGGTTGGGAGGAATTGGTTTAACACATAATTATTTAAAATAGAGCACTCAGAGTCTGTTTCTCGTGAAAATTCATATACATAGGCTACACATACAATTACAATAAAACACAACTAATTAAAGTTCATATCTTGGTGAATATTATTAATTATTATTTGAGTTTCTTTCTCTCGGAACAGGGTCAGTGCGGCAAATTTGTCAAGGAAGTGGGGTAATTATACACATATTGACAAAGATACAAAAAATAATAAAATATTAATCGATTAGTTTTTAAATAAATGATGAGTGGTGAAATGATGGTAGACAACAATCACAACGTTCACAAAGTCTATGTTTTTGAATACTCGGTGTACGTATAGAAAATAGTTCAATTAGTATGATATTTGTTATAAGTTATTCCACTTTTGAGTATTAATGCTTCAAAGTTTATGATAGTAGGCTACTTAGGCCTATTAGAGGGGATATAGGATGACTTAAAAAAAAATATATATAAATTGGAATGGTCTCACCAATGTTCTCAAATACGTTGTTGAAACTAGCTTGTATTATGTCTGCTCCTTGGTAGATTTTTAGAGAATTTTCAACTGTAACTTATCACTTTTAATTTGTGTTACTTCTCAGCACTCCATAGAAAATTTAAATATACTTTTCCACTTATTTAAATTGGAGCTGAGTCAGGAAACGTCCATTAAGCTTGGGATCTCACAACAAAACTTCCCAAAATTCATTGTTACAGCGTCCATAGAGATTCAACATTATCCATTTTTTGTGATCTTGATTAAGATTAGTAGCACTGATGAAAATGAATACATGACCCTAATTTGTTAAGCAGGAAGTTGTTAAGAACTTCATTTAAGACTGTTGACTCTACTATTACGGTATACATTTAAATTTGTTGAAGACATACTAAGAGGGGTTCCAAATAACTTCCTTTAAATTTAAACTATCTTATTCCTAAATACGATTTCACCTTGGTCTTAATCTAAAACTAGTTGGAATTTCCCGCACTTTAAATTAGTTAGTGGGCTAAACTTTGGTCACGTGATTGCTGTATCGGTGGGTGTGGCTTATTTGATTTCTGTCACATATTATGTCTGTTCCGCCATCTTTGAGATACGACTTTGGTTGTATTTATCATCAATACTAAATAATTTTGAAGTTTTCTTTGTATGTTCAGGTGACATTTTATACTCAGGGATATATGGATTATATCTAGGCCTGGTTTGTTTGGTCTCTAGGCTTTCTGTATTTCTACAATCGGCGAAATACTGACACTGTATTTCAAACTGGCAATTTATTTGATTGACTTTGTCGTCTTGATAAAAGCAGATTATTTTTATTTCCATATCTCTGCCTTTGAGTTGTTAATTTTTACGGGTAGATCGAATATTTAGGCTTAATTTTTATATAGGTCTTCCTAGGTTTAAAATTTGGTAAGTTACGTTAATTAATTATTGTCCGGTCGAAAATCTTAAATTTGACATTGTTTTGGATTGGCGTTTCGCATTCTTGCCGCTAGGCGCGTGTATGTCGTTTGAAATGAATGGAATTAATATAAATTTGCATGATAAATTATTTATTGACAACATCTCTTTCGAGTTGTTACAATTTTGATAAATTTATTACTGAATAGCAACAACAGACTTTTCTCACTTAGATCCCAAGTGGGAATAATTACTTTTCAAATCATGCACTAAACTTTTGAAAGAGGAGGTAAAAGATTGTTACCCCTTTAACAGTCAATTCTTTGGCATTCTTTGTGTGGTGCCAGTCCTGTGTTTGGTGGGTTTTTTAACATGTTTCTATTTTGTCTTAGTTTTTGAACTGGAATTAAATCTTAGTGTCCACCCGATTGGAATTAAAAAATTCCTGTACATTCCCGATTTATTTCTGCACATCCTGAAAGTCTCCCTTATGTATGGACTGAGGAGGAAAGGGGGAATGCTTCCATAATAATTTGTTTTTACCTTCGAAAAATATAATATTACAGAAATCATAAGTTTCTAGTATTTATAAATTATGATAAAATAATGTTATTTGATTTCATTATTGTACTAGTATGACTTTTTTATGTTGAAATATCATACCAATGTGTGATTCAGACAATGCAGGGCGCACGGGATACAAAATAACTTTATTTTTTAATAATCTGTTACAGTGCTAGAAAAAGTAAGTACAGTCAAACTTGAATAATTCAAAACCTCTAGGGACTATTAAAAAAATTTGAATTATCGATAAATTCGAATTAACCAAATTAAGGCACAAAAAAACTGTAATTTCATATTTTAACAAAGAAGCTTATTCTTTAAACAAAATGTGTCAAAACATGTACAGTAGACGTCCTCTTAACTAGCTATGTAGCATGAACAAGTGTACCTATGCCAAATTTTGACTTGAAATCTTAATAATTTCAAATACATAAATTCATATAATTACTTATAAAAAAAAATTATAAAAAAATACAAAATGACCGACAGATGATAAAATTAAATGTTTATAGGAACTTTTTTTTCTTTATTTTGACCTATATAAACAACACTTAAAGTTTGACACGACATTTTCTGAACAATGAGAAATGTTACATGATTTATATGCTCTACAAAAATGATTCTTAATAATTTTTAATTAAATTTGTATTTTTCGTGTAATTACCATGAAGTTAAATAAATGAGCATAGTGTTGCTAAATGTAATAAGGGTAAATTTGGGAACTGTAGGCAGGTAAAAAATAGGAAGTTTATAAGAATCATAAATAATGTAAAAAGTAAAGTACTAATACATAAGCTACCATGTGTTGAACAAGACTGAGAATTTTCAATATAAATTATTCAGATAGGACTTTAGATAAATACACCTGAAAGATTGGGTAGAACAGCTGAGAGAGAGAGGGGGGAAGGGTAGACCACCACTTCTATCATAACAAAAACATGATTCAGCTAGGGTTAGTGCAGTTTTTAATATAACGATAGCAACAAGTATAACTAAGCAGTCTTTAATTTTTTCTCGAAAGATCTCAATTTGTATGGTAGCATTTAACAAATAAATCAACTTTTTTATATGTATATATATATATATATATATATATATATATATATATAAATTTGATAATCATTTCAATAGCATGAATTTTTGAATACATTTTAAGTTGGTCCATATATTACAAAAATAGTTTTAACTGTTACTTTTAGGAAAATCTGTGGTTAATTTTGTTATGACTGTAACATTTTCATTTATTATAAAATTTTAAGAAGAAACCATATTTCAAAGCTATATAAATGTTTAACAAAAAATGCTCCATTATTCCCCCCCCCCGTACTTTGAATAATTATGTGATATTTTACTTTGCACCACTGTAATAAATAACCCATGGTAATTTTGCTTGTAGGCTTAAGAATTACAAAAAATTTCTGGTCTCTAGAAAAGTGTAAAAACATAAAATGAATATCATTTGTAATTGGTGTTAAGAGTGTTGTCCTCTATCAATATGCTACTTTCACCTCTCCCTCCCCCCTGGGATTTCTCATACCTGTGACAAAGATAAGGTCACTTCTTGTGTGTTTTCTCAAGTTTCTTATCAAATAGGAAATGATGGAACGTGTTTTTTCTTTACTTATTTTGTTTCAAAACAACCAATTTCCCTCAAATAAATAATAATATAGGAGAGTAATTTAAGAACTAATTAAATTGTTCAATTTGAAGTTTACATTAACGGCCACCATTTTTACGGATAATATATAGATTACTTGCCCCCCCCCCCACGCAACATATCCATAGAAAGCTCTTCAACTATAGAAAAATATAATTTTAGCCCAGTTATAATATCTTTTACAGTTATTGTTTAATTTAAAACAACATAACATTTTTATTATCAGTAATGTTTAAAATATGAAGCTGGATTTAATGGGAATTTTTTTTATTTTCCTACTGGCCCTTACATTAAAAAACAGCGTTAATTAATATTTTTTTGTTAATTATACAATGTAGAGTGTCTTAAAACATGTTTGGCAATAAACTATATCAATTGTATTATATAATTTGTGAAAGTTCAAAAATATTTTTGATAAAAGAGACAATTTAAAAGGAACAAGTTGGTAACCAATAGGAAAGAAGATGGGATTTTTTTAAATATGTTTATGGTGCTTGTAGCAATAACATTTTTCAAAACTACAAAATGAAAAATTTAATGTCATAAGTTATAAGTGTGTTATAGGTCGTTACTTTTTTCATCTTTCTTATCAGGTCTCTTTTGATGAACTCCAACCCTAACAACATTAGATTATTTGAAGGATGAGTGTTTATTTCATGTTCTTTTCTTTCCATTTTTATAAGGCGAAGATGACAGACAGGTTTTTCACCTTTAAACACAAGAGGGGAAAAAAAGCAATACATGAGGGGATAAAAGAGCCTGGAGTTTCTCCATACGGACTTTCAGTTCTTATGAATTGAAAAAACCACATTATTTCAGCAATTTATCAAGCATACTTACTTTTCTTTTAAATTGGAGTAATTTTTTTCCCTGAGGAACTAGATTTATACAATATCTCTTGGTAATGTAAAATAATTACTTAATTATGTATATAGATATTTATTTACACCTTTTTATTGGTAACCTTACAAATACTAAATATAGGCTAATTCGTATAGTCGTCTATGTTTTAGGTAAATATACCAGTCTTTAAGTTGAAAATTATGTTTAATTAAATATTGAGTTATTAATACACTGGAAAACCACATCGGTAGGTAGTTGTTGGTATTTCCGAATATTAACGATTAATTGATAATAACACTAAAACTGTCAGCTTCTTTTGTTTCTGATAGTTACGATTACATAATTGTAACAAAATTCTTTTTAAGGATTTCACAATATAAAAAGGTAAAATTAACAGGATTTATTTTCAAATTAGTGTTGTTTCAAATAATTTTACACAAAGAGAAACGAATAAAAGGTGGGGAAAAACCTTTTTTTTTCACGCACAGCTGAAAAATTCCCAATTCCTACTTTTTGCATGCACACAATACAATCCTGTACAATTATTGCTTTTCTAGGAATTCATAATTTCACCGAAGCATACAGCATTTCAAACTTATTCTGTTTAGGGTAAGCGTTACATTCAGACAACTGGTTCTATCGTGAGTATTATCAAATAGATGTGAAGTGAAGTAACTGTGCATGTGGTTTCAAAATATCAGTCATAATTATGTTTGTTGCATTCGGTATTTGAGTACCTTGAACTGAACCCCGTTTGGTCAGACTTTAATTTAGGTCTAAATAGTTTTCTTTTACGAAGGAAAACAAGCATTTAGTACCAATTCCAGGAGAGAACAGGGCTATTGATTGGTTTTGCTGTTACTCAATGTCATTTTTTTGGAATTGAATATATTTCACTGGGACCTTTGAAACCAAACAAAAAAAAAACTCCAGTTCAAATGATTAGTAAAAAAACTAAAGAAAAGTGAAACAATTGTCAGATATGCTGAAGGTGTCATGGTGGTTAAGTGGAAAAACAAGTGAATTCTTTTGTATATATCAAATGACTTGAAAATTCTATGGCTACAATCAATAACAAAAGAAATGAATCACAAGAGAAATCCCTGCCTATTGTGCACTATAATGCCCATATGAAAGATATAGATAGTTAGGATACTATCGGTGTGATCATACAAGTATACAATGGTACAAAATACATTTGTATATATTCTTGAAATGATAATGATCAACCCTCTACATTTATTGATGCACCAAACCATCAACTATGGAGAAAAATGATGCTATATGATTTTCACTTAGAATTTTGACCACCTCTTCCTTCACAACCAATGAGTACTCCACCAAGAATAAACACTTTGCATCGCTTGGTCAAAAACGAAGAACTTGATGTCAAGGATGGTAGAAAATGAAAAAGACGCCATTTGTGCTATAAGAATGAAAACTTGAAACAAACCATTTTTATGTATGGGGTTTGTACTGAAAAACCGGATCTGTGTACCATGGAATATTTGAAAAATTCCATAAAAAATTATAATCAGAGACATTGGATGGTTGGTAGGGTTGTACATATTGTATAAATAAGTAACTATAATTTAGAGTGTAAGGTGTTTATTATTGTGCAAGTTTGTTTGGTGGACATATGCCTCGGCGGCCTATTCTTAGGTGAATGTGACTCGTTTCCAAGACACAAACAGTAATGTCATAAATTATACCATTTTGGACCTGCATCAGCATTTCTAGGAATATTGTCAATCACTACAGCTTTAGGTACACTTTATAACATATTAAAATTAGTTGTTTGGACACATACTTTTTTTTTTTCATAACAATGAATGTGTTAAGAAAAATCAGAATTCAAACAAACATCACACTAGCAAAAGAAATTCCAAGCCCAAATTGAATCAAGATCATACACAAGTCAACTAACGAAAAGGGATTCGTGCTACTGGTTAGTTACCTAACAGTTTTATTAGGGTGAACAACCTTTTGACCCCTCCCTCAGGAGTTTAATGTATGTGACCTTATAGTCACAGCTTGCTGTGGATTAACTAGAAAAATGTCAACTTTACTTAAAAGAAAGATTTATTTTTATTTTTAATTAAGTTTTGTTAATGGAGCTGTAACAGCCTTATATCTATTCTGGTTTGGTTGACAAGATTGTCCATTAGCTTTACTTTATATGAACATTCCATAACATCATCTACTAGTTTGTATAAACACAAATGATAGCAAATGTCAAAAAACTATCAATAACAAAAATTTGGTCGTTTCATTTTTTTTTAAACTGGATATCATTGCATTTTGGTTTGATTTTGTTTTGGTTCTGGATTTCAGATGTTTTGCAGCCAGTTACATTTATTTTTTTTAATAATTATTCAATTCAATTAATAAAGATATAATTGTTATACAGGGTTGTAATAAAAGAATGGTGGGGTTTCATTAATTCATACGAAGACAGTAGAGAAATTTTGTGGTGTTGTATTGGTATCGCTGATAGCCTATAACACAAAGGTTTGTAAACAGCTGTTGTAACCTCAAAATTAGTTCTTGCATTGTTGTGGTAGTGTGTTTTGTATTTTCTGGAGTGTTCTGTGTGGAGTATGTTATTATGTTCTCTAATAAAGAAAAAACAGTGTGTTTTGTTGCTGGCTGAATTCAAGTCTGTAATTTCAGTGCATCGTACATTTCGATGCGAATACAGAAAAGATCCACCACATGAAAATAACATACAATGCTGGTTCAAACAATTCAAAGAAACTGGATCAATTCAAAAGCAGAAATCATCTGGCAGGCCAAGTGTATCAGACGAAAAGTTGAACTTATTAGACAATCTACAATCAGAGGTCCTAAGAATTCAATACCTCGACGAAGCTTAGAGTTAAGTATTCTAAAAGCAACAATCCACAAAGTTTTACACAAAAGTCTGAAGTTACACGCATATAAAATCCAGGTATTCCAGGAATTGAAACCTGATGATGGTGCAAAACGTTTTAATTTTGCTGTTGAAATGTTGAACAAGATTGATGAACAACTTGATCATTTTTAGATGATATAATTTTTTCAGACGAAGCTACATTCCATATCAATGGGTCTATTAACAGACACAATTCATGTATATGGGGATCTGAAAACCCACATACAATTTTTGATAAATTATGCGACTCGCCTAAAGTTAATGTTTGGTGTGGTGTGATGAAAATTCGTCTGATAGGGCCTTTCTTCTTTGCTGAAAAGACAATTAATGGAATTGTGTATCTCGATATGTTAATCATCAATAATTATTGTATTCTTCAGCTGGCTAAACTCGAAAACATTCAACAACTTCATTTCCAACAAGATTGCGCACCTCCACACTTTAGTGCATTTGTCACAGATATTTTGAATGAAAAGTTTGGACATCGATGGACAGGTGGGCAAGGACATATACCCTGGCCTCCAAGGAGTCCAGACCTGACACCTTGCGATTTCTTCTTTTGGGGGTACATCAAAAAACATTGTTTATCGAGGGAAAATTCGAGACCTACATCACTTAAGGAACAGAATTAATGAAGCAATGACAACCGTTAACAAAGACATGTTAAATAACATTTGGGCAGAACTTGATTATCGATTGGACATTTATCGAGCAACTAATGGTGCACATATCAAAATTTATTAGTTATGTAAAAAAAAACTGTTTCCGACGACCATTTAGATAAATAAACAACATCAGCTGTAAGTAATTCTGTTTTCATTTAAATTATGTTTAAAACCCTACCATTCTTTTATAACTCTGTATATTGTACATCTGATTAAGGCATTGAATGTATTTTAATAGGATTGGATTTGGAGAAGACATTATTGATAATTTTAGTCTACATAACTGTACCTAAGTATTAACATACCTTTTTGTTAACAACTTGTGGTGCGCCAGATCCAGAACTAAGTTTAACAAGAACAGTGTTGGGGGTTGTATTTTTCGGTGTTGTTGATGCTCCTGGTGTGCTTTTTAATAGAGAAGTGTTACCTTGGAGTAATGAGATCACACGGGTTTGCGTTTTATTGTTTTGCCGATTCAAAGTAATTTGCCTATTAACCTGAAAAACATATAATTATTACTATAATAAATTGCTCATGGAATATTCACAAAAATAAGTTTATAAAAAACTGTTAGTATATCATAACATATTAAGGTATCTTAAATTATATGGAAACTCAGCTCAAAACACAATGACAGTGAAGGGGCTATGGTTAAACTGTTGAACTCTAGACTTGCTGAGGTCATTTATTTTATGATCACTTATACATTTATACATTTACTTCATTATAAGGTTTCATACATAGATTTTCATATATCAAGTTAGTGTAATTTTATGATATGCTAATGGCAACAAATCCACCTTTTTCAAGATTTTAGCTGAAGAGAGTAAACATTTTTGCTTCAAAATTATTATGTTTTTTACTTCTGTTATGACTTATGTATTTACTTTCAGTACAATTTGTTACATTCCTCATTCAATCTTGTTCAATGATGCTTGTTCATTTCCAATAACTATTTATGTATTCACATAAGGTCTTTTAAGATAAGAGTTACTCCAATGTGCCAAAGAATAAAATAAGGTGACTAAGGTCTTTTAAGATAAGAGTTACTCAAATGTGCCAAAGAATAAAATAAGGAGTTAAAGGTCTTTTAAGATAAAAGTTACTCAAATGTGCCAAAGAATAAAATAAGGTGACTAAGGTCTTTTAAGATAAGAGTTACTCAAATGTGCCAAAGAATAAAATAAGGAGTTAAAGGTCTTTTAAGATAAAAGTTACTCAAATGTGCCAAAGAATAAAATAAGGCGGCTAAGGTCTTTTAAGATAAAAGTTACTCAAATGTGCCAAAGAATAAAATAAGGCAGCTAGACCAATTAAGCTGGGAATTGTACTAAAACTAAGGATGTAATTTTAAATTTCCTAAAATACTAATTTACCTCTCTTATAATCCTCTGTTGTTCTTGTACTCTACGTAACCTCTCCATTTCTTCACGCTGAGCAGCTAATGTTGCTTCATCCAACTGGTTTTCATCCATAACCTCCCGAATATTTCTTCTCATATTTGTTACTTTTCTTTCAATAGCCGATTTGTCGGCTTCTGAATCTGAATCTGAAGATGCTCCTAAAAAATAAACCATTGGGTAAAGTGAATAAAAATGAGTGAATACTTAGACTAGTTACTCAGCAGTTGGAGCATTTTCTCAAAAATGAGTGAATAAGCAAATGCTCAAACATGGAGTAAGGACTCTGGATTTGAGCAGAATAAAAGAACTTAAGTAATTTGCTCATGAGAATAGTTACTTTTATTGAAACCGATGAGAAGATACTAGTTTTCAGATTATTATTATTATTATTATTATTATTATTGTTATATCAATATTATTTTTAACAATAATGAGAAATGTGTAAAAGGTAGATTAGAAACGCTGCTTAATATTTCGATTTATTAAATCTTTGTCAATAGCACTACTTTTTTATATTACCTCGTATTGTTATTAAAAAACAGTAAACAGATATTAGGCACTCCAAAAAATATGATTAAAAAAATAATACATATAATGTCAAATTTGTTCACTATGATCATTACATTTAAGACTTCCTAACATTTGTTGACGTTTCTGTTCCTGTGTTCTCACGATGACAGTTGTTACAATCTTATACACTATCTTCACCCATTATTATCTTCAGTATATTGAATGTTAAATCCATCATTTACTAAATGTTTCACTACATTGTGTAGTTCACCACAAAAAACAATTAATTTGGGAACTCTGTCCACGAATACTTTTATTCAATATCCTAGAATTGGGAATACTTTTCTCTACTGTCCGAAAACGCTTTCTATGACTACTCTGTCTATAGAGTTATTATGTTAAGATTGTGCAGTTCATTGCGATCAAGCTTGAAAGTTGTAATCAAATCCATGGTCAAATGTCATAACCTGAATCTCTAAGTAAGCAGTACCATTAAACCGGAAATAGCTTCTGTGACTGGATTTTCCCTTCACAACTGTGGACACTACTGGGCCATTCTGCACTTAAGCTTGTAAACTTTAAACTTCTATCACATGTAGTTTAAATATGTTTACATATCACTTACAATTTACACCTATTAGAGAGGACTAGATAATTTCAATGTGTGTGCAGTCTAGAGCTCCTATGACTCCACGTCTATGAAAGAGAGTTTGTCATAGGCCAACTTTTTTTGCTACACTTAATTCTCTTTATGTGTAGGAAAATGAAGCCAGTTCAGAGCTTTCTCTATTAATTATTTTATCCATCTCATAATTCACTACTTCTTACACTGTTAACTGTTGACACCAACATCTTGAGCAAATCCATTTTGGAAACCTGAATCACCAACAAACCTTAAGAATATTTCTATTTTTAGGGCAGATCAAGAGTACCTGCAAATGATTCATTATTATGACTAATTATCTACCTTCTTTCTGATTAAACTTTCTTATTACGAATCTGCATGTACATAACCAATATCCGAGCTAACCAAAAGTGAGGATATCCTATTCCAGACTCACAGAAATCTGAGTATTGACACCAGCTTGGTGCAGTTATTAAACTTTATTCAGACAAATTATGAGCAAAATCTCAGGTGGTCCGGATAAATCAAGTCAGCATTCAACCAAGCAAATATTCATGACAACTTGGAATCAAGTATTTCCTTAAAAGTCGCTTAGTAGGAGCAAGTAATGCTTTTATTTACTTTACTCATTGTAAATAAATATTATTTATTTATTTACTTAAATTCATAAATTTTATTTCATTAATTAATATGTATCCTACATGGATATATTCAGATATGTTGGTATTGGAATATATTCTTCTTGAATATTCTGGTAACTGTTATCTTCAGTTCTTCATTTGAATGGTAGAAAATTAAATAATATTTGTAAATGGTAAGCAATGTATTAGACAAAGCTAAATAGAGTAGAACTATAAAATATAGTTTATTAGAACACAATAAAATGGAGGTTTATTTAGTGTAAACCATGAGTTTAAGATCATATTGATTAAATCACTCACTTAATGAAATGTTAAACTAGTTCTCATTCATTTGTATTAGTTTTCTTGAAGATTTGTATTTCTTGTTAGATTGTTTTATTTCTTTATTTAATGCAAAAATATTGATAAATATCAAACTAAACATTGCCCAACTCCAAAACCATATTAAAACTAAAATGTTCAAAAATTACGTTATTCAATAAAAAATTTTAAAAATATGAATTATAAAAAGTTATATACTCTCAAAAGATTAGAATATGTCTGCATGAATCAATTTTATGATGTCAGTAATTTTTAAATAAAAATGAAAAATAGTATTAAAATCAAGAATATCTAAATAAATGAACGAATTTTATAAACTAAAAGAATAGGAACTACTTAGAACAAAATATTCCATACTCCATTCTTCCTCATTTACCTGAATCTTTTTTTGATTTTTTTGCTGCTTTATCAGCAGACTCTTCGTCACTTCCATTCAATTTACGTTTTGATTTCAAATCATCATCATCTTCTTCTTCTTCTTCTTCTTGATCCTCGTCATCTTGCAGAGGTTCTTGTTTGATAACAATCATTTCTTGTTCATCACCACTGTCTTGTTCAATCTTTACTTTAACAGTGTCTTCTCCGCTTTGTTCACCAAATGGTAATCCTACCATTCCTTCTTGATCATTAACCTAAAAAAATTAATTTCTTAATTATAAAATACAAAATATATATATAGCCTAATCAATTTCTTTTAAAACAATAACAGCAACTACAAGGAAAAATATCTATTTACAGTAAAGTAGGAAACATAATTTAAATTTTCTTAACCTGTTTTTCTTCAGGATCCCAATCTTTGTCTTGCATTTCTTTATCTGCTTCATCATAATCTTCTTCACTGTATCTTTCATCTTCTGGATTTTCATCGGTTTTCTCGTTCTTCAGGTTCTCAGATTCTTCTTCTTCGTCATCAACATCATCATCATCATCAAACCTCTTTTCCTTATTTTTAATATTTTTGTCTTTCTTTTCATCAGTATTTTCACTTTCATCTACTTTCTTATTTTCTATTGCAAAAGAAACTGTCTCTTTAAATTCATTATGCACTTCCACTTTAGTTGATAAGTTCAAACTTCGATCGGCTACTTTATTAGTCACTAAACTTAGAGGAGCTTCTTGTGGAGGCATGCCCTCATCTTCACTATGTTCCAATTCCTCTTCCTCCTCCTCCTCCTCTTCTTCTTCTTCCATTTCATCATCACCCGCACTTTCTTCATCTTCACTAAACTCATCTTCACTTCCCCCACCTTCATCTTCGCCTAGATTTTTACTAGTTCTAGTCCTATTTAGAAACTTATTTAAATCTGATGGTTGTGTGTCTAATGCTGATTTTTTTACAATAGTGACTGCATCTATTTTCGGTGGTTCTTTTTTCGGCATAACCCTTTCAATAGTAACATCACCAATTCTTTTAACTAAAAATGGGTCCATTTTCTAATTGAAACGTTTTATTTTCAGTTGCAAGTCATATGTTCTGAAACAAAATATTAGGTTATTCAATATTTTAGTTAATATTTGTTTTAATATCAACATTTAGTTAACCGACTGTGACAAAAAATACTTCGTCTCGAGGATAAGAATCTAAATTTTAAATGTAAAAGGTAGAAAATACATATACATGAAATTGAACATGTTAATTTATAACAATTTTTTTTTTAAATTTATTTTGTATAGCCAATTTTATTCAATGTAAAACTAATTTATGAAATAGGCTCAACTAAGTTCTTTAGTTTTTAATATTCATTCCTAAATAAAATGGTAAAAGGTAAATCTCCTAAGGCATAACAAAATCAATATTGTTATGCCTTAGGAGATTCATTCGTTTCTTTTTTTAAATCTATTGTATTCATCAAAATAGGCCTATCTAATATAATATAGTACTTTACGTTTATTTTAGTAAATAAACATAATACGTATCTTTCAATACATAATACATATCTTATAATACATATCTTCAATATGTATTATAAGAAAGATATGAATAATAAATTACCATTTTACCATTTTTTTAAAATTTGCAATAAACTTAGAAAATAGTGGTTTACATTAGCAATTCGTTTTTATTCAGTGTTTTGTTGTAGTTTTTTTAAAAAACTTCTAACACTATACCACTACAGCAAGGATTTGTGTAATTTTGATTTGTGTAAATCAAGGATTTGTGTAAATATGTTTTATATATTAAAGTTATCAGGAAGTAATAGGCCTATTATAAATCAACAAATAAATGAGCTAGGGAACATATACTACTAAGGCAAAATAAAAAATATAAGCAAAGGAAATATTTACTATAAAATATTCAGATAGCAAAGAAAACTGTAAACAATAAAACAATAGGCCAGATTGGTATAAGATATAATCATTGACACAAATAATTTCAAACATATGAAATGAAACTCGTCGAAGAGGTCACTAGTATTAAAATAAACTTTAAAGATTGGGGTTCCTTTAAATGCATCAGCACAAAATTTAGTGATGATATTAAGACAAATTAAAGAAAAGGTTGGATTGGAATTACCTGGAACAATATGAATTTAATATAAAAATTCTTAACATTAAAACAAATTGTATATGATCGCTACTGAACTAATGGCATGAGTTGCCACATAATTTATTTTACAAATTATACATGTGTATTTAAGGAACAGTTATAAAAACTTGTAATGAAATACTGTAGTTCCAGGTAATAACTCTAGGTAGCTCTGCAACTGTGTACCTGATTGTTGTTATCACAACAACGACAATAGTTGAAAATAACAAAAAACACAAAAGATAAAAACGGTGATTTTACCAAAGATGTTTTCATGCTCATTTTATTATCCAATGGGCGATTATAAAACAAATAATATATAATAATATAATGTATAACAACTTAAAAACAAAGAATCTCCCATGGAGAAAGAAGCCTAGAAATGCAGTCAATGGAAATCATTGATTTTTTTTTTCTTGTTGTTTAAAACCGAAAACCTATCTGTCATCATTGCCTCATCAAAAATGGAATAAAAGAGCATAAAATAAAGACTCCTTGCCCTCGAACAAGAATTGGTCATAAGAGACCAGAGTGAAAAGATGAAAGCGAGGCCTCTACTCTAACCCAAGACTACAGCTGTGACACTAATATTGACTTAAAATTAGAAACAAGATGATTGCCTATGGTACTAGACATCAAACATTGGTCTTCAAAAGAATCACCAGTTTGATAAAAGTATAATTCAATAAAACTACTGTGATGCATAAACTTCATGCAATAGAGTGATAAAGCTACAGTTTGTGGACTGGCTTATTTATTGGTGTAAAGGTTGTCCTTTACAGCAGATTTTCAATTTACACATATTTCCATTTAAATGGTGCACATAATAATAATGAATGCACCCAATTCCCAATTTAATTCTTTTGTTTGTGGTCAAACAAAATCTTTAGAGCACAGGCCCTAGTAAACAAACTAATTGTTAGATATGAGCTTACTATGTACAAATTATTTCTATATTGTAACTGTTTAGAGAACATATTGCAAGAATAAACTAAATATATGTTTAGAGATTTTTTTTTTTTTTAATAGGTATCCATTTATTAGTCTCCTAAGATTAATTTTTTTTTTTTACAAAATGCCTGTGTACCGGTACGTCCCACAGGCATAATAATTTTCAAAAACATCGGCCTAATCAAATTCCAATAATAGTAGCCTATATTGGGTATAAAATAAAATAATCTCTTTTTTTGCAAATTTTTCTTCACTAGAGAAATAAACTATACACTGTACAAATAATTAATTATATTAGACATTAGTTTATTGTGTTTCAGCTTCAATTTACAAATCTAGCAACAATTTATCCCACACATTAATATTTGCCTAAATAATAAATTAAGAAAACCTTACAACAAAGTTTTTATAAAAATATCAAGAGTGTTCTAAAACCACATGACTTATGTCCATAGGCATATATGGACATAAGTCAAAGTCTCTTAAGCGGCAGTTTAAATTGTAACAAGCAAACCTGTGAAACTATAAGGATCCTTGGTTTTACCTATAGATCATAATAAAGAGAAATAATGAAAATTCATTTCCATTTTTTAATGGCTATTGAATTCCTTGTCCCACATCTCACAAAACTCTATTTAAAACCTATATATGGTACACATTTCTGCAACTGAATACAATGAAATTTAATTTTTAAAACAATTTTTTTTTAATTTGTAGGTCATGCCATGTACAAGTTGGGGGAGGGGAGGAAGACATGATATCTGTCACTTTAAATTTGGCCTAGCACCAACATATTAATTTCTTTGTCAAATAAACATAAGTATTTCTATCAGAATAATTTCTAGTTTTATTTGATATCCCACATATAATATTTCAAATAAAAATTGTTTAACTCAATAGTTTTAGCCCCTTTACTACCGCAAGGTCATTTTTTGTTACCACTGTACTTTTCCTATATGTATAGAACAATAAAATGCATATTTGAAATATTTTGAATTTATCATCATATCTCTCTAGTCTGGTTGCGATTTACAAACAGACAGACGGACAGACAAAGTATATGATATTATATAAATCCTTGGTTTTACCTACGGACTCTAATCAACTGAATGAATGTATATTTTCCTGCTTTATTAATGGCAGGCCCCATTGACATCTTTCCCTGAATTTATTTTATTTCAAGGTTTTTTTCTTTAAAACAAAAAGAAAAAAACATGAAACCAGATTTTATCTAATAGTATGAAACATAATATGCAATCATATGGTTCACATTAAATTGCAATAAAACAAATATGCCAGAGTTTAAATAAATATGTATTAAAATTTAAGCCCAAACTTAAAAGGCTGCAGAATTCATGGGTTCATCTTGTGTAGAATTCATCCAACTATTCTTCCTGCAAATGGAATTAAAATGTCTGTCCAAATTCTTGCCTAATACAATACCTAGATTTCGCCTAAATGTGTAAACAGTTTCTTTAGCCAACCTGACAGTGGTAATTTGACTTTTCTATGATTTCAATGTATTGTTTCATTATGTGAGTTTTGTAAAACTGTTTTATAGATTTTACTATTTTGTAAATTTTTATTTTTGTATTTTGTACTAAAGTTTGTGAAACAATTTGCCTAATTTGATGAATGTTGGTGGCAATTGTAATTTTACTTTATCAAAACTTGTACCAGATTAATATTTTTGTCTGTATACAAATGAAACCATAGATTCAAGTGTAGTGAATATTTTATTATATGATACAGAAAGAAAAAGATCGGGCAAACTTTCCAAAGAAGACATTTTAATTTGATGCTTTTCATGATATTTGTGGTTTAGCTCAGGTAGACACATTATTAGAGGATCTAACATAAGAAGTATTTATTACAAGTCTTAACCCATTCTCTTATGAATGTAGACTATCCTCAAAATTAAGTGAAGTTTTAAAATATACAACTTTTTTTTAAACTCTATACTTAGTGATCACATTTTTTAAATATGATTATTTTAATTTGTGAAATCAGTTAGGTAGAATACTTAGATTGCCTTTTTTGTTTAAGACCTTTAAACTAAACTTTAATTTACGAGTTATTGTTAGGTTATATAGACTAATTCAGACCTAAAACTTTCTTGCAAGACATTTTGCGCTATTTACTTTACTCCACAAGAGCAAATTTGTTAAAGTTTCTATAGTTAGCAAAGTGTTTAATTTAGCTTATTTAGCCAATGCAATTATTTTCAGCCACATCAGCATTTCTTCCTAAAGTATGCAGAATCAGTAAAGCAAGAGATGAGGCTCAAATTTCATTCAGAACATGAGGTTATGATATTTGCTGAAAAAATGGAAACAATGACCTGTATACTTGAGAGATAAATTATACAGGTTCAATAAAAAATGTGTAACTAATTATCCTGTATTACTAAATTTCAATATACACACAGACCTTTATCAGATTTTTCTGTTATACCTACAACTACTTCCTGAATTTGAAGGATATATTAGAAAATCTGAGTTATGTATACCCCCTACAAAATGTGTTAGACAGGTTATCTTCTTATATATTAAAAAATATCCGTTTTTCTTTTCCGAGTCCGTTTGGCTCTTCTACCCGACCGATTTTCATAATTAGAGGTCTTAAATTAAAGGTATGAATGCCCAGATTTGCCATCAAACATCCGCATTCACTTATCTACCACATAATTCGACTTATACTCAAACAAAAATTCCTCCCCGTGCATTTCTTATGGGAGTTTCAATCGGTTTTTCGTTTCCGAGTCCGTTCAGCTATTCTACCCGACCGATTTTCATAATTGATGACTTAAATTATAGGAATGAACGTCTAGATTTGCCATCAAGCATCCGCATTCATTTATCTACCACATAACTTGACTTATACTCAAACAAAAATTCCTCCCCATGCATTTCTTATGGGAGTTTCAAATTTGCAGCATTGTCTTATGATTGTTTTTCATATATCTCCGGATTTAATACAGGTAAATAGTTACTTTTAGTCTTGAAATACTCATTGAATTACAGGCTTTCATATGAGATAGAAATCATTCAAATCTTTTGAGTTTAAGGCGAATTATGGACCTCCAAACAACATAAATTTGAATTTTTCCTAAGGTGGACAACCAACTTCAATTTTAAATTTACCAAGATTTGTCCTTAATTAACAATTGATAGATCTAGTATTATTTATGTTATTATATAAGTTTTGGTATGAGAACAATAAGTGAATTACAGGCTTTCATTTGAGCCATAGTTTATGTAGTTATGATGAATATGAAGCGAACAGTAGACCTCCAAACAAAACACAATTTTTTTTTTAGGAGTTGCCTACAATTATTGATCAATAATTCCAGTTTTATTGAAGTTATTTGATATGTTTTGGTCTTAAAACACTCACTAAATTGCAGGCTTTCATTTGAGCTATTGATAATTTAAATCGAACAGGTTTTAGGCGATTTATGGTCTTCAAACTAACATAAATTTTCATTTTTCCAAATTAAATATCCATACCAAAAATTCTTATTAAATTATGCTATATATTTTAGCCTAAGAACCTTCAGTGAAATACCGGCTTTAATTTAAGTAATTGATTATTGAAATTGGATGAGTTTTAAGCGAACGCACTGTGGACAACCAACAAAGTTTAATTTTTCTAAGGGTTTTCTTTAAATAAAGACCAATGGCTCCAGCATAATTTATGTTACTATATATGTTTTGGTATGAGAACAATCAGTGAATTACAGGCTTTCAGTTGAGCTATTGTTTAATTTGGTAGGATGAACTTTATGCGAACTGCTTGATTCCAAATAACACAAATTTTAATTTTTAAAGGATTCATCTTCAATAAATGATCCATAACTCCAGTTTTATTGAAGTTATTTGACATATTTTAGTCTTAAAATACTCATAAAAATAAATTCTTTCATTTTAAATGTTGATTATTGAAATCGGAAAAGTTTAAGGCGAGGAATGAACCTCTATACAGGACAATTTGACTTTTTCTAATTTGACTTTCGTTCAATTATAGTTCTATATTTCCATTTAAAATTATGTAAAATTTTATTCAGTGAATCTTTGGGTTTTTATTGAGGTACTAGCTGGTTACCTGTCCTTTGTACGGACGTAAACTGGCTACTCCAGTTAAAAATATAGAAAAAATCAACGTTCTACCATGATTGTCCTGTTTGTGAAGAACAGCAACAAAGGCCAAAGATGATGGTTTAGTTTTATTTTTATTTATTTAATTTTTAAATATATTTTTAATATTTTTTTTTTCATTACTATTTTTATTTTTGTATTTTTGTAATAAAAATGTATACATCTGGCAGGCCTACTAATTTGATTAGAATATTATCACCATTATTAAGTTAAGTAATTTTTATATATTTTTTTATTATTAATTTCAATGCTGCGGAGCCCAAGCATTACAGTTTTTTTCTAGTAAATTAAGCTAACAGAACAAACTTTCCTTTTTACTTTTGTTCTGTAGATGTAATTATTTAATTTGTATTTTTTATTTTATTTTATTTTATTTTTTATAATTGTATCTCTCTTCCCACGATAATTTATTTTTGAGATAGGTAAGGTTATATGTGATTATATTTAGATATACTAATTATTCTTAATTTTCCCATCAAATATTATGAAGTTTACAGGGTTCATATTATATATAATGTAACACTTAATACAAATAGAACCCCGATTATCTGACCTCGTATCAACATATTACTTACATTAAATAACTTTAAGATCTACTAGTTTATGGTCTGTACAGAGTACACTTATCTGTATCTGCATCCTATGCTACTAACACCATTCTTTTGCACTTAAAATTCAGTTTACGGAACACAAAACTTAAATCAGTAAACAAAACATTTTGAATAAAAACGGAAAGTGTTTGATCCTCCAATATATAAAAAAGCAACACTTCACAGCCTATGGATATTTTATGAAAGAAAAATTGTAAGGGTTTTAATAGCAAATGCATAAATGTTCACTTTGAAACAGAAAAAAAATTACTATAGTTTTCAAATTAAATTATTGCATAAGCACACTAATGTTCTCACATTCATGGAGTTACTGCACACTTTTTTAAGATAGAACTTGGTACTTTTCATAGTCCAAAAAAATACTGTAAAAAAGATGAATGTCTGGATGCCTATATGTTGGTTACAATTCAGCATTATCTCTACAGGACAAACAACTGACCTGATTTTCATGATTTTTTCACTATTCACTTCTTTTTTCTAAGTTGTGCAATATAATTTTTGAATTTGGTAGAAAAATGTATATTTCAGTTAAAACCTATAGTCACCTCTACAGCCTGGACGGTTTATTTTCGTGAAATTGTCTATATATTCTCCGCCAAGTTGCGCAGTTGTAATACTTTTTTTTTAATAGTAAAAAGACTGGTTTATAAATTGTACCTTTTTAATTTTACAAAATAAACCCTTTAGATGTGCTGTTTTTTCGTAAATCAACATTATTTTAATAGGAGTTATATATTTTTCATTTGTTCCACCAGTAGTTCTACTGGATAAATAGCTTAACTTTACTTCAACCCTACAAATGCCAAATTCTTCTGTAATGGTTATCAACTGGCAATTAACAAACTTTACCTATCAAAAGTATTTGGCTATTTTGTGTATCTTGGACAACCTTTGGTAAATTTTTATATAAATCGCTAGATAAATCTTCAACGAATATACTCTACATGCAAGAACAAAAGATATTTAGTTGACTTTGGATTGTTTTCCTAACAAAGTTAGTTGTTGTTTGTTGTCATGCATTGTTATTGCTAGCTAAGTTTGTAAAATATGCTTCATGTTATTAAATTAATATTTGTTTATTTGTTTTTGTTTTTAAATACATTCGCACGGCTATCTAAATCTTCATAGAAAGTTACTACTTAAAAAAGTTTCTCAAAACGTTATAAAAGCATAAATAAATTAGCAATTAACTGAAATGGGACTTGTATGTGTAAAAAAATACGGTTTTTAATTAAAGTAACTCTGTTCACAATATTAAACTCGTTGAAACATAAAAAATAATAATAAATTAAATTAAATTTAAAAATCCTAAAGAACTTTCTTATTCAGGAATGGTAGATTGGTTTCTTAGGAATAATATGATAAAGTTACAAAATGATCGGATAATTAAGATGGGCATTATTAATGTTTTCGCAAACTCAGTTTAAATCAATAAGTATTAGTAGTTCATAATTGAAATTTTGCCAATAGCGAGAATAAATTATATAGAAAAATAATATTATAATTTTAATAAATTATAATAGCATGGCAGGAGTGGTTAAGTAATAATCAAAGGGTACATTTTAACATAGTACCAGTCTGTTCCCTAGTGAACACATTGTCTCCAGGGGCCCAAAAATAAACAAGACCTTATCTGTTGTCTAAATAGAGCAATAATACCTATCATCAAATAGAGCAAGATGTTTAGTACCTATTATCTTCAAATTTGGTTTTGTGTGGCAGCAATAGAGAACAGTTTGTGTCAAATGTTTTTGATGCAAGTTTATTGTGCTTATAATGTTTCGGTGTTATATATGATACTTTTAAATAAGTTTATATTTTCCTCTATTTCTTTATTGAAGTGTATATTATAATTTTTGAAGTTATTATTTTATAGCTTTTTAGAATTTTTTATAGTAAAATGTACAATATAAGTGAATGTAATTTATTTAGTGATTTTCTACTGTTGGTTAGTGGAAATGAAACAGGAACAACCATCTGGGTCAAGTAGACCTAGGGGAAGACCTAAAATTAGAACATCAAAGAAAAAACTGACTTCTAGGTGAAGTGTTCCTTTAAAAGAGCAACTTGGAAAGAAAATTTATAAATTAAGAGATTATTTTCAAAGAGAAAAAGCTAGCAATAGTCCTCTTCTTCAGTGAAAAACATTGTTCAACAGACAGCTGATGCCCTCGACATTCACACTAATTATATAAATTAAATAAAAACAAAAAGTCAAAACATAGCGTCAGTTCACAAATTTCAATTTCTGGAAAAAAAGAGAAAACATGAAACATTCCTAATCTGCCTAGACACATTTGAAGAAGATGCTATTAGAAGACACGTTTATGTGTATTTTCAAAACAAAAATTACCCGACTTTGAGAAAACTAAAGGTTTCTTCAGAAAATGGTGGTCTATTCAAGAGTAGTCTATCTTCGATAAGAAAAGTATTGTGGAATATCGGGTTTCAGTGGAAAAAGTTTTCTGAAAAAAAGTTATAATGGAAAGAAGTAATATAGCTGCAAGGTGCAGATTTTAAAGAGAAATTTAAGATATAAATTTTGAAAATATAGTTTGTTTAGATGAAATGTGAGTCAACGCGGGTCATGGTTTGAAACAAGGTTGGTCAGACGATTCACACCAACGAACCATGGCAATACTTGTTGGGAAAGGAGAAAGACTGTTATGTCATGCTGGATCTTAACAACGTTTTCTTCTAACGGTCTCTTGTTATTCAAGTCCAAAAAAAAAAAAAAAACAATAGACTACCACAAAGATATGGACCATGATAAATTTTTCTCTTCGACATAAAACACATCAATCAGAAATTTAAACGATCCTCAGATAATAGTTATGGATTATCCGCCGTATCATTCAAAACAACTAGATAAAGCTCCATCAAGCAATAATAAAAAGAATGACTAGAAGAAAAATATTCAGTAAGCACTAATCTAAAAAAAAGACAGAACTTTTAGAGCTTGTAAAAGTGCATAACCTGCATACCAAAATGTATCATGTGGATGAACTATTAAAAAATAAAGATCATCGGGTGATAAAGTACCTTATCACCCGATGACCTTTATTTTTTAAAGTCATTTAAAACCTATCAAGGTGATTTGGGCTAAAAGATAAGTTGCTGAAAATAAAATGTTCACTGTAACGGAAGTAGAAAAAGCTTGACCAATGAATAGCGTTACACCAGCTGTGTGGGGAAAAAGTAGTAGACCACACAATAATGGATGATGGAAAAACTAGGGGTTATTGGAGGAAGCTGTAGAACAAATGATAATCCACCTTGGTAAAAGTAATGTCTGCTCTAGTACCAGTGAGGAAAATGACCAAGACAGTGAAAGTGAAGAATGCAGAGAGCTTCCATTTAAAGAATATTAAAGAAATGAGTGTGCACAGTAACAACTATTCAAACTGATGTAAGCTGTAGTAATGTGCATTAATTTAATGTTATGAATGCATCTTGCACAGGAGTCATTTGTAAATACTGTCGAGTTAATATTGTTTGTAATCAACTACTAAGGTCCCCTAGACTACATTTCTTTTAAAGAAATGACATTTACATTATAATAACATTTTATGTTAACAATATTTTCAAATTTTGTTCACTCACAAGAAAATCCCACTGTGTATCATAATTATTATAAGCAGCAAGAAAATTATAAATTATATACCTGCACAATAAACAATATAAAACTTGGAGGTATCGCCTACTCCATTTTCAGTGAGCTGTTACTGAACATTAGCTTTCAGCACGCATTCCGAAATCATGTTTTATCTTTTCAAAAAACTTACTTAATACTGTATTTAACTCCACTAACCTAATGAAAAGTAAACCAAAGTCACTTCTAGGCTAGTATTGTTAGTTATATAAGGCATTTTTTATTTTATTTTTAAACCATTATTTACATATTTAGCAGAGGGTTAGAAAAAAAATAATACCACCTATAGTAATTATCAGATCACTTTGTAACTTTACCATTGTGTTCCTAACAAACCAATCTACCATCTTTGAATAAGAAAATTTTTTAGGATTTTTTCTTTATTTTACAAAGAGTTAAATATTGTCAACAGAGTTATTTTAAACAAAGAGAGAGCACTGTGGTGACAATATATACACTTTCAAAGTCCCTTATCACACTTGGGAATAAATAAAATAAACTTTTTGTCAAAAGTAAAATGTTTATTCGTATTAGACCCTTATAGCTATTATAACAACAAAGTTGTCATCTTCAGAGGGAATTTTTACAAAGACTAATTTTAAAATTCCCTCTGAAGATGACAACTTTGTTGTTGTAATAGCTAATAAGGGTCTAATACGAATAAACATTTTACTTTTGACAAAAAGTTTGTTTTTTGTCATTTTGTTCCCAAGTGTGGTAAGGGACTTTTGAAAATATATAGAGTTATTTTAATTAAAAACCTTGTTTTTTTTACACATAGCAGTTTACTATGAATTTTTGAGATCAGGAAAATATTACGATACAAACCCTTTAAAAAAAAAGTTAAAAGTTGATTATTTACCTAGTATGTTAGAAGTTACTGAATGCCATCTTACATTTTATAACTAAATAACATCTGAAGCAAGAACTACAATTTGGAAATTTCAACTACAATTTAATTGCTTCATTTAACCAATGGAGTAAGAATTATTTGACCCTTAGGAATTCACAACAGTGGTTACGGGTTTGCATACACGAGGGTACTGTACCTACTAGATCTATACCTCATTTAGTCATGGATTAGATGCCTCTCTTTCATCTTTCTTATCAGATTTCTCTTGAAGAAATCTTGTTATTTTCTGACTCTAACAATATTATAGTGTTCAAGGACTTGGGTTCTTTATTTTATATTCTTTTCTTCATTTTTTTTTTTATAAAACGTTGAGAACCGAATTGTTTTTCATCTTTAAAGAAGTAAAAAAAGGCTTAGGCTATTTGTAAGATATTCTTTGTTTTATTTTTAAATACATTTGTATGGGAGATTTGATTTATTTTATATAATGCCTTCTATGAAATAAACATATATTATTATTATTATTATTTAAGCTCCATAACATATATTTGAGAACTATAACAAGTTTATTTAGGTTAACTTGATTTAATTTAAATGCAAATTAAACTAAATATGATATAAAATTATTCTATTTCACTTAAAAACAGAATAAAATATGAGCGAGTGGTGGTCCAACGATTAGTTAATATTCTGGACAATCTGTACTCTAGAACCATTTGGATTCTATTTCAAAAATTTGATTACACCAAATTTCTAATTATTTATGAATATTATAATAATTTTTAATAAGTATAACTAATCAATTTATCTAACCTAACCCGTCTTATATACAATGTAAACCTCGATTATCAAATTTTTAATACCTACAAGAATATCTTTTTCTTTCCTTTTTTTTCCTTCTACTTGTTTAAAAAGGCAAAAACCTCTTGGCCATTATACCCTTACCAAAAAAAGAAGAAGAAAAGACTTCTAGCATTTGAATAATCTAATAAAGTCAGGTTCGGCAGAGAACAAGAGTTGGTCGAGAGGGGGAGAGGGAGAGAGAGAGAGAGAGAGGGAGAGAGAGAGAGAGGGGGGGGGTAATACAAGACTACAGAGGAAAAAAGTGTAGATCCAGCTTGACCCTCAAGATTACCACACCCATACACACTATGGTGAGCCCCCCCCCTTCAGAGGGTTATACAAAAATAGACTAGGAATGTTAAAACAAACTTATGAACTTGGAAAGTACTGCAATACTACAATAAGGATCACTGTTCTTTTCTTTTGTATAGTTGAAAGAATACTCCCACTGGCTTTTTTACAGAAATTTAAGCATAATATAAATAAAGTATTTGTTAGGTTAACTTAATTAAATGAGTAAAGCAAAACTCTTCCAGAATCATCCAGCATGCATGCATATTAGTCTTTTTGAAATTCGAGAGTCTACTCAGATTGTTATGCAGAAATATAAAAGTATTCTATTTTAAATAAAATAATATTTTTTGATGTGAAATATATTTATTGAATTTATTCAATTTGTTTTACAAACAACAAAAGCAAAATTAAGTGGTTCTTTTCAAATTTATAGTTAAATATTAGTTTTCATAAAATGGTTTTCTACTAAATATTAGTTGATTAAAAAGAAGATATACATAAATATATATATATATATTTATTTGATAATTGTTTACTATGACTGCAACCGGCCTTTTTGACGATTTTTTTAAAAATCTAGTTCTACATACTTTATTTATTAATAATAAAATAAGTTTTGAATGTGGAGCTAACTTTTTCACAGAAAAATCATGATTTCAAAACTACAGAATTCAATGCATTTATAGATCAACGAAGTCAAGCAACAATGAGCGTGGTTAGTACTTGGATGGCTGACCACTTGGGAACGCACAATTTCATCTTTTTTTCAAATTTATACGTAAAACAGATAAGGTGGCTATATATAAGCCACCTGACTTGACCTTCTAAGGTAAAAATTCACGTACAAACCTATTTTAACGTGTAATTAACTTAATGGGCCTTAACCTAGAAAAGTTGAAATTATGTTGTTTTTTTTTCATAAAAAAGTTAACTCAGTGTTGAAAACTTATTTTATTATTAATAAATAAGATAGGATACCCTGGATACCGGTATGTAAAACATGATTTTAAAAAATCTCCAAAAATAACGGTTGGATTCACAGTAAACAATTACCATTTATTTATTTAACTACAATTGAAAGTTATAGGTTAAGCTGCTAACTCCTATTGTGTGACCTACCTTAAGTCATATTGATGTATTTATCAGATTTTATATTTTCAATTTTTACATTGAAAAACTCATTTCTGTAGAAGAAATATGATACCTATTTATAATAGGCCTAAGCTATAACCATTTGTCAAACATTTGTGCAAAAATCTTTGTTGGCAATTTCACACTATGTGAACTGTTGAATTTTAGGTAAATATCGGTTGTAGATCGTCCTTCGATTTTTCTATATAAACTTGAAAACATAAAGTAGGCTATTTACCTTCTAATCAAATGATCAATAAAATTTATACCCTATATGTATATACTGTATACAGTATACTGTATATATTATATTTATATAAGGACTTTTATGTGGCGCATAAACATTTCAAGTCCCAAAATTCATTACTTTATTAGAAAATGATATCTATAAAAGTACGAAATCCAGCTACCTAGGTTATGAATGCCAACATTAATACTAATGACTAGGTTCATCAAATCACTGAATCTATGATCGCTTGTTCTATTAAGTCTGCTAGGTGACTATTATATTTATTAGGCGTATTATAGGGGCCTAGCTTATTATTATAAAGGTGTATGATTGAAGAATCATGTTTCTTATCACAATGGCTATGCAAATTGAGATTCATTGCTATTTACTTTATGAAAGTAATATTGATACGTAAAATGGCATATACATATTGTGATTTGTTTCTTTTAGATCTGGGACCTTGCGTTATATAATTTACTTCTTTATTAGGTCATCAGGTTAAATAAATAACCTGACGACCTATATATATATATAGCCACCTGATTTGACCTTGCGTTATGTAATGTACATCTTTATTAGGTCTATCAGGTAAATATATATAGCCACCTGACTTGACCTCGCCTATGTATTTTACGTCCCATTTTGTAACTTACGAAACTTAGACACTACTAATTAATTGTGAAGTCGATTTCAATTCTTTAATATTCCTATTTTCTAATAAACTAATGCATTTTCTGACTTTAAAAGTGTCATACGAAATTTAAAATGGTCTAATTGTTTTACAATAAGGTAGTCATAACACTTACACTAACTTCACTAATGTAATCATAGGCTACATATTAATATTGACTTTCGGTAACTAGACTTTAACCTAACAGCTGTATTCTCTTGTTTTCTATGTATTATTTAACAGTGAAGAAATGCATTTTGGGACTTAAAATATTTATTGCGCCACATAATATGATCTGATCCTTTAAATACAAGGTAAATACTTTGTTTTCATAATTTTAGATAGAAAAATCGAAGGACAATCTACAACCGATATTTACCGAATTTTAAAAGTAGCTTCATAAAATTTGTGTAGGATTTTCTAAATATTACAGAACAAATCAATAACAAAGCTTCCTTAATTTCCTCTCTTTAAATAAGGGTCGAGATTCAAAATGGTAAAGTGCAAAATTGATATTAACAACTTAAATATAGCCTAAACTTTAAAAATGTAGACAATTTTTTGAAAAGAAAAAAAAAGGAATAAATATGTCAGGGTCAAACCGAATGAAAGCAAATTATACAGTTAGAAGTTGGAATAAATACTATTGTTTGTCGCTAATAACACAAAACAACATTTCTTAATAAAATTATATATATATATATTTAAATTAATAATATGCCTAGACAATGTCTAAATGATATAAGTACTGGTACCCCTATTATAAACATACTAAAACAATAATAACCCTTGTAATTTTATATTGCAATGACAAAACTAGGGCCTATACTTTGGTTGGTTACGGCTACAGACCCATTCCATAAAACAGAATGTTATCAAGATTCATGGTAATCACAATGACCAAATAATGTAGGCCTGGTAACACATTAAAGAATGAAACCACAAGAATTGCTTGTAAACAATAAACTTGCCATAATGAAATAAGCTAATTAAAGTGCTACAAAGACCAAAGAACTTGCAAGTATGAATATTCAATTGCTGTATTATCAATATAAGTATAAAACTATGGGAGTTTAAACAGTACAATTTTGTTTTCTTGATTACCCTAACCTCCCTACTGGTCTAGGTGAATGAATTATATAGCTTACCTATTCCAAAATAAACCTTTTGTCTTAAAACAATATGTAGCCTAAATATGACTGAAACCAATTTAAATTATAATAGATATAGCCCCAACCAATGTGAGCATTTTAAGTTAAATACAATGGGTAAAAACTACTTTGCCTAAATATAAACTAAAACCAAGCCAAACTTCAAAGAAACCAATTAATCATTTATTTTTCCTATTAATTGTTAACAATGTATAATGCAGTTAACTTTTAAAAGCACAAAAATTGTGTATGCCTAAGCTAAAAACAAATATTTTTAATGTTTTGAAGCCTAACCTAAACAGAACAGGAAGGCTTATTTCTCTAGTTATTTCAAGCTAGGCTATAAAATCTCTGTATGAAATATACAGAATACATATTATTTATAGATAAAACATAGATAAATGTTTTCATTAAAATAATTTAAATAAATATTTTCAAACTTAAAATTAGTTTTAATGCAAATCTTGATCAGTAAAACCTTCATGTGCAAGCAGGAAATGAATTGAGCCTAAATCTGAGACCACCAAGTAAAAAATGGTTGTTGTTATTGAAGTTGATCACAATTTCAATTATGACATCTTATTGTGACATACATCTATAGCATTCAGTTCAAATTATGTTACTAATAATATTTTTTAAACTATAATTAATTATTATAGAACCGCACCCATTGAATTCTAGAATTATTCAGATACATCTTTGTTTGTTGTTCCTTTCATGGCAAGCGGCTTCTCCATTTTCTAGGTTATTTTTACGTGTTCTGTATTATCAACAATAAAATCCCCTCCATCCAAAATATACAGAATAATTTGTAGAACTTATTTCTTAATATTTATCTATTATAATTCACTTTATTTAACAATATGTTGCTTAATGTAAACCATATTCAAAGTTACAAATATTAACATCACCTAAATACATCACTATCCACTAAAACTGCTGTGCGTAAACAATGGTACCAACATTAGATTTATGTTCTGTCAAACGAGCTCGATTTTAAACTAAGAGAGAGAAGAAAATTCTTTGTAATTCCAATTTTTGTAAACTGTAAATTAAGCCGTTTTGTTTAGATTTGTAAACTGCAGCAACAATAATATTATCTTCAAAATTACATAAGTTGTACATTTTAATTTTTAATAAGGAAAACTACAAATTTAGTAATAAACATGCATTTTAACCATTTTAATAATTTATCATGATGAAATTATTCGTCACTCCAACTTACACATTGCATTTTTAAAATTTGTTTTAATGATTTAGTTTTGCTCAAAATAATAATAATAATGTTATACTCAAATAATAGAAAATAAATTACAGATTCCTTTCATTTTATGAAATTAATTTAAAATAAAATAATTAAAATTTTTTGGATGTAGCCTAACATAAAACCGTTAACAAAAATTCAACCGTTTGTAGATTAGGTCTTCAACTCCCATACAAAGAAAAACAATTTGTAATTATTCTAGTTTTCATTTTAATTAGTGCTCAAATACAAATGTATTTTGTATGGTAACTTTTATTCGAATTTGGCAACCGTGGTAGAGGCAAGGACTTTTCAAGGCATGTTCTGTCTTTTATTTACACCCAGATTAATTTGTTTTACGTCTTTGTCACTCGGATTCATCAATATCTGTTCGGTTCTGGCATGCGTATAGCATATAATAATTAAACAAGGTTCATATTCAAACTAAATGTTCAATGATATTGAATTGTGTAATCTACTGTAAAATGTTTAATGATTTTGAATTGTATGGCTTCTGTAAAATGTGTACACAAACTATTTTTTTAACTGGGTGATCTTTTATGAAGTATATAATTTTAAAGTTATTAATTCATTAATTATGTTTTTAGTTAAAAATATAACTAAAGTCCTTTATGAATTAAAATAATGTCAAACAATAAAATGTAAAACATTGACTAGATACGTTTTGTATTAATTACTGTATTTGATTAACCGTACCATTTTGTCTTGTTTTGTTGTTTAAAGGCGAAAAACGTATTCGTCATTGTAGCCTTATAAAGAAAAGGGAAGAAGAAAAGAACATAAAATAAAAATTCCATAGTCCTCAAATACTCTAATAGCGTTAGGGTCCGAGGAGAAGAAGAGGTGGGATCAAGAAAGACCTGATAGGAAAAATGAAAGATCTAACCCAAGACTAAGCTGTGTAGATCCAGCTAGGACCCTCGGGATTGCCACATCCGTATTCACTATAAGTGAGGCCCTGAGGTGTGGTATACTGGTCAGATACTTTGATACTACTATATACATCGAAATCCACTCCTTAAGTTTGTCTTGGACTTTGCAATCGTTCAGTTAGAAATTGAATAGAGTAGTTTAAGTAACATTGTCGCGTTACTAACAAATCCCCAATAGATAATATTGCTGTTTAGTTGTTATCTCAATTTGCTTTGCCCGTGACGGAATATCGACCTAGATTTATTTTGTAATTAATTATTGAATATAATAGTTTACGGTCAAAGTTCATTTTTATTTATTATATATAATTCCGAATCGTAAATTTGTGTGTGTTGCAATTCTTTACGTTCAAATTTCATCCAAATTTCTTCGATATCGGTAGAACTGATTTTGAGATATTAAAGTTTTTTTTACTGTTTACTACACCCCCATTATCTTCTTAAACACATGGCAACTAATGTGTTATTAAGATAATTACAAGCAAATTGGTCAAAATCGTTAGTAACCAAATGAATGAAAACACAATTTTCACAAAAAACCACTTTATTTGTGTAACACAAATACAAGACGACGTTTCAATGACTAAGTCATCATCCTCAGCTGCTATATTCACACAAACCCTATTGACAGTGGACTGTGTAAGGCTCACTCTTATAATAAGAGTGAGGTTTTGGCTTTGCCAATCACAGTCCATTTTCAGTAGGGTTTGTGTGTGATTTTTGTGTGGAAAAATGTGATTTCATTCATTTGGTTATTGAAGTTTCCATAAGTATAGCTCATTACAGTTGATGAAAATCGTTAGTGTAAATTTGAAAAAATAGATTTTGTTTTGTTGATCTTACGGCAGGTATACCTACTCTTAAATATTGGGAAATGAATATATTTTACCTGCATAATTAATTAGGGACCAAAATTAGTCCTAAGTACTAATCTTGAACAAAATCGGTTCGATGGTTTCAAAAAAATGAATATGTTTACTAAAGGAGATATAGATATTCTCCTTGAACAACTGTCAAGGTTATTAACAATTATAATTACTCTCGAACCTAAATTTTCTTTTATTTGCTATATTTGACATTGGGTTATAAATCTACATATTTTAACAGCATCAATTTTGTTGATCATGTCGATCCGATTTTGAGAAATGAAAGTTGTATGAACAGTTAATAAACTCCTTTATTTTAGCAAAACTAACAAACTATAAGTGGAGATTATTTTCCTTGTAGTTTAAAGGCGAAAACCTCTCAGTCATCATCGCTTTATAAAAAAAGAAGAAGAATAGCGTCAGAGAGAAGAAGAGTTGAGGATCCACCTATGTTCCCTCGAGATTGCTATAGTGAGCCTGTGAGGAGGGGGTTTTGTGGAGAAAGAGTGACTAGATTGATTGGGATCTTAGTGAGACCATTTGGGGGAAATTTCATCAAAATAGAACAGATTTTGAAGGGAAAAAATATTTTTTTCTGATGGTAGCGTTCCCAATTTTGATATACGCTAATTATGTTTTAAGTGAATTATTTGGAGCAAAGAAACTCAAAGGTACCAAATTTGTAATAGTTTTGTGAAATCACCATTAACGGACATAGGTATTAACAAAAATTGTGTAGGCTATTATTATTTTATTCTAAACGTTTATAATTTATGTCCGTAGGGAAATCGTTATCACCAGAACTTGAACTCTCACCGTAACGAACAATTAAAATGAAGTAATGTAGCTGTTTTAAACTATTTATTTTTGTAAAATGTGAAAGCTTATAAAGGAACTATTCTAGTATTTTTACATTTTACAATTTGATTAGTATCCGTACTTTTCTTTTAGGTTAGGATTGACACAATTGTTTGGACTTAAAAACAATTGTTCTTAATTACTAGTGCCAATTTTGAGGTTTTACCTTTTATAACAATACTTATTATTATTTTTTTAACTTTTTTAGCGATAACTCCTAAACTGATATTTTTTTGAAGTGAAAACTTCTATTGGCGCGTTGGGTACTTTTTGGGATGGACTTTTTCAATAGAAATCGCGTCACGCACACTACCGTAATGCAACTTTTGGGATGGACTTTTTCAATAGAAATCGCGTCACGCACAGTAGCGTAATTCAACCTTAATATATAGACAACGGATACGCGCGCCCCATACGTATTAAAACTAAAAATCTACGAAAAATATTGCACTAACTTTCTCAAACTCATATACATAGTCAAACTAAAATCAATGCAAAAATATTGCACAAACTTTCTCACATACCCGTACATATTAAAACTAAAAATCTACGAAAAATTATTGCACTAACTTTCTCAAATCACATACATAGTTAAACTAAAATCAATGCAAAAATATCGCACAAACTTTCTCACATACCCATATATATTAAAACTAAAAATCTAATATTGCACTAACTTTCTCAAACTCATATACATAGTCAAACTAAAATCAATGCAAAAATATAGCACAAACTTTCTCAAAATTCACATATATAGTTAAACTAAAACCAATGCAAAAATATCGCACAAACTTTTTCACATACCCATATATATTAAAACTAAAAATCTAATATTGCACTAACTTTCTCAAACTCATATACATAGTCAAATTAAAATCAATGCAAAAATATTGCACAAACTTTCTCACATACCCATATATATTAAAACAAAAATCATAAGTATATAAGCGTTACATACTGTTCAAACAAGTTTTCACTTCTAACGTGTGGTCTTAAGCACACCCAAATATTTTTTTGGGAGATGGCGACCAATTATAGTTCTAATGTATTTGGTTTGAATTATAGTTGAACAAAATGTTATAAAATAGTTAGAGTTGAAATGAAAATATCAATATATTGAGTATTAGCAGGTACCGCCAAATTTCGAGTTATAATCTGGATTTAACCAAATATTCCTATAAAATAATAATAATAGTCTAATAATAATGATGAGCAACCGTTTGGGCTTCCACAGTAATGCAGACACCATTGTAAAAAAACACTATTTTTCCGAAAAAGTGTTCCGTCAAAAAAAACTCTATATCTTACCATGTGAGAAAGTAAAGGAACAATAACATATCTTTAGAGGAAGTTCGTTTAAGACCTATCCAATACTAAATCTATTCAAAATCGGAGTAGGTCCGAATGTATCTTATTACACAGTTCAAATAGCTGGACCGATGTAGCCTAGATAATATTATCTTTTAGGGTCCGTAGGTAAAATCAAGGACCCTTTTAATTTCGCGCATGTGTCTGTCTAAACTCGCAACCAGTCTAATCTGTATACTAGCCTTGGTCTAGGCCTACACCTACAAGACGATAAAATCCTATATATTTCAAACTTTGCATTTATATTATTTGTATTGTCCCACATATAAGAAAAATATAGCGGTAACAAAAAAAAAAAAAAATGGGCAGTTAAGGGGCAAAAACTATCGAGTTAGCAAATTTTATTTTTGAATATATTAGTCTATGTGTCGTGTAGGCTATCAAATAAAATTAGAAGTTATTCTGAATACCAATATGTATGTTTATTTGACGAAGAAATTCCTATGTTGGTGCTAGGCCCCTGTCCTTTTATGTCCTGTGGTTTTAGTACACACTTAACCCTTTTATTAGTAGCCTAATACCACCCGCATGGGGTTAACTGGACCAATTTTCAATTTCTATTTTATAGCTCTTCAACAATATCACAAAAAGGTGGGAAATTTTTATTATTGATATTTTAAAATCGTTATTGTGGTATCAAATAAAAGTATTAGATTCGCAGATATTAATAATTAAATATCGAATCACAAGCTGTTGCCCTGAATGTAGACAGAACAAAGTTGTGTAACAGTTACAAGACGGCTTTGACTGAGAGCGCCGTACAATTTTGTCTCCAAACAGTCATAAGGCTGTTTTTACAATTCTTTTGAATCACAGTAGCCTATTTTATTTCAATCTTTTAAATTCAAGCGACTCTAATGAGTATGCTTCACGATGACTGTAAATAAGTCTCATTGCCAGATACTCTCCACTGCCTTGGTGAAACTTGGCGGGCTGGGGTTTTCCTTACATGCATTGGACGGTCTAATAAAAACGCAATTTCAGTCCTGAAAACTATTAGGCCTATACACAGTGTTTCTAAAAGGACTTACTCTTTTAAACATGTGGAAATTTATTCAGTTAACTCACAGAATAAAAAATAGAAATGCTTAAATACTGCCCATGTTTACGGTTACGGAGAACAAAATGTGTACAATCAGCTGATGGATTATTTGTTAAAATTCAACCCATCAGCTGATTTTAATGTAATTCCCAATCTTACTAATAAATCAATTGATTTTAAAATTGTAATATTAATAATGTTTCATTTATTCTAACAAAACAAAAAAAAAAATTTTAATTTTAATAAAAATAATAAATATATTATTTTTAGAGAAAAGTAAATAAACAATACGTTTCCTATGCATTTAAGATATTTTTCTCAAGGTTACGGTTTATATCTTTTAAAGTCGTTTTCAAAATCATATCTAAATTTTCACAAAAACGTATTAGACTTCACTGTCGGGTTGATTGACCTGGTAATTTCGTTTACGGTTTCAAAAAAGCGACGTTCAAATAACAGTAAAACAAAGGAGAATTAAAATAGATTCAAAATATTACTTCTTCAGAAAATATTGAGGAAAACTAATGTTAAATTTTAGAATTTATAGGAAATTCGTTTACTGAGGGAAGGATATATTATTTTTTTATAATTTTGCCTCGAAAAATATTCTTTAAATTTGTACATATCTATATTTATAATTGTTTTTCCTTTTTAACTAAATTAAACCAAACTTACAATATTCTCCAAATTTGTTGAACAATGTATGAAAACCATCTGTTAAAGCTTATGGGTCACTAGATTTCGTTCAAAAGCTCCGATGTTAAATAATCATATCTCAGAGTCGTGGCATGTTATGAAATAGCAAAAAAAAAACACTCGGTAATAAGGTTCTCATTTTAATTAAATTTATATACAATTTTTAATTTTATATATAAAAAAATATATACAATAAATGCGGTAGTTTTTTATCTAAAATTTTGTTCCCGCGCATTCTTTTCAGGAAATTTCTAATTGTCTCCAAAATATTGAGGAAAAATCGAAACCCCTCTATTGGATTCAAAACTGTGAGCTAATACTGTTTATGGATATCAAAATTGAAGAATTTCAAATAGAAATTACTGTACACAAGTAATTTCAAGGACAATTCAAATGTTTATTAGTTCAAATAACATAACAAAACAACAATAATTCTTAATGGTCATGAAAATTCTCTTAAATAGAAGCTTGGGAGGATATTTTTTAAATAGGCCTAATTTGTTTTCCATTTAATTTCAATTATCTTGATAATCAGATTCTGTTCTATTTTAATTTAACTATTCATTTAAAAAATAAATTATTAAAATTTGGACAATCAAAAACCTACTAATCTGAAGTTTAATGGCTTTAATTTTTTGATACTGATAGACAGGGCAGGAGAATGAAATGAATCCAAGAATGCATAATTCCGTTGATATTGATTGCCGCCTGACAGCTCAGTCGTACCTCTGGTTTGCCCCGCTCAGCATCCCCCCCTCCCCCTCCTATGCCATTACCGCCAGGGCTATTTAACAATACACTGTATAATTTTATTACGTATCTCACTTTTTATTTTTATATAAAAGTTATGTTAATTTATTAATTTATAATAGATCTAGTAATAACCTTTTCATACATGTAAAACATATGTGTCTTTATTCTTATATAATAAAAACACTTATTATGTAAGCTTAAAAATCGTGATCATAAAATAGAATTTTCAATACATTTTTTAGTTTTGTGTGTTTCGTCAACAAATTAGAACCCGTAAATTGAGTCTTCCCTTAAATTTAGGTAGAAATAACTAAATGAAACAAACACCAGATTTTAACTGGATTGATTCAAATCAGATATATCCACAGATTTTTAACATTTTGTAATATATAAAATAAAAAAGAATATAAATTATGGGGTTTTCAAGACCACACCTACTTATATTTTATTAAATGCGCAATATAGGCTAACCATTAGGTAAATGGAGAATACAGGGTACTTATAGTGAGTAGGCCTTGTATGTGGCAATCACGAGGGAACCTGTGTTGGGTTAGATCCCTTCCTTTAATTTTCCCTAACAGGTCTCTTTTGACTAACTCTTGTTGCCTTCCGACCCTGACGCTAAAATATTTGATGGTCTTAATTTTATGCTCGATACCTATTTTAATTATAAAGGATGATTATCGAGAGATTTTTCTATTTTAAACAACAAGGGGGGGGGGGATTGAGAATGCACGGGTGGTGAAAAGGTCGAATGTGCCGTATAGTCCCGTATGAGAAACGGACGAGAGTCCCACATAAAATGTTAAAGAGCTTGGAATTGTTTTCGCTCTATCTTTTTAACCTATTAATTATTCGATGAATGAGAGGAGTGTAGGTTAGGTTTGACGAAGGGAATTCAGGTAGTTTTGCATTTGGCGGGACTAGCGCCATCAGTGGGAGGGAGAAGCCGTATCTTTAGAATCATCTACTATTGTGTTCATTTCCTTTGACAACAATTGTTTTGAAACTAAAATAAACTAATATAGTTGCATCGAAGCACCAGAAGTTGAAATATTTCCAGAAGAGTCGCGTGGTTTAGCCTGTATCCCAGTACCGGTAATTAATAAAATATATAATAACCAAACATAACCTATTACTGTACTACTTTCCATTTTAGTTGTTTGAGTCACCTCAGCTTCACGGAAAGTTTTAAATTCTAAAGCTATAATCTTCACAAGAGACCCTCTAACAGATATTTTTGTATTAATTTACTGGAACATCGTAGATGTACTGCTTCTATAAATGTTCAGTCAATGTAGGCCTACCATATTTATTTTGTTACTCCTGTTATATGGCATTTGTTCCTCAAGTGGAGATTTGAAGAAGGCGATGACACTCGTTACATTTTTCGAATAAAGACTACTGTTGTAAAGTAAGTACTGAAAGTATTAAGTTGTTTACAGAAGATAGTTTGACCGTTCAGATATATTAAAATCTTAGAAACAGCTGTTTAATCTCTCGTAAATGTTATTACTTTACTTTCCTTATAGATAATTAGTATCGAAAGGAAAATAGGTAAATATTTTTTAATATTTAAAACACCACACAATATTCCTACTTACTGAAATTTACTTTGTTAGTGAAAAACATTTTAAGATTTATAGCATTTCTTACTAGAATACAGTTCAGTTGTTTACTTTAGGATAAGAAAAGAGAGAGTTATAATATTTTTATACAGTTTATGTATTCCTTTTATTATTATTTTTTTAAAACTTTCTTCATTTTTATTTTCAAACATATTATGAATTTTGTTGTTGGTTGGTTTTAAAGCATGAAATAATGATATATTATTTAATAGCCTAATGATGATAAGATGTTATCGACGAAAAACAACTTAAAACTGCCATTTTGAAAATTACTAACTTTTTTTTTTTTCAATATCAGATTATCTTTTAGGCATTTGAAATATCAGGTTCAAATTTGGCATTAATCTATTTACTCATTCGTTATTAATCGTTCTTGCAGGAAGTGAAGGTTTTTTTAACTTTTCTTTTTCGTTCAAACATTTTAAAGAAATTAATTATAATTTTAAAAACATATATTTAATATTGAATAGGAAAACTATTCGTGGATCTGTTGTAAAGTCCGATTTAAAATATCCACGATCGCCTCAAGGTCGCATATACTTTTCATTTGGTTTCTATATGTTTTACTTTGGTGTTTAATTAATTTACTGGGCTGTATTGAACAACTTGCACTACTTAAAACTCCTTTACTCGGATCATTCTTAAATATGACATTAATTGTCAATCCAAGAGGAGAAGGTAAAGGATGTTTCCACGGGTTGCAAAATATTCCTTTTGTTGTAAGACAGAAAAAATAAAATGGATTAAATTCAGTTTTTAAAGTGACTCGATACCATTCCATTTAGCCGTGCACGGACTATAATTTATAAGCAATTGAGCATGAATATATATCGTATCCCAGAACAATGGCTGTGCATTAACTTCTTGATAATACATAACAATGTGGTTGCCCTAATAAAGTACAATAAAAATAGAACAATTGAACTTATATGGTACTTTAACAACAAACTTCAAATAAAACTAATACAGATAATAATGAGAGTTCAATTTATTGAGTCATAAGCCTATATAGCAACCGATTACATTTGGTACATTTAGAGTTCAATAATTCTTCTTTAAGCACTTTGGAATTAAAGAATAAAGAAAAACAAACTGATGGGAAAGCAAATTTTTTTTTGACGTCAGTGCGAATACTGTTGTATTTAAATAAAAACAAAGTCCATGATTAAGTCAAGCATTAACAAAGCAAACGGTTAAGCTAATCCAAAATGGAGACGGATAAACATTCAAAAGTTGGCGACATTCAGCCAAAATCAACTCATCAAAGTCGATTTTTGTCTATATTTTTGATATTTTATTATATTTAAGAAGATTTTTAAAATCTGTACAAGTCTGCCTCGTTTAAATTAAATTTGTATTATTTTTCTCCCTCCAAGGCTCAGCCTGATGAAAGACAGAAGGGGTAGGCTAAAGTGAGGGTTTTGGAATATTTCAACAGTTCTTTTGAAAAAATATGGAAGTAGGTTGTTTTTATATCATTAATTGGGACTTTTGATACACCAATTTAAATTAGACACCAACTTATATCTTCCACAAATCAAGATAATTTAAGGGAATTCTCTTTTTAAAAGTAAAAAAATTCAGTTATCTTCATGGATTGGCCCTAAAATATTTTCTCCAGTTGCTGTTGGTACAACTCGATTTTAGTTTCACTTACTCAAATGAGTGGAAGGATAATTTCTTTTTAACTTGGAAATATATGTCCCACTTCCGTTTACACTGCTGTGAGAAGATCTATTTACACCTGGGGCGGTTGCTAATGACTAATACTGTGGATCCTCTTAAACAACTCCAAATTGGACCTCGAAGTTACGTTTGTTTCTTTAAAGATGAAATAAAATAGTAACTTTGATATATTTCTCGGGTAAAAGCATTAAAATAAATTTTTAAAGTGATAGACCAAACCCAATGTGTTAAGAAGTTCATTGTTAATTTAGGTTAGAATTGGGTTGACGATTTTCCTAAATTTTAAAAGTCACAATTTAAAAACGTTTTTACATTTTGGAGTAGCCTAAAATTTTTTCGAATAAAACTGCATAATTTTTACTTAAACCTTCAGACTAGTCATGGTTATACTGTGATCGCAAAAGGGGCCAATACATATTTTTGAAGTAAAAATGAGAACATTACTTTGGTTGATCGCAAGTGTGACGAATTTTGACTGATCCCATACATCCGGTCCTAACAAAGTCTTTTGACCGCTTCAATATCTTATTTTGTAAAATAATTGCGTCATTATTACGCCTTTATCACTCTGAGTTACAAGTTACAAATCTAAGTGTTTGTTACAACATGAATCATATATTTTAACGTTGAATAAAAACATGTTGACATATTCGTATGCTACTTCTAGTCCATCTCTTTATTTAAGATTACTTCCTAGTAAACTTATGACTAGACTAGACTTCATGACATCTATGTTTTTTACTTTGGCCTACCAGTATGTGACTCACCAGAATATGCATGCTTAATATTCGGTTGGTTCCTACAATAATATCAACATACTGTATATATTTTCACCAAGTAACATTAAAATTACTCTACGAGGTGTTACAAATACAAGGCATAATAAGCAAAAAGATTAATTAACAATTTTTGTTACATAAAATCGTTGTCACGGCCTATGTTTAAAGTTCTCCCTCGTTGGTCTACAGTCTACGTAGTGTAGGCTATATAAAATAATATTTAAGTGTTTTGGTACTATATCGAGCTCAACGTTTCAGTAATAAAATCTCCAATCGCTTCGCCTTCACTTGATTTTAGTGAAGTTTTTGCTTTTTTTTTTACGTAAATAGAGCTTCCATTTGATTGATTGTGTCATACATTTTATGACGTAAGTAATAGAATGAAATCAATATTTTAATGACACCCGTCAAGATTCAGTAGCTTTTTCCGAACTGGTAGGCCTAATTTAATTTTATTTGTGATTTTTCACACTGTTTTAGGTTTTTTATCTTTATATTTCACCAATATGTTATTGATTTTGAAAAATTGTTCTCTAATCGAAGCAGACGCGTTGCGGTATTCTGGGCAGCTATTTGTTTATTTATCTCACTATTTCTGCCCCCCTCTTATCCAATGGTCTGTGACTTTTTGTATTCCTTCTTTGTTCTATTCAGAGCGCACTCTAGCAGGTGTTTTCTTTTCCTTTTTCTATTTCAGTTGATACATTTTCACAGTAGGATAATCACAAAAAAACCGCTGCCCAAAAGCCTGTTTTGCAAACAGTTTTATTTTAATTTATAATTCCACTTCTAAGACAGATAAAATTGTGATTCTTTCACCAAAATGCTTAGAACTAATTATGTTATTGGAATTTTTGTAACAACATCATATAATTTAAAAAATTACCGAAATATAAAATTACAATGTAATTTAAAAAAAAATTAAGTTTATTTTACTATAGGAAAAATTGAAAACTATTTTTACCATGGGAAAGTATTTTTTTATTTAAATGCAGATATTATTACCTATAAAAACACAAAATTTCATAAAGTTTGGACAAAAAACAAAAAATTAATAGCTGTGCAGTAGGCTTACTCTACAGCCCAAACGAGTAAACCAATTTTGATCAAATTTGGTATATGGTTATATTTTAGCCTCATCTTAATTTTTTTTTTGACAATACAGAATTTTAAGTATCTTAAGACCAACAAGCAAAATTAAAATTGCCTAAAAATTTGTTTCAACAATTTTAACCAAATTTTGATAAATTATAGTCTCTAAGAACTCAAAAATCATCTATGGTTATAAAATAACTAATTTATCAAAACGGTTCTACCAAATCACAAATAAAAGAAAATTACAGCAAAGAGTGAATAACTGACAAAAACGAAAATAAAGCTTGACAACAGTTATTAAAATTATTTCTAAAAAATAGATTTACTATTCGAAGCAAGCTTTTGTTCTATTTAAATTAGATTAAAGATTCTAAAAAAAACATTTACAATATGTTGATCCTTCTAAATCAATTTGCCTCCCATTAAGAAATGCATTTTGAAAACGTATAATAACAACAAACTTTTTTTCCCTTCACTTAGTGTATAGACATTTAGGCTCCGGATATTATTTTATTTAGTATTTGGCTTTTTAATGGGTTACAGAAAGTAAGTGCAGTCTCTTTGCATGTAACTGTCATATTAGTACAGTAGTATTTTGAGCATAATAGGCCTACTTCTGATAGGTATACATCAATTTATTTCATAACATATGACTGTTTGATCTCTAGCACACAATTTATGATGTAGAATGTAGGGGTTGGTGGCAGGGTTAGACATTGTTGCCTCCCCACCAGAGCAATCAATATCGAAATTAAGCTTTTCTGGGCACATTCAGCTGCTACGTAGCTCTAATTAATGTGCAATGGACAACTCCAAACCCAAGCTTTCCTTTATTTTACAAATATAGCTTACACGAAAATGTTGGTATAGTGTTTGTATAGGCTCTGTTATTATCCACGGCATATTGTCTTCATAGTTTGTTGGAACACCTCCCTTGAACCATATTATTAATATAATTTATTCGGATATTTACCATCATTTGTGGATATAAAATTAATACAAACGTTTCGAGAATGTCAATCAACTCTCGTTATCAAGTGAAAAACCTAAAATATGAAAAGGGTCAACATAGTCTAGTACTATGCCTAGTACTAAAACTAAATAAACCTTTTTTCAGTTTCAAACAATGTCCTATGCTATTAGGCTATGATGAGCAATATTTTATATTCTAGGTTTTATGCTTTTTAATCCGAATAAATTATACCATTTAATTTATAATTACCATTATACCAATAATATGAACATCCATCATTATCCATTAACTTAAAAAACAGAATTACTTGATTATGTTGTAAAATTAGTGTAGAAAGTATGTTATCGGAGGGAATTAATGTTAAGATTTTTGTAGATCGTATATCCTCCTAAAACCAAAAGTGATATATGTATATATATGAAAAAGATATATAAAAAAATGATATATATATATACATATATATATGAAAAAGATATATAAAAAAATGATATATATATATATATATATATATATATATATATATATCCAGTCTGTCAATAAGTCTGGATGCAAGAAGTGGATTTTCAGAAAACGTTTGACCGATTTTGCTTAAACATGATAACAAAGGGTTTTTTAAATCCTAAAATTTAGGAATATTTGAGATAAGGAGAAATAAAAGTTGATTTTTATAACTTTTCCTCAAATATTTCTCTACTATCCCAAATCTATTAAAAATGTTGGATAAGGAGTTGTAGGTAAAAATTTTTTTGCTAAATATAAAAGATTTCTCGTTCGCCGGCTGATCTGGTGATCTGACAAAACGTGTATTTTGCTTTTTTTTGCGTATTTTCTAGTTCTAACCATGGCATTAATATAGGCTTTAGGCTTATTCAGATCATCAGATGTACTAAATAAGCTATGATAAGCTCATGTAGGTCCTAAATAAGAAAGATCCACCAAAAAACCGTTTCAAATGTCTACGATTTTGAAATTTTGTAACCATTTTTCATTCACATTCAATGAGTAAGAGTGTAGTAAAACCTAGTTCATGCTAAATTTGACTAAAATTACGATTAGCCTAATAGAGCTATTATTGGATATTTTAGATAATTTTCAGGTTAGGTTTTTAATAGTTATTTTGATTAATAATTCTGTTTTTTATAGTAGTTGCACAAAATGAATTATTGTGGAAACATTTAAAAAAATTAAAAATGTGTCGTCTTCATTTTGAAATTTATCAGCCAATTTTTTTGGTTAACGAACTTGTCAAATGGAAACTCTAGAGCGTTTAGGCTACTAAAACACGCATGTACTCTTATAATATATATATATATATATATATATATATATATATATATATATATATATATATATATATATATAATACAGTGAGCCAAGAATGATGCTAAATTACTTCAGAGGGTAGAATCGGTGGACATTTCATTGTATAGTTAGATTATACATGTTAGAAATTCGCAAATTCTCCAATCGCAAAATAAAAAATATGTAAAAATTAAAAAAAATTCTGCTATATAATAATAACAATTTGTTATATTTAACGATAATAAACCAAATTATTTTTCTTTATTATCAAGAATTTACATTTACGTTTGCAAGTTTGAAACCTGTGTTTGTATTTGTAGTGTTTTGGAATGACGCTGAGACTATTTGACAATGATCTTGTACAATATTGCACATGCTGTGCCAGAATTAAAGATCAAATAAAGCAATTTTGTCAACTTTTATGTTAATTTTGTTACTTATGTTTATACAGTTGTCTATACCTGTAAATTATCACTGTTACTTATGTTTATATAGTTGTCTATACCTGTAAATTATCACTGTTACTTATGTTTATATAGTTGTCTATACCTGTAAATTATCACTGTTACTTATGTTTATATAGTTGTCTATACCTGTAAATTATCACTGTTACTTATGTTTATATAGTTGTCTATACCTGTAAATTATCAGTTGCTCGATGATGCCGCAAGGCGAAACAATTGTAGCTCATTTATACTATTAAAATATTTGAAACTTTAAGCTTTTGCTTTATTTTATCCTTGAATCAATTTTGTTATAAAATGTAAATAAATATGTTTTACTTGAACGCTTCAATTTTGCAAGTAGAAAAATTAACAATTTATTGTTGATACAAACAGAAATGTATTCTACACATTGAATAAAGTTTATAAATAGAGAATTATTGTGGAGATTAGAAGAGTTTTGAAGAAAAATAAGTTATAACATTTCATTTTATACTAGTTGATATAAATACGATATTAATTTAATATTAATTTTTTAATGAATGTCTTTTTTTTATTAAAATGTAAAATATACTAATAATCAAATATTTTCACACTAAGTGGATTATATATAAAGAGAATAAGAATAATGTGTACAAAAAGTAAACACATAGCCAATAGAGAATGTTTTGTATATACACATGAGTAAAGCGAACAAGTTAATTATTTATACAAAGGAGTTAATATGTTAATAATTTTTATATAAAAATTAAAAATACGCTAACAAAACATACTGTAAAATTTAAAAGTACACATATATTTACAGTACTTTGATTTTTATATTTATCTCCTTTAAATGTAAAATACAATAATCAAATTATAAAGTATATATTATTATTATTGCTCTACAGGAGGAGAACATGAAGAAAAAGAACAACGATGCTTCTATGGGCAACAAATATGACACTTGAGGATGAAGCAGACTTGGATAACAGCTCATGGAAGATATTTGACATTGATGGCTGTCATTATTACTGGAGGCCCGGACTTTATGAACATATATGGAAATTTAAAAAAAAATTCTTTTTTATTTTTCAAATATTTTATATTATAATAAAAGTACTGTATCAAATAAAAACCTATATCACCTCTTGTTTGGGGACAATCTCTGTCTGTACCTAGAATACTAATTTCATATTTATTCTGTATTGTCGAACAAAGTTTTCTAAAAATTTCAAGACATCTATGTTGACAGGATGGTGATAAATATGTCTTAAATTTCTTTCATTTTGTCTAAATAATATAATTAAATTAGAATTATCTCTAACTGCTTAGAAACACAGCTATATGTTTGAGCTAAATAAATTATGTCCTTTTAATAATGCCTCCCTATTGTGAAATAATTGCAAATATTGTTTTGTTTTTCGCACAATACATCGTCTAGAATAATAAGAGAGTTACGTTTAATTATTTTTAAAGTCTAGAAGTGATTTATTTTCTGTAAACATATAAAAACATACTTTAGGAATCCCTTGTACAGTAATATATTTTAAAATTTATATTTGATTTGATTTAAAGTTTTAGAGAATAAATAGATATTTTAAAAAATATACACCATTTCGTGACAATTAAATTTACAATATTATTGAATTAGGTTTTCCCGACTGATAGTCGGAATTTAATAGATGTTGTAATGTGTATGTATTTTCGATCTATAAGTTTGAATTAGGGATCGACTTATACAAACCTCATTTATAGTATTCTTCTTTTATATATATATATATAGGGGTTTCACCTTTAAACAACAAGGAAAAAAATGCTGAGTCATTTTATGAAAAGTAATCAAAAAGTTTACTCATAATTTGAGTTCTGAGTGAAAATTTGAGTACTCCTAAACTTTATAAAAGGGACTACATCAAAATGTTGAAAAAAAAATGTTATCAACAGATTGTTTTCTTTATGTAATCTATAGCATTTGTCTATTTTGTAGAGTTTGAATTTGACATCAGTGTGTATGTGTGTTTCCTTGTCTCCTTATAATCACTTAAAACTTTTAAAATCAAAGATATGTGATATAGGTACATGATTGTTTGTGAAACAATGTAATATTACGTATTTTCAATCAGAGTTCAAAGTTGATATTGGTTTGTACCCATATCCCCTACTTAAAAAAACCAAATAAAAATACTGCAGAAGGTTACAAATTATTTGTACTCTAGGAATGTGAAATTTTTTGTATCACTGAATTTGATTTTAGCATCAAGTTGTAAGTAATTAATTGGCCTTTTATGCTCTGACTCATATGGTTTTTAAGTGCGGCTTCAATTCATAGTTTTTTCTACCCTCAGGGGCTCATTTTAGTGAGTATTTTCTCGGTAATCCCGAGAGGACCTAACTTGGTCTACAACTTTTTGCATAATATAGTCTTGGGTTAAATCCCTTTCTTTCATCTTTCCTATCTGGTCTCTCTGTATCAACTCTTGATCTTTTCCGACCCTGATACTATTAGAGTATTCGAGGGTTACTGTTTTTATTTTGTTCTCAAGTCTACTTCACCCTCCCCAATATCATAGAAGGGACAACAGTCAAGTTTTATGCGAAAAACTTAACTATTTAACAGGATTAAATTCCATAGATTGTTATATTTGATGTGATGTAATGTGTTTCTAGTTTTAGTAATATTTTAAAACCCGTGCTCACAAATATAAGAACTTATATTCATCAGAGTCCGAGTGGTTCTCTTTCGATCCATGCGAAGGCAGCCTTGAACATACGGATAAATTACTTCATTGTAACTGCCCTATTATTTAAATTAGGTATTGTGACATTATTTATTTAATAAATAATAAAACACTAATGTTTTTTCTTTTTTTAAATTTTTCGCTAATATTAAAATATTTCGTCTGATACAAAATAACATTATTGAAATGTGATTTACAAAGTTTGGCTCCATTTTTTCCAAAACTAATGAATGTACCGGTATGCTAGTTTTAAAAAGGGAAACCTTCATGTTCACGTGATCTTTAAAATAATCCTTAAGTGAAAATTTTTAGATAAAAATTTAGATCAGTACAACTTCTCCAGTCTAACATTATTCTTATGGGCGATGAATAATTCTTATGGTGAAGGTGTAGCAGAGCTTTCAAATAAAATACTTGTGTGGTAAATCCTTAAAAGTTGTACTTTTTAAAGGACTATATATTAGGCCTTGTTTAAATTTTATTGGTCTGTAGGAAACTCCAAACAACAAAAATTAGCCATTTTCAACTGAGTATAAATTGTAGAAATATTTTTTGTGAAATTGTTTACTTGAAATTGTTATAGTTGAGAATCAGTACTTTAAAATCATTACCTTGTTTTTGTGATGTTTAGCCCTAATAATCCAAGTATTATCAATACGAAAAAAGTACATTCCTCTCATACTTTGTCCTTTTTTAAATTGTGTTTGAGTTTCAGTTAAAATAAAATAAAACTACATTAAGATAGATGACATATCACAAAAAAATAGATAAAATAGTACAATATGTATTTTGTATGTGAAATTATCTTAGAACAAAATTGACTGAAAATAATATACCAACTTATCAGGCTATTGAAGATGAAGATACATTACTAGTTAAACCAGCAGTATACAATCTGTATCAATGTAGCTGAAAATATAGATATTATTGGTGCTGATAATGAGTCTTACTGCAAATCTTCTTCTTGTAGTTTGATTTAACTATTTTAATGACTATAGGCTGCAACGAGGGAGTACAATTCAGTGGCAAAAATAGCATCTTGATGGATAAATCACTCGATGTTACCTCTACATCTAAAGTGTGACTGGGAGCATTGTTCAAGACAAGCAACAATTTCTAAGGTAAATATTTTCTACTTAAAAAGCAACACATGTCTGGTACAAAGTCCTTGTTAAACCATTTGAGGAAGAGCTCCCTCCTCATCCAAGCTTTGAACTGGTTATTATAGGTACTTGACTGGCAGGTGCACATTTTTGAATGGCCGAATTTTTAATTTACCACAGACTAGGACCTGTCAGTCTATGGACCTGGCAGCGTTTGCACATGCCATTATAGTTATGGGATCTTTGGTACATTTTGATTTGCCAGACGGTTACGTATGTTTTCTGTGATAAGAGATTCCAAAACAATCCGCTTTTGCAGTTTTATAGGCTTGATGAACCAACAGGTCAAGTTCTAATAATCACTTAACAGCTTCTCTCAGATGACAGTTAGCAGGCGAATGCTATATCGTGTTTTGAACTTATTCATTCGCTTGATGAAATAGTTTTGTGTGTAAATATCTATGTAGAAAGTCAGGACTGTTTGTTTCAAAATGTCAACCTTAATGGGCGGTTTCATTGATGTTCTTGCAAAAACCACGAATACAGAGCTTCTTCCAGCAGTTTAAATTTAAGAATCAACATGCCAGTTAAATATTGTTATAATTAAAAAATATACTTGTAGAGCTTATTTGAAGGTATCATTTTTTTTATATCAACTTTTTTTTTTAAAGTAAAGGGCTTTTCTCCTGTTAATCATCATTGTCTTTGCATTTACCTGAATTTTTGACACTTGGCTAAAAGTGTCAACAAGGACTTGGCTATAATAAGCATATTTGATCAGCCCCTTGAATCTCATTATAACCAAGTTTTACTGTATTATAATATTCATAGGAGGAAGCAAAAGCTAAAAAGAATTGCTATGGTGACCGCCACCTCCTCTGAAAACTACGTACGAAATTAAATTTTGCGTTTTAAGATTTTTATTAATAGAAGTATGAATTCATCTAAGTCCAGTCTGCCTTGTAGCTATCTAACATAAGTTAGACAGACAGATTTGTGTTTTCACAAGAGTGTTACAGCAGTTAGTCTAATGTTAAATGTAAAATAGTTATGAGAGAATGTGATCTAAAGTTGAATTTAAAATAAATTGTTTTTTGAAGATCGCTAACTTTTGCACATGAAGGATATAGTAGAATGGGTAATAAAATTAACAAATTTAAATAGGGGTTTTAACAATATAATGCCATTCTTGAAGAAAAAACGACTATAACTTTTATATCAAACATGTTATGAAAAATATGTTTGTTATTATTGAAAAGGGCTGAAATAAGTACAATCTGATGAATTTTCTTCAAAATTGTTAACTTTTAGTAAAAATTGAAAAATAATAATTTTAAATAAATTCCACCACCATAGTTGAGTATAATAAAAATGAATTTAACCTTGTAATATAATATATACAAAAGGTAATTATTGAAAAATAAAAAACAATTAAAATAAAATGTCTTAGAATCATCTAAGGGCCAGAAAACAATTAAATAAATATTTTCAGGTGTAACTACAGTCATAGAATTATTTCAAAACAACAAATATGAACAATGAAAAAGAAGTAATTAGTGCATATTAACGTGTACGAATATAAGACAATAGAAAGACTTTAAATGTGAATAACTCGCAAAACATGAAGCCTACAACTACGTACAACATTTCTACGGATTAAAAAATGGCGAGAAAGTTATATGTAGAGACAATTAGAGCATAGTTTGGAGGAATATGGAGCAGGATCTTGGGAAATTAAGGGAATTTTTCATTTAAAATACCTAATTTTACGTTCTAAAACTAAATATGTATATTTTGGTGTAAGGGGGCATGATGCATTGGGTGATGACAGTTTGCAAATGACAAAAATGTGTTAAAACGTGCTACAGTCTAAATTGTAAGAAATGTATTTTTATAAAGTGTGTAGAGTAAATGAAGTATCTAAGTTTTGTTTTAGACAAAAATTAAAAATGGAAAAATGAGGTTGTAAAAGTTAGAAAGAAACTTTTATTAGACAAGGAAAATATAATTTTTGTCTCAGTTTTGTTCAATGTAGACTTTCAGGGTTGTTTAGTTTGTTCCAGAATGGCCTTGTTTAATACTGTATTAAATCAAGATTCTTTAATTTAACCAATACAATAATAAAGTATAAAATCAGAAGTCATAAAGCCTAGTGAAAACATCTAAAGATAACACATTACTATCTTTATGCATGTAAAGGAAGAAATAAAACAAAAAGCAAACATCAAATAAATTAAAACATAATTTTCCACAAAAACAACTTTATTTGTACAATACAAATAAATAGATGATGACAATTCAATAACTAAGTCATCATCCTCAGTCGTTACACTAAAGTCACAGATCAGTGTTGTAGGGTTTTTGTGCATGTTACAACTGAGGATGATAACTTAGTCATAGAAATGTTCACATGTATTAGATGTGGTTTTTGTGGAGAATTGTCATTTCATTCATTTGGTGACTGAAGTTTCCACAACTTGAAATTAGACTAAGATAAAATTTCAAAATTACCAAATTAATATATATTACAAATTATATTCTTTTCTATGTTATCTTAAAATAATAATACTGAAATTTAAAGAATAAAATAAACACTATTAATGTATATTTAATCAACCAGGGAACCAGCTAAACCCTTGCTTGTGTAAAATTAAAACATTACAATTTGATCTCAAAGTGGGGCTTAAAAAAAAAAAGAAGAAAAAAAGTAATGTTTTATGTTACAAATACAAGAGTTTTAATATTATTTATTAAGTCTATATTAATATGTTAAGTATAAATGTATAAGTCATTATTTTATATATTAGGTTAGAGTTTAATAGGCCATATTAGCCTATTATGTTTAGATTTTGTATGTATGGAGACACAGGCTTACCTTAGAAAGTGGTCCTTGGTTAATACTGTAATCCTAGTAGAACACTAAATAATAGAAAAACACAATAAAACACTAAAGTTCTTAAATATTTCATAAACACTTTCTCAATCAGTAGAGAGTATAAAAAGAAGGCCTACATTTTATATTGTTATATGCAGAGACAGACTAGGAACATTTTAAAATTTTTAATGAAAGAATCTACAAAACAAGCAAGGGCCTATTAGCTTGTTTATATTTCCCAGAAGGTTATACAAAATTATTATGATGATTTTAAAAATTGTTATTAATTTTTTGTGTGAAATTATATTTTTCCTGAATATTTGACTTTTCTCAAATATTATTATTATTATATTTATATATATGTAAACATTTACACATACATTATGACCAAAAATCTAAGGTCAGTTGCATCATTTTCTGTCGTAGAAAAATGAATTATTTTGTACTGATAAATTTGCTAAATATCGATTGGTAGGCTGTGATTATAAAATAATTTTGTTTCCTGGATGGTGATGGCTCCTCCATCAATTAAATTAGATAAAAATTGCAAATATCATTTCTCATTACTTTACACTTGCTGCATCTTCTACCATTACGAAGTAGTTTGGCCATTAGAAATCAGGTAAATTTCTATTTAGGATATGGAATACAACTAAATTAAAGAAAATCTTTTATCCAGAAGAAAAACAATAGAATACATTAAATTTAAAACAATAAATTCAACATTATTCGATACTGAATTAATTTTAATAAGTGCAAAAATGTTACAAAAATGGACGGCTCTTAAAAAATATAACTATATATAATTTTAATAATAATAATATTACATACTTATAATAAATTTATTTACATCATAACTATTTGAATCACCTAATAACAACCTTTTGAACCAACATAAGATCATTAATGCTTATTATTAATAACAGTGTTCAACAACTGAAATTATTAGTATACAATAAAAAGTGCAAATATTTTTTCACAAGTACACAGAAACACACAAAAATGTTAAAATTTACCCATTATTAAAAAAGTATACTTTTAGAGTTTTTAATTACAGCTTCATTTTGGTTTTCTGCCAATTACTCTAGATTGTAATTTTCTTAACTTACAATTTCTTGTTATTGACCTTCAGATTTCACTAATATTTTATCTAGATAGGTGAGTTGATTTAGGAAAAAACTTTTTTAAATAATCGTGTAGGCTATTTCTATTTTAGACTGATTTTTCTCAACTAAAATTTTCAGATATATATAACATATATTTATGAGTTAGGTACTCACTCTATTTGGATTTTTAAGAGTTAGATAACAATATTTAATCAAATCTTTGTAACCAATTTTGGAAAATCATATATATATATATATATATATATATATATATATATATATATATATATATTTATTCATTTATGACAAATACACACCAATTTTTAAGTATGATAGTTATATTTTGGTGCCTAAATCCCCAAAACTCTTATATTCCTAATTTGAACAAAATCAGTCTAACTGTTTTATCTCCAAATACTTTTACAGATATTGTTCAAGGTTTGCTCTCAATAAATATGTCATATCAATTTTTGTGCATATCAATTTTTCATCTATAGAAAATCATACTCTAATAATAATCATCGCATTTATTTAAAATATAGGTAAGAAACCGTTATATTTATTCAGATATTCTCGTTAATAAAAACCAAAGTTATTTATTTTGGTATCTCTGTAATGAAGTATATACAATAAATTTAAAAAATGATCCCTTATAATAAACAAATGTCATTCAATGGTTCCTTTCAACTGTCAACATCATGTTAAGTTGGCACTAATTAAATGTACAAACATATGACCTTGCAAATATTGTATTTTATAAAAATATATTTTCATCTATAGTAAATAACCAAATCATCTGATCAATACATACTATATGAAGACATTAAATGCTAATACGTTATTGTACCATCATATTTAAACATTTTTAATTGGTTATTTTGTTTACATTAACATTTATTTGCCAGCACTAGTGAAAAAGAAGAAAAAAATTGTAGCTTAAAACGATTAAATATTTTAGATACATGTATTAAATAACACAGCATTATGGAATTAATAGGTTTTGACATATTTTTAACAAATTCTCAGGAATGTTTGAAAGCTTTTTATAATGCAGATTACATTTATCCAATAAATATAATCCAGATTTATTAAATATGTTTATTGCTCAACATCAAAACATTAAACATAAATAATATATACTATAACAATGAAACTACTTCATAACAAACTATGTCACATCATTAAAAAAGTAAAACAATGAACACTATTCAGTATTTCGTATAAAAATAATATAATTCAACAATGTAGGCTATATTAACCATCAAAATATGAAATATGAGGACAACTTCGAAATGATCATAATATCTAGATTACGCAAAGATGAAAAATTACTTATGTTATTTATAAAAATGTATATTTGATATTTTATAAAACTTTAAAACAAATTTAAAATAAAGTCTTTTAAACTTGTTCAATTAAAAGGGTAATTTATTTGGACATTTGTCATCATTTGCATATAAGACATATACTTGACATTGTTTTACCACTCAAGTCAAGTTTTAGATCCTTCCTTCCTTAAAATTACTAATTTTAGTCTACTAGACTTTTTTGTTTCTAGAGTTATCACTTGCTAAAGAGAGTTGTTCTACACTCTCAAAACATTTTGTATTTATTTTATATACCCAAATATCTCAAATGTCTGAATAAATTATACCAATAATACAAACAATCAATCATTATTCAATAACTTTAAAAATAAGAGAGATAACCTGATCAATAACCAATACATACATATAAAGTTCGATAAAAATAGTCACTGCATCAGATCAACTTTTTATTGGAATGTAGTAGTAAGTAAATAAATATATTATTGATACAGTTTATGCGGACATTTATCATTATTAGTGTAAATAAAAAATTAATACACTATGTTTCTAGAGTATAAATTCACTACTGTTTTCAAGTGATAAACCTAAAATATGAAAAAAGTGAAAAATGCCAACCTTTCCCTGATCACGTTTGTATTTTGACTTGGTTATTTTGACCGCTCAGGCCTAGCTTTAACCATGGGTTTTAATTTTAGCTTTCTTAGTTTTTATTTTCCAAAGTAGCTCTAGGCAACTAGGTTAAAGGTGTTTTTCACTTTTCTCAGTTCTAGGTTTATTACTTTATAGAATAAAGTAATAGAATTTGATTTCTACTCTCGAAATATTGTGTATTAGTTTTTTGTATACATAAATAATGGCAAATGTCTGAGTAAAATATATAAATAATATCAACAATACATCATTATCCAATAAATTTAAAATCAAAAGTAAATACATCTATAATCTATATCGTTTATAACATTTGTGCTTTACTATTATAAGATCATGTACTTACATTTTAAATCCATATGAGAACCATACATAATATAGATTAAATGCAAACTATACTTAATTAAAATTACTACCTGTGTTATACCTGTACATATCTATGTCCCAGTATTTTACAGTGTTTACAGTTACAAATGTGGTTTTTGCTAAAACTGCTCATTATCTTCATAATTAACAGTTTGTTAAATAACAAATACCAGCAACATGTTTGTTACTCAGATAAAATAAAACACTAAGCGATTGAAAATATAAAAAAATTATTAAGTTTTTTAAAAACACTCTTTTTACACATTTATATTACATATTAAAAAGAGAGTATTCTGGATTTTGACTCTTTTAGATTATCTGAACAAATTCAAATATCAGATCTTTGTACTTTGAGAATCTAACCAGTGTAGTCGTTGGATAATTTCTAAAATTTATACTAAAGCATTGAGGCTATTAAAATACAAATCAAGGAAATTATTACAGATCCTTTACAAATTTTGGATCCACCTGTGAAGTAGTCATAGTTAAATACTTTGATATAGTTTTCTGTCTGAACCCAAGGATTTGCTCCATCATCAAAATGCATAGGACATTGATCTCCTGTAAAAACACAGAGTAATCCATTATAATTGGCTTTGAAGTATGTTTTTTTTTTTTAGGAAGTAATATTAAATTTTAAAAATAATACAAAATGTTATGATATATTCTTCCATTTCCATGAAAACTCTCAGGTTCATCAACAAACCAGACAATTTTTTAAAGCTAGAACTATGAAATTTGGTAGTTGTTCCATCTAGTCTGTTTTAAGTCTACTAATGAATAATATTGATACAATATGTATTTATTTTACAGCTAAGTTACAAGCTCTTTAATTGTTATTAAACAAATAAAACAGTAATCAATAATTATATACAAATTGCTGTATCTTTACAAATAAATGAAAAACGTTGTTATTTTGGATAATGTTCCTTGTATTGACTCCCCAAATTTTAGATCGGTTGAACCGAACCTCTAAAAATCATAATGACTAAGTTATAAGGCTTCACATATCTTGATAAAAATAATTTTAACTAGGATTTTTTGATGTAGGCCTACTTTTAGATGGTGAATAGAAAATTTAATGCCCCCCCCACACCAAAGATAAATTTAATGTATTGTATCCAACTTTTTTGATTGTATGTTTTAACAAATTAGCATTTTTTACGATTTACACTATTGAAATGGTACCTTTACAAAGGTACTTGGTAGAACTCCATTTTAATGAAAAAACAAACACAATATTTAGTTTTTTCATTAATTAGCATTTTAATAGTACAGAATTCTATCTTGAAACACCATTTCATTGATAAGCTTTTATTTAAATGGAGATAATTTATTTTTTATATTTAAAAAAATTAAACATTACTTGTGAGGTGTGAGTGAATAGGAAAGAAACAGTCTTACCTTTAAGGATGTGCAGTCTGGCTTTTTTAATTCAAGCCAAGCCTGGGCTAAATCGAGCTGAGCTTCTAACCAAGCTTGAATGTGTATTGTGCCATTTAACATGCTCAAGCTGCTATCGAGCTTGTTTTTATTCTGAGCTTTCACCAGTATAACCCTGACCTTATGTTTTGGAATAGGCAATACGGAAAAGGCAATGTGAAAAAAAGGTGAGGTAGGTGTAATTGACGGGAAATAGATAATCTCGATCAAACAAAATGAGTACTAACTTTCTTTGGAATAAAATTATATTACAAACCCATTTTATTAATATATTTTCTTAACAATAGCATATTTCATTACTAACAAATAATTTTGAATTTGAGGATAAGGATTTTAAGAGTTTAAAAAAATTGTTATTTAAGAAATAGGATAATCCAGATTTATAAGAAGAACTACGTGATGAACAGTATACTGGTGAACAAGTGGGAGATAACAGTACAAACCAGATGGCAGCAGATGAAGAAGATGAGGAGAAAGAAGGAGATTGGTGAAAATTAAGAGGTGATATGATTTTTTTTCTAAATTTAGATGGGTAAAAGATAGTAGTTATAAACTCCACCCGGTCAAAATCCAACATCACCCATAGCTTTTTTTTTTTAATGACGAATTATTGTCGGAAATAGTTAAAAAAACAAACAGTTTAAAAATCACACCTTTAAGAAAAAAATCTATGAGGTAGAAGTGAAAAGACTTACAGAGTTCATAGTGTTTTTGGGAATATTGATCAATATGAGTAGAAATGATAAAATTAGAGATAGATGATTATTTTTTCAATCATTGGGTTGAATATTGCCTATTTTACATAGATGATTTGTTTAAAGAAAAAATTCTATAGTTTTTTAAATCTTCACTTAAGCCTCCCTACAACTGGATCGATTCCAGGGACATTGTCTCATTCTGGGAAAGTATGAAATGTCATATTGTATTTAGAAAATTGAGAAAGTTTTACATACTTAAGAAATCAGATGTCACTAACACTGTGGTCTTACACTTTGTAAATAAACTAAAACAAACCTAAGGTGACATAGAAGGACTTTACGTGTTTACTAATCGAAGATACACCAATTTAGATCTAGATAAGGCACTTTATGAAACAAAAATACATTTAGCAGGAACTATAATGACAAATAGAAAGGACACACCAAAGCAGGTATAAAAAAATAAATAAAAAAATGGAAAAGGTAAGGAAAATAAATTTTAAAAAAGGTGAGAAAAAAAGCATTTAGGAAAGAAAACATGCATTTTCTGGTATTATAGATAGACTTTAATGATGTAACTATGTTGAGTATCCTTTATGACAACACCCAGAACAGTTATGCTTATAATTAAAAATGGAGTTAGAGAAAATGTGAAAAACGAACAGTAGCGTAAGTATAATAAATCAATAGGAGCTAATATTTCTGAACATTACATCTCAACATAGGCAATCGCTAGAAAATCTTTAAAGTTAAGAGGTTTTCTGGTTATTAAGAAAATTTAGAAAAGTATCAGTAAAAGGACTGGTTGGACCGAGAGAAATTTAAATAAACAAAGGAGACCTTCAAATTTATAACAAGACAAAAGGTTAAATGGTACGCTGTATCTACCATAAGCTCTGAAAGGTGGCAAAATAAAAGATTGTGTGGTTGTGACAAGAGCGCTGGCGGAGGAGAGAGCAAACAAAGTAAATTTTATTCCAAGACTTATCAAAATCATCTTGATCTTTATATGGGAATGTGTTTAAAAAAAGTATCATTCAGTAAAACAATATTAAGTCCAAAAAGAACTGTAATAGACGAGTTGTATATAATGATTCTTTTTTCTTTTTTTCCATAATAATATATTATATATTTACAGCTAAAACAAAAAACTCATCAACACACTGTCTCTGTGTTTTTGTATAGCAATAAAAAAGTGTTTGCAAAAGTCCTTGATAATGTTCTTTACATATTATAATATCAATTAAAATTAATTATGAGTCAAGATAATAGATAAATAATGTTGACGACAAACATTTTTAACTGAAAATTATAACCGTTTATTTTTGCAAAATAAATTTTTAACTTTCAGAAATTTATTAATTACAAATTAACCAAGATCATGAATGCAAATTAAAAATTCTAATTTCAATTCATGTACAGTATAATCTCGCTTATCTCACTCTACTAATCTATTACACGTATAAAAGTTTAAACAGATATGAAAGGTACAAGTAAGGACAACATCAGTGCTCTTATTACTGAAAATAAAATACAGTACTCTACAGTTTCCCAACCATTTTTATATACAATGTAACAAACAGTACGTATGTACATAAAAAAACATTAACTGAAAGAAAAAATAGAACAAAACAAACATTTTTCAGATTAATAGCTGTCACTCGCTAAGCTGAGAAAATACAGTACAGCACAATAGCCGCATTATTTTAAAACAAGACAGAAGGAAGTTAGCGCAACGTTGTAGGGTTGAGTTCTAGGAATTTAGCATGAATGACTGAGCCGGCCGAAGACATGTGAATGATCTTGAAAGTGTGATGTTCCATTGTAGGCCTACTGATATGAGCGTTCCATACATAACTCTGAACTCCATGCGTAAGTGACTACTGAACATCGGTACCCATCACCTCAACAAGTAGTCATTAGACCAATACTCATGTAAAGATTTTTTTTGTTTCTTCCCATGAGCATAGTTAGTTGCAGCTATAATGTGAGTAATTTTTATTCCAATGGTGTCTTGATTTTTCACATGGTTCTTCCTTGGTATTAACATAATTATTTATGATAATGATGGGTTTCCTGACAACTAAATCTAATAAATCTTTCGGTAGCATTCTATAAAATATATCAATTTCCTTTTTCAACAGGCCTAGGCTGTTTACGTAAAGGGAGAACACTTATTTCATCATTTTTGCTAACACTTTCTCCTATATTTTGATACACCTAGTCATGGTCATCATCGTTTAAATTAAATAATTTACATTGTCATCTAAATAACAACAATTATTATCAATCTTTGAATTGCTGAAAACATTTCGAATCTATAACACTCCACATCATCTGTCCGTCTATCCGAACAAAATTAATACATAACCAGAATAAACCACTCCTATAATCTCTGACGATTTCATAACATGTTTAAACTTCTGTTTACGTACTTCATTCAACTGAAATGAACCTTACTCTACAGAAAAATGTGAAATGTTACATCATGGTAACCAATTTGACAGTTTTGATGACATCTACTTTACTAAATATGAATTATAAAATTCCTCATCTTCTTGAAATTTAACATAATCCAAATAAATTTTTGTTTGTTATAATTTTGAAATCAAATTTTATTTGGCTGTTGTTTAAATAAAACTATTAAAACAGGAATATTTTGATTTCCATGTCTAGTACATCAGTGATGTGTGTTGACACAAATCATAATATTTGAAGTAGATAAGTGGGGTACCATTCATGCAGCTTACTTCTTTTATTCATAAGAGCCTTTCTAATGATAACTTCCTCTGATCTATATAGGTTAATAAAACTTGTTTTTATCTCATGAGAAGAGAAATGATTAAAGATAAATCGTTCCATTCGATAAATAGTTTCAAAAAGGACTGTTTTCTATCATTTTATCATTGCTCATTGCTTTTATTGCAGTATTATTTATACAGTCTTTCATTCCAGTCTGAGCCTTGCTCAAAAAACCATGCCGGACATGTAAATTCGAGGTATGCTCCGAAACTGTGTTAGGCTCATCAAAATGAACCGAACTTGTAAAATCAAAGTGTCGTTGTAAACCTGTGCTATGATCATAAAATTTATTTGTACTCAAAAAACTGTGCAAACTCATAAAATTGAGCACAATTCGATGTTAGACTAATGAACATGAAGTAGTAATATATGGAAAAATTCAACACCATCAAACAGGCTTAAATCTGGATAATTTTTGAATATTTACTAGTCTGAAATGCAGTCAGATAAGTGTACCACTATACTGTATTTCTTTGTTTTGTATCAGCAGACTCCAAGGAAAATAATACTAAGGTAAGCTTGTGTATTTCCTACCCATTTAAAACAAGATAGAAATTCCTGGTAACTAACTAGAACATTAACCCTTTTTAAATAATCTATTTAGTTATTATTATGTAATCAAAACTAAATATTATGACTCAACAGCCTGTGAAGGGCCTAGGCCTACTAGCCAATTTTTTGTCGAGTAATGTGTATTTAACACATTGAAATTCCCATCACTGTTTTCAAATAGAGTTCACTACCAATTGAAGGTTCCCAGTTTTCTCATGATGGTGGGTCAACATTGCAATTGTTTGAGCCCCCATAGAGACAACATAGAACCTCTTACCCATGAGCAAAAATACTAATCATATTACCAGCTGGGAGGCTATTATATAATAAAAAATATCAATATGGACGACATTACGGCAACTTAGTCAAAGAAAGACGATATAATTTCACCAAATTTAATTATGTTCTAATGGACAAACTAAAAGTAACTATATTCTATTCAACAAATTAAATTTATAAATATTTCTAACCCTGATTTAATGTTCAAACCTTTTCAGTTACAAACTACTAAATTTCATAGAAAAAATTATAAAATAATAATAAATGAAGAAAATGAATGAACTAGGATAAACTTACTTTCTCTTTCATACTCTTGCATTTCTATGGCTACGGAAGCCCCTTCTGTGAAATTCCAACTAGTTACATCCTGCACTAAATCACAGAATGGTCCTATAGCTTGAGACATAAGTACACGGTTTAGATCAGCACGTTGATATACCCAGCACCGGTATTTGCTAAAAGCATCTAGTTCATCATAAGTAATCAAATAAGATTTCAGATTTTCTTTCCAGAATCCAATGCATTTCATTTTGTAATCAGGATCGCCTGTAATTTGCCAAGTTAAAGAGTTAAGGACAATAAAAATACATATCAAATATTGTACTTAATCAATTATCATTTTTTCTTGTAAGCAATGTCGTTTTAAGGAATGACTAGCTAAATTTATTTCAAGGTTGTATATAAGTCTTTAAATTAGATTCATATTAATTATTAATAGAAAAAGATTTAATTATATTTGACATCATAGAATTTACAATTTATTAAATAATAAATAATGATAAGTTATCTAACAAGCTAAGAACAGGAATGTATATAAGAGGAATGTAAGAGGTAAATTGAACATTAGAAATAAGTAGTATATGTTTGTTCCAAGTGTTTAAGACTACTCATAGCAAATGTACTATGGGTTTAATGAACAACTGATGCAAAGTTTATGTTTTAAACCAATAATGTTTTTATTTGACAAGATAGAATTATACTATACTGCATAAATTTCAGTTAAGAAATTTAAAAAACTTCGATTTCACTTATGTTAAAGAGATCAGTTTTGTAATCTAATTATGTACTCCCAAATTTTACAAAATAAAGATTAAATAATATTAACCTCCAACATGTTTGCTGCTCGCAGAGAGTAATTGAACTTGCGGTAAGCAACTGAAAATCACTTCTTTTTAATTTAACATTTACCCCATTAAAAATTATCGTATCGTAATAATTTTTATACTGTTTCAAAGCTAATGTTCCATAGATTCATATACATACAACAAAAAGTTCATAATTATATTTAATAAATTGGAAAAGGTTGTGTATTATGAGCGATCAAGTTTCGCGGTAAACTGAAATTATAAAAATTCGATGGAGTTGCTCTATTTTCCTGTTAGAGAGAGCCACGTGCGGCAACTGATTATATGAGGAAAATCATTATATATTTTTTTCTAAATGTTAATACTTAGCCAAACACTACAAGTTAACAACAACAATTCATAGATTTTTTCATCCTCTTTTGAACTACGTATTTGAAATTCTTATATCTGTGATAGTTTTTGAGATATATACATTCTACAAAGTCGTGACCAAAATTAACTGGAGCAATTTATAATGTACTGTCTTTAGCGAATTGTGAAAAACGAAGACATACTTTCATATTCTGATCAGCTGCTTTATTTCATTGAAAAGAGGACATTCATTTCTATATATAATCATACAAAGCAATACCTTATAGGAGTATTTTTAGACAAGCTTATAAAACTGGATATCTCATTGTATTGACAAGTTTTGCATCTTGTCTCAAGCGTCAAATTCCATTTATGTGACCATATTTGTTATTTAAGAGTGATTTGTTTATTATAATTTGTTTATACAAGTTATAATATGTGTGTGTTTGTTTCTAGAGTTTATTTATTTGAGTTCATTTTAAGTTTTTCAGTGATTTTGTTTCAGGTTTACCTAGTACAAAATTCTAGGTTAGGTCAAATAGGGCCTTACTTTCTTCAGAAATTTCCACTCTGTCTATTAAAAATTGTATAAATTTATTTTCTTTTTACCAAGTATTATTCACATCTATATTACAAAGTTTGTGTCTTGAAAAAAATATAAAAAAATTGATGTACTGAAAATATATACTTTTATGTGGAATTTTTACCTAAGTCATTGTACGGTTTTTGATTCCTGACATAACTCCAAAATTTTTAAATCTAAATTTTTTGAAATTACACACATAAAATCTACATATATTTCTGAGAAAAATAATAGTAAGTAGTTGTGATTTAGATAATGTTACAATTTTTAGTGATTTTTTTTCAAAATAGGCCTAACTTTTCAGCAATTTTAGACTTTTTACATAAACAATTTTTTTCCTAATACAAATTTTATTTTTTTTACCAACTTCTATTCACAACTACATTACAAAACTTTTGTATATCTTGAAAAAATAAAAAAAATTTTTTTTTTAGTATAATACATAATATACTCTTTACTGTGGGATTTTCACTTCATTTTTTCACATTTTTTGATTCCTGACATACTTAATCTAAAACCGTAACATGTAACATTTTTTTTCTTTACACAGATAAATTCTATGCACTTTCCTGAAAAAAAAAAAGAAAAAAGGTGTCTTATAAGTTGAGTTTTGAATAAAATTACTATTTTTATGATTTTTTTTTTTTACAAAATGATTAAAAAAGGCGAAAAAATGCAATATTTATACTAGGTTAAAGTATATAATATAATATATATATACTGAAAACAACTTAATATCTTCTTTTTATACCCTCTACTGATTGAGAAAGTGAACAGTGTTTATGAAATATTTCAGAATGTTAGTGTTTTACTATTTGTGTACTACTAGGTACCAAGGACCACTTTCCAAGGTGTCTCCTATCCAAACAAAATATACATGTATATTGTAAATGTACAAGTAAAATCACATACTATAAATATCTGTAGGGCGTCCAAGATGATCTACTGAAAGACAGTATGTTTCATCAATAAAAATTTCTTTTTGATCCGTGTCACAAACAGAAAAATCTGAAATATTCTGTTTACAGTAGATATTTGGTCGAGGTGACAAAGTCACTCCTCCCAGAATACGAGTTTCAAATGGCACATCACCCTTCTGGGTAAAGTTAAACTTTCCTGCAACCGGACATCTGACAGGTACTGGGTTTTGGGCTGAAACATAAATGTTATGCTATAAACAAAATGTAAAAAATTACATTTTTACATTTCCTGACCAAATATGTAAAACTATATTGGTCCGGCTGTACCAATATACAAAGACATAATATATAACATCAAAAAGGCATACAATATATAATAGTAAGTATTATATATTACTATTATAATATATAATAGTAATATATTATTACTATATTCAAGTATATAGTAATAATACTTGTTGTTTTTATACAGTACTATTAATACTGAAATACTATTATTTTCAGTATAGTATTTAAATACTATACTAATAGTATTTAAATACTATTTAATAGTATTAAATAAATACTATTTATTTAATAGTATTAGGCATAGCCCAATTATATGTCTAATGAATACATAATCACGAAAAAAGATAATTAACAATTCCAATGTAATTAGGTTTCTAGAGGTTTACATTAACAATAAAAAATAATAACAATCTTGATCATAACACGGTTTGAATTTTAAAAATAAAGAAACAGTTGTTCTTGTACTTGTACTTTACATGTATTTCCTAACCTATGTAATACCTATAAAATGGCTAGTTTAATTTGAATATAAAATAACCGGGAATCGTTAAAGTTAAATTGGGAGGGGAAATTATAAGTCGAAAGCATGACTTATTGTACACTTTAAAATAAAGGAATATAATATTAAGATATAGGTTTCCAAATTTAAATAAAATAATGTATAGAATGTTATATATAATTAGTAATAACAAATTAGGCAGTGTTTGTTTATTAAAAATATAGACCAAAGACGTGTTGTAAAACAAAACTATTTGAACAGTGTCGATGTTAAACGATTATCGCGCGCGTCTGCAAGATTGAATAAGAGTCCGTGCGGTAAGAATTGTAAACCCTCTAACGGACAGGATATAGAATTGCACCATGCGGTTGGCAGTCTTAGTCAGGAGTTGGAAAGGAATGGTTGTGTGAGTTTGATTTGTTAAATAATGAAACTTTGATAAAAAATGTAGTCAAGTGTTAAATGAGTCTTGGTTGGAGAGTTGAGGTGGTAAGGTGCGTTTAAGAGCAGTCTTAGTAAGGAGCTTGGAGAAAAAAATATGTTTTAGAAAGTCTTAAAGTTTCAAAAATGTAGTCAAGTGTTTAAAAACAGTATTAGTTTTGAATCGAGGAGGGATTCTTAGAACAGTTTAGTAGAAATATCGTGTTATGAAAATAGAGATAACAGAGACAATCGTATTTTCATACAAAAGACAATCATGCGTTTTGTATCTAAGTACGCTAAAATGGTGAAAGCGAATATGTCTTATGTGGTGAATAATCGCGAGGTGTTTAATGGACTAAAAAATTAATAAACATTCTAAATACGAACATTATTCGAGTGCAATGAAAAGCTCGAGAAGTGCGATTGATATAATTCCGACAGGCATCTTACCACACGCACAGAATGGTGGAAGTTTCATCAAATGCGACACTACATCAACCGTAACTGAATAAAATAACTCACAACTAAGGACTGGTAATCTGTGTTACTTGACACTCAGAATCTAATATTGTTTACCATGTAAAATTTATTATGTTTGATGTTCTAGTTTTTTATAAATTTAATACTTTTTAAATAATTATATTTTTTATGTCAGAAAATAATAAATGTCTACTGACATACATATATTTTTCTTATAATGTAATTTCAACAATAAAAATAGATAATTTTAATCTGTTTATTTTTATAAATAATTTTTTTTTTAGTTGCAACAAATAAAGAAATTTAAGATTCAAAACTTTGACCTTCTTAAAAGGCTATAATAATAATGAATGTTAGGATGTATAATTTAGAAAATTTATGAGATTTAATTTGTTAAAAAATAAATGTACTAATTCTTTTGTTCAATAAATTCATGTTAAGTTTCAGGACAAATAAGAGTTATTCATTTTACCAGAGGATTCACTGTTAAGTACATTTTCAAAAGAACTCAGACCCTGAGATATATTAATAATTAACTTCACTTTTCAAAATTGATGAGTTAACTCCATCTGGCGCCCTTAGATGAGCATTTTTAGTGATAATTAAATAATAACTTCATTTTCTTTTAAATAAATAAAATAATTACTGAACCAGGTCATTTTTAATGATTACACCTACTCGATTTATGTTTCCTCTAGTTCAATTTAATGTTTGGTTAATGAACTATGTTTCTTATTTGAATTAAAGAATGTTACTACAGTAGAGTCCCGCAAACTCAGCGTAATGTGAACCGGAAGTGTGCCGAGTTATCGGGAATAAGGGCAAAAAACAAATTGTAATTGAAACACCAAACCGGCGGCGATATCAAACGACTTTGTCGATAGCGGTATCCCATTGTCGGCGGTGTAAAAACACCGCGGTACCAAAGCGGCGAGTCAAACGACTTTGTCTATAGCGGTATCCCATTGTCGGCGGCGTAAAAACACCGCGGCATTGGCACCCGTCGGTATAGCAGACATACACCTGCAAAAACGTTTGATGGGCCGCTTTTTTTTTCCACAAATCAATTTAGTATACATTATGGAAAATATAACATTTATTTTCAGTTTTCTTTGACTGGTTATGATCTATGCACAATATATACAGTAAATAAAAATGAGCGAGTTACGAAAACGGAAGCGTGTTGGTTTCGTTTGAGACGCGGTTAAATGTGTTAAAAAGACTTAACAGAGGGGAATCTGTAAACAAGCTTTGTGACGAGTTTAACGTGGGAAAAGTACCATCAACGATTCGAGCGATCGAAGTTAATGCCCGCTTTAGGATCTGCCGAACTTTTACGAACAGCGCTGTTTTTAGCAATATTTTTTTTCCCGTCGGGGTCGCCGAGTAATCCGGACTGCCGGGTTATCGAGTGCCGAGTTTGCGAGACTCTACTGTAATTAAATTTTGTAGTGATCAAATTAAAGAACTATGGTTTATATTCTAATTTCTATGAACATAATAGCAGTGTGATAGCTATTAACAAAATGCATACTATACTAATATTTGTTATCAATTTTTCAATCCCTTTTTACTTATCCAGAATAGGAAAAGTATAATATGTATATAGATTTACTTCAATTTTTCCTACACAACCTGCTGCTATTAATTATTACATATATGTTATAATATTCAGTCGATAGCAGATCTGTAGAGCTACAGTTGGTAATCTACAAACACGCTATTAACCTATTCTGTCAAACAATATTCACCTATTGATGTTATTTATTATACACTAATACCGATTATTTGCATTTCAGCCATCTTTAGGGGAGATGATAAAATATACAATGTTTTAAAATACATTTACCAGGAATTTTTTAGGTTAAACACATAACACACAAAAAATTTAATTATATTAACCAAACTTTGCACACAAACTCATGTAAAATGAATTATACATTTATAACTATAATCATAAGTTTAGTTGGCGTTGATTTCCTTCATAGTCTTCCCTCCAACAGGTCAACCACACTAGCCATTAACCACCATGGCAATCACTCCACTTCAGGCTATGTAACAACATGACTGGAAGAAAATTTGAATGTTATGCAAATTTCTTCAACAGCTTTCTTAGTTCCTAGTTTTGTTACATTTACCACATAAATTTACAATTTTTTAAATGCACCAATAAAATATGATTAAAGATTTTTTTTTGAGGTTTTCAAGTCAAATGTTTGTTTACAAAATAAATTCCCCAATTTTTAGAACAGTTTAAAAGTATTGTTGAAAACTCCTTTAAGTTAATTTATTTATTTAATTAGGTGAGCCACCTGTGGTAAATACCATGAAGACCAGTGTATTTCTATAATCTGTAAAGAGGAATAAAGTAATGATTTGGTGGTGTATTGAATCCTAAAAGGGATTTTGTATATAGTCTAATGGAGATTTGTGCATTTAAGAAAATAAATATAAAAAGTTTACAAGGTTTATTTAATTATGATTAGTGGAAAATATCTTTCTTAACAATAGTTATTGTAATAAACATTACAGTTTTTGTTTAATATCTCGATTAACATTAACATTTAAGGTGACATTTTGTCCATATTTTCAAAACCTTTCAACAGGTTTGTAAAAGTCTTACAATATTTATTAATTAAAAAATTGTGAGTTACAAAGTAGGTTTATAAAATGAATATAGTCACATATCTAGTTATATAGCTGACAAAAAAGCTTATGATTTTATACGTTTTGTTTCATCACCATTTGAAAGCTATCATTGGTATTGGTTTAGGACAATGGGCTGAAATTCATTATTGATGTTTATCTATTATTATTAATATGAGACTACTATGCTTTACATGCATATTTTTAATATTTTTTTTTTATAAGCCAATGAAAATAAGTATAATAAATAAATAATAATAAATATCTCTTTACTATAATGTAATATAAAATAATATTTTCTTTCAAGTTATTATTTTTTTTGAAAAACTTCTTAAATTTTGAATAACTTTCTAAATGAAACAGAATTACCTCTTGGCTCTACTCAATTCAAGCTAATTGGTTAATTTGGAATATGGATGGTTATTAAAAATAAATAAATAAAGACTAAATTCAGTTTCTTACTTTCTAGGTTCAAACATTAATAAATAATAGGATATGATGTTATATTAACATAATAACATTAATTTTATTAGACTTTAACATACAATATTAATTCATAATTTGTTAAGATTTGACTCTCTTTTAGAGTTCATGAAATTTGTAATAAAGTTTGTAATATTATAGGCCTCTAGGCTTAGCTCAATTTAACAGAACACATTGACTCAAAGAATACAATATTAATTAGGCTAGATCTCGGGGTAGGCACTCGGCTGGCATGGTTGTGTTATACAAGCATAACGCATAAATAAATTGAAAAATTGAAATGATTAAAATTCTAAAAAAAAAAATTTAATTAAAGTTCACAAGAAATGTTGAATTGATAATTTTGAAGTAATACAGGCCTTTGAATTTGGTAAATGTTTAGAATAGTTAATTAACAGAGCATACCATGCTCTGTACAGTTCACACTGACTCTAATCACTAATTTAGACACAAATATTATAAAGAAAACTTTGGATGTTAATTTGGCTTCTGTACTGTCTCGTCTCCACAATGTTACTCGTGTATCTGATTTCTTTTAAAAACATGGCGCCTCGTTGTGTTGCGGAGCGATATTTTTCTATTTTAAGTGAGATCGTTTGTTGAAACTGTTGGGATTCTTCCGCGGCACCATATAGTACCGTTTTTTTCCTTCTTTTCTTGGCCATTGGCAATTTGGGGTTGTAATAATCATTTCTTGTATTCGTATTTGTTTTGTATCAATTTGTTTATTAATTACACATTATTTAACTAATTTAAGGGTGATTTAGACCGCGTACATACATATCAGCTGATCTATCTTAGTACAAAGTTTTAACTTATTTCTTCTTCCTCAATATTTTACAATGTTTGCAATTAAAACTAACAGATGTCTTTGCATACAAATAATTTATAAGTAGTGGTATCTTAGAGTAATTTACAGTCTGATCGTTCTATTTAGTACTTCGAAATATGGTTACATATATTTTGGAAAATGGCCGTAGGCCGTTTTCGTGTTTAACATTGCAAACTCACTGTTCCTTATAAGTAGTGATTTGTTTGTAAATAAAGTTTGGGATCTTATGAAATGATTTTAAATAAAGATATGTGATGTTATGGTTGTGTAGTGGTGTGGTTAATTTGTGTCAGCGTCTAAATTTCGAATGTTTACAATTTAGAGATAGGCCTATCTTACGTCTGCTTTAGGAATGATTTGTTTTGCAATTGAATGAATATGGGTGGTTTATTAATAATAGGTTGTATATAAATATCTGCTATTAATACTTATGAATGTAGATCGTTGTGTTCTATGCTTAATTATCCAAATAGTCTATTTTTCATTTGACTTAGGTTATGTTGTTATTGGTTAATTTAGGCTAACTATCCTAACCTGTTGCATAAGTTATTGATGTGATTTGTACTGTTATAATGCCCTTCGAACTGATTTTGATGAGGGTACTGAATCCAAAATCATTTTGTGAAGCACAAATAACATCTTTAATCTAACTATAACTGGTAACAATCAAATAACATAACTAATAACAATGAAATAACTTATAACTAATAATAATCCTTAAATCTAACATGGTTAATACAATTCTAGTTCTATTCTGGGGTAGTATTGTTTTTCAAACCCTCGTTGTGGTTTCTGTTTGCTCATATTTGTTGTTGATAACACTTGTTGGTGATTTGTAGGGGTTGGGGACTTATGTAGTTCATAAGATTGTAGTTTATAGTGGGGAACACTGGGGTAGTTTGTTGGGTATTTCACTGTTTTTATTCACACTCATTGTTTTCCATGGTAGTCAATTCACTTGGGGGTGTTCCATTTTGTATGCAGTAGTCGTTGGTCTGTACAGGTATGTTCTGGCGGTATGGCTTTAATAAAGATGTATGATAGGGCCCATAAGTTTTTTGCTGATCGTCAATTAAGGTATACGTGGATTTTCCAATTCGTTTTAAGATTCTTAACGGTCCAACATATATTGTGAATAGTTTGGCTGTTTCGCCGTATCCTTGGCTGGATTGAGGGAATGATTTTATCAGCACTAGGTCGTTTTCTTCAAAGGTGGTAATTTTGTGGGTGGTATTGAATTTGGATGCTCTTTTGTCCTGAATTGATTGAATTTTGCTCCTGGTGATTTCTAATTTCTGTAATATAGGGATCTGATTTTTGAAAGGGTTTTGTATGACTTCTGTCCAAAATCTATTGTTGGTTAAATTCAGTTGCAATTCGTTAGGGGTAAAACCTGTCGTTTCATGTTGTACTTCGTTTAGAAATTGGTTGATTGTAGGTATGTAGTCTGCCCAACTTCTGTGGTTGTTGGCACAGTACGTTCGTAGGCAGCGTTTTATTTCTCTGATTGGGCGTTCAGCCATATTAGACATTGGGTGATGGACTGGGTTTAAGATGTGTTTGATGTTATTTTTCTCGAGTGTATTGGTCCATAGCTTGCTTTTAAATTGGGTTCCATGATCGGATAGTATCTTGTTTGGTTTCCCAAAAATGGGTATGTATTCTTCGAACATTTTTCTTACCACTGCTTGTGAAGTAGCCCTTTTTAGGTTGTATAGTTGGACGAATTTTGTAAAGGTATCTAAGACTATAAACATATACTGAACTCCTCCCTTACTTTTGGGCATCGGTCCAATCAAATCTATTGCGAGTAAATCTCCCTTTCCGTTGCATTTTATACCGCTGGTCTCTCCATACAAGGGGTGGTTATCATGTTTGCACCTCTGGCAAGTGTCACAGGTAGCCAACAATTTCCTGATACGCCTGGACATGTCTTTGAATATGAAATCTTCTTGCAGTATCTTCAGACATTTCCCTGCACCGCAATGCAAATAATATGTGTGGCATTCCCAAATTAAGTTGTCAATCAATCTTCTGGGTACTATGATCAACCATGAATTGTTGTGTTTTTGGTATAAAATTTTGTTGTGAATTTTGAGACGTCGTTCTGTCGGTTCTAGGTCTGCGTTGGAATTTATGGTTTTCAAGTAAATTTGTTTTAGGCCTAAATCGTTTTGTTGTAATTTTGAAAGGTTTTTAAGGTTATCCAAAAGTTCTAAATTGTACTGTCGGTTTAACTTCGCTACTATTAACTCTGAATGTGGTTCTACTCGGCTGTCTACATGTTCGTCATTTCTTATTCTGCTAAGAAGGTCGGCTAGAGCGTTGTCCGCTCCTTTGCAGTGGACGATTTCAAAGTGGTAGTCCTGTAGTGCGAGTATCCATCGTGTTAACCGTGCATTCAGCAGCCTGCATGTTTTAAGGAAAGTTAACGCCTTATGGTCGGTTATGACTGTTAACTTTGCATTTACTATGTAATGTCTCACCTTCTGTATGCAATAAACTACAGCTAGGAGTTCTTTCTCCGTAGTTGTGTACCTGAGTTCGCATTTTTTAAGGGTTTTTGAAATGAACAGGATGGCCTTTTTGTTGTTTTCTTCATCAATTTGGAATAAGTGTCCTCCTATTGCAAAGTCGGAGCTGTCGGTTTGGAGATAATATGGTTGGTTTGGCTTAGGGTGGTTTAAGACATTGGTTTTCAGAAATAGCTGTTTGATTTCTTGAAACGTTTGCTCTTCTTTTTGGGTCCAGGTGAATTTTGCCTTTTTGGAAGTTAGCTTCATCAATGGTTGGACTGTATGTGCGTACCTGTCAACGAATTTATTGTAGTAGTTAATACCGCCTAGAAAACGTTTTAACTCTTTTCTAGTCGTTGGGGAAGGAAAGTCTTGGAAACATTGTATCTTTTCTACGTCGGGTTCTAGGCCAGTCGTTGTTAGATAGTATCCTAGGAATGGAACTCTGTCCCTGCAGAAGATAGATTTGGATAATTTTATGGTCATATTGGCCGCTTGGAGTTTCTCGAAGACCCTTTCTAAATGCTGGAGGTGTGCTTCAAAGCTTGGGGATACGATGCATATGTCGTCAATGTAGACCAATGAGAAGTTCTCAATGCTGTTTTGAAAGACTTGGTCCAACGCTCTTACCAGTGCTGCTTGGGATGTTGATAGTCCAAACGGGGTGACAACATATTGGTACGTCTTCCCTCTGAATTGGAACGCGGTATAGGGTCTTGAATACGGTTCTAGCTGGACCTGCCAATACGATGACGTTAAGTCTAAAGTTGTAAGCCATTTTGAATCAGTAGCCTTGGCCAGGAGTTCATTAACACTCCTATTGCACTCGTAGTCGGGAGTTATCAAAGAATTTATCCTTCGCATATCCAGGCATATTCTTAAATCGCCAGTTTTTTTTTTGACAATTATTATGGGGTTCACGAAAGTGCTATTTGAAGGTTCAATGATGTCGTCTTCTAACATACTGTTAATTTCTCTCTCTACTGCGTCCTGTAAGTTGATTGGGATAGGGTAACTTTGAGCTCGGTAGTTCTCTGGCTGTTCCACGTTTATTCGGTGTTCGTATACATTACATCTTCCTGGTTTCTCGGAGAAAATTTCAGAATATTTTATGATTAAGTCGGTCATTTGTGTTCGTTGGATGTTGTTTAATTTGTCGTTTGCCTCAAAAGTCTTGTATATTTCACTTATTTTATCGTCGTTGTACTCATTGTTTGTCTTTAAAATTTTATTTTTAACATTATCATTGTTGTTATCGTCGTAGCATACCATTCTGCACTTTATTCCTTTAATATCTTCACATTCTAACTTAAGTTCTAGTACATCGCCTTTTGCGTTCTTTATACTAATAACATTATTTTCGAAGTTTAATTCCATCTTCATTTGCCTAATCGTGTCTATTCCTAAAATGCAATCTTTGATAAGATACGGTACTATAACACATTGTAAATCAAACTCTAGTCCCTTAATCTCTGCTTTTACCATTATTATTTGTGAAATTCGTTTTGATTTGCTGTTTAAGGCGGTTGTTATAAATGTGTTACTGACGGGTAACTGTTCCACATGACCTAATTTGCTCTTGTTGTTGAGAAACCACGTTTCGGACAAGCAAGTTATGCTGCTGCCTGTATCCAGAAGTGCATTTGTATTCAAACCGTTAAGTTTAATATTTATTTCCGGGCATTTAAAATTCATTAGGGGCTCATTCAATTCGTTGTCATCTTCTCGTAATAAAAACTCCCTGTCGCAGTAGAGGTTACTTATAATTATAGGGTTTCTTTCCAATGGTTGTTGCTCCCTTTCTAATAATGGCCTAATTCCGATTTGTTCCGTTGCTCCTTGCACTGGTGTAGTTGGTGAAGTGCTGATATGTCCATTTTCTTCAGCCTTACCTGTACAGCCATTAGTTATCTTGATCGTAGAATCTAAACCAGTGCGTTGGTGTTTAACTCACTCTGGTTCGTATCACTCCTTGCTTCTTCTCCGGTTCTATCTGAACTCGGCGGTCTCGTCGTTGTGGCAATCATTTGGCACACTCTCGTCTGTTCTTTAGTAGGGTAAGTCATTCCTCTTGTTTCGTTATGCTGTCTTGTGTTTTGTGGTGGGTATGTTGGTCTGTTCTGGGTTTGGTTTTGGTACCTGAAGTCTGTGGCGATAGGTCCAGGTTGACGGTCGAATGTTCGTCTTGTCGTAAATCTGTTACCGTTCTGATTTGTATTTGATTGGGGGCTTCCGTGGTAGGGTGTGTATCTTGAGTTGTGTTGGAAACCGTCCTGATGTCTGTAAGGGTGGTTCCTATAGTCTTGTGCGTTGTTGTAATACGGTGGGTTTCTCTGTGGTGTTCCTCTGTTGGGGTGTTGGAATGATGTTGACGGTCGGGGTAGTGTCGTGTTATGTGTTGACCTTTGTAGTGTAGTGTTCCTGTGTCTTATCTCCGCATTGGCCTCCTCCGTGTCTTCACGTTGCAGAAGTTCTGAGAATTCCTTGATGCTGGTTATATTTTGCACCCTCTGTGCGTCCTGGATAATTTTGTCGAAGTGTTCCACCAATGTGGTGATTATGTCCTCCTCTGGAGGCTGTGGAATCATCGACTTCATTATTAGAACACGGTCGATGAAATATTCACTGCGGGTTAGTTTCCCTCCTGGTCGATACCGTTCGAACTCTAGTTTTTGTCGAATCCCCTTTTGGACATCCCTGCTCCAGAATTTGGACAAAAACTCTTCGCAAAACTTTTGGAAGTTTGTAATGTCGGGCTTAACCAGCTGCCACCATCTGCTCGCACTGCCTTCTAAGCTGTTCTCGATGATATCGAACAAGCAATCCTGTCTGTCGATAGGGTTTCCTATGGTCCGATTCGTGAGCCGTTCGTAATACCTGCTTAGTTGATATAGGTATTCATTAGGGTTTGGTTGCCTCCCGTTGAATTTTGGTAGTGTAGGCATGACTAAGTTGTTGTTTTCGTGTCCGTTGGCTCCGCATGTAACATTTATAGGGGGTAGGACGTTGCTAACGTCGTTTGTTTTGGGTAATTCTGAAATTATATGTTGTACTTCCCTCATAACATTATGGTTATTTATTTCCAATTTTTCGTCGATTGTAGTCTCGTGTTTTTGTAGGGACTCATTTAGAATTTTGGTAGTGATTGTAAGGTCAACTTTATTTTCTAACTCGATAATCTTAGAATTGTTAGCCTGTAATTTTTGTTCTAATTCCGTGAAATTTTCCGAAAATTTATTTTCTACCTGGCTTATTTGTGCAGCAATACATTCTTTAAGCTGCCCTACTTCCATTTGTATTCCTATAAAGTTGGCTTTTATATTAGCCTCGCTCTGCCTAAATTTTTCTTCTAAATTTTGACTGTTTTCCTTTAATTTTTCTTCTAAATTTTGACTGTTTTCCTTTAATTTTTCTTCTAAATTTTGTTTAATTTCTATTTGATTTAATTTTAATTTTTCTTCTAAATTTTGACTGGTTTCTATTTGGTTTAATTTTAATTTTTCTTCTAAATTTATTTGTAAGTTTGCAATAAGGAATGTCATCTGCTCTAACAGGTTAGGGGATGATGTGGTAGGTATGTCCATAGCTATCCCGGTTTCAGTGTCGTTAGTGTTTGAGTTGGTCTCGATATCCTGAGGTATAGGGTCGGTTATTGTTATATTGGAAGCAGTTCGTCTTAAAATTGGTAACTGCCCTTCCTTGGCTTTGTCGGTTTGTTGTATTGTCTGCCTAAGGTCATAGTTTGCTTTGGATGTCTCGTCTGGCGAACTCATCTTGATATCATGTATGTACTACTTTTATGGTTAGCCTATTACTTTACTCACTAATTATTCTAACACATATAAACATGGAATTTAAAACTAGAATGTGATGTTTATGTACTAGTAAATGATTTATAATTATCAAATTTATCTAGGACTAACTTAAATATCTAGGCTACTGTTTGATAAGTTTTTAATGTAATATCCTAATTGTTACCAAGCTGATATGTACATATTGTTTCATAACACAATCATGCCAATCACGTTGTGCGCCATTTATAATAAATAAATAATAATAAATATCTCTTTACTATAATGTAATATAAAATAATATTTTCTTTCAAGTTATTATTTTTTTTGAAAAACTTCTTAAATTTTGAATAACTTTCTAAATGAAACAGAATTACCTCTTGGCTCTACTCAATTCAAGCTAATTGGTTAATTTGGAATATGGATGGTTATTAAAAATAAATAAATAAAGACTAAATTCAGTTTCTTACTTTCTAGGTTCAAACATTAATAAATAATAGGATATGATGTTATATTAACATAATAACATTAATTTTATTAGACTTTAACATACAATATTAATTCATAATTTGTTAAGATTTGACTCTCTTTTAGAGTTCATGAAATTTGTAATAAAGTTTGTAATATTATAGGCCTCTAGGCTTAGCTCAATTTAACAGAACACATTGACTCAAAGAATACAATATTAATTAGGCTAGATCTCGGGGTAGGCACTCGGCTGGCATGGTTGTGTTATACAAGCATAACGCATAAATAAATTGAAAAATTGAAATGATTAAAATTCTAAAAAAAAAAATTTAATTAAAGTTCACAAGAAATGTTGAATTGATAATTTTGAAGTAATACAGGCCTTTGAATTTGGTAAATGTTTAGAATAGTTAATTAACAGAGCATACCATGCTCTGTACAGTTCACACTGACTCTAATCACTAATTTAGACACAAATATTATAAAGAAAACTTTGGATGTTAATTTGGCTTCTGTACTGTCTCGTCTCCACAATGTTACTCGTGTATCTGATTTCTTTTAAAAACATGGCGCCTCGTTGTGTTGCGGAGCGATATTTTTCTATTTTAAGTGAGATCGTTTGTTGAAACTGTTGGGATTCTTCCGCGGCACCATATAGTACCGTTTTTTTTCTTCTTTTCTTGGCCATTGGCAATTTGGGGTTGTAATAATCATTTCTTGTATTCGTATTTGTTTTGTATCAATTTGTTTATTAATTACACATTATTTAACTAATTTAAGGGTGATTTAGACCGCGTACATACATATCAGCTGATCTATCTTAGTACAAAGTTTTAACTTATTTCTTCTTCCTCAATATTTTACAATGTTTGCAATTAAAACTAACAGATGTCTTTGCATACAAATAATTTATAAGTAGTGGTATCTTAGAGTAATTTACAGTCTGATCGTTCTATTTAGTACTTCGAAATATGGTTACATATATTTTGGAAAATGGCCGTAGGCCGTTTTCGTGTTTAACATTGCAAACTCACTGTTCCTTATAAGTAGTGATTTGTTTGTAAATAAAGTTTGGGATCTTATGAAATGATTTTAAATAAAGATATGTGATGTTATGGTTGTGTAGTGGTGTGGTTAATTTGTGTCAGCGTCTAAATTTCGAATGTTTACAATTTAGAGATAGGCCTATCTTACGTCTGCTTTAGGAATGATTTGTTTTGCAATTGAATGAATATGGGTGGTTTATTAATAATAGGTTGTATATAAATATCTGCTATTAATACTTATGAATGTAGATCGTTGTGTTCTATGCTTAATTATCCAAATAGTCTATTTTTCATTTGACTTAGGTTATGTTGTTATTGGTTAATTTAGGCTAACTATCCTAACCTGTTGCATAAGTTATTGATGTGATTTGTACTGTTATATAAGTTTATAAAACTAACTAGACCCATGGAGGTCAGCAAACAATAAGAGTAGTTAAGATATGTTGGGATATTGAAACTTCAACAATACAATATTATGTTTAGATTTTGTATGGATAGGAGACACAGGCTTACCTTGGAAAAGTGGACAGTCTACAACAATTTCTCCTTTTCATGGTCTCTACTGATTGAGAAACCGAACAGTGTTTAAGAAATATTTCAAATTTTAGTGTTTTATTGTGTTTTTCTATTTGTGTACTACTAGGTAAAATACCAAGGACTACTTTCCAAGGTAAGCCTGTGTCCTCTATCCATACAAAATCTAAACATAACAAGATATGTCCCCTAACATAAAACAATACAATATTAGTAGTTTTATTTATAACCTGCTATAATCCTGTGGGGATCATTTTGTATTAAATTTAATGATTTCCCTTGTCACATGATATTTGTTTTCCTCACTATATCCTTTGAGTTTTGTAGTTGTCCACTTATTTAAAATTAATTGATATGTTGAACAAAACTGCTATAATTGCAAACTTATTGGAATTTAAAATATAACTACACCTCTTAAAACCACATAATATGGGATTACAACGGAATATTTGGAAATATGCAGAATAAAAAGAAAAATGCTAAATTAACGGTCCATTTCTATAGTTAGTAAAAACTGTTAAAAAGATTACGACTATATATTTATAGTTCTACTGTATTTATATTAATTAATAATAATAATAAAAAATTACTTTCTTAACTGATTAGAAAATAGAAGTGAAATTATAAGAATACTCACAAAGAAATAGGTCATACTTCCATGTTTCTTTATTCTGGAACTGCACCCACGAGCAAACTGTATGGAAGTTGTCTTTTATAACTGCTATACCTTTTCGGTAACGAATAATGTTGTGATGCCGAGGAACAAAATCAAAACAGACATAATCTTTCTGACTGTGAACATAGAAAATTTAAATGAACAATGATTTAAATCTGATTGTATTAAATTTTATTAAAGAGTTTTTGAATCTGTGTACAAAATCAAATTGTTGTTAGAGATTTGGGTAAAAATATGGCATATTTTAAAATAACTGTAACAAGTCTTGTCAGATAATTGCTTATTGTGTAAGGTACTGTACTGGCTAATATTAGTATCATGGTTCATCGGCTAAGACAAATCTTGTCCTAACCCATCTAGTTCAAATTCAAATAAGGTTTAATTATTATACTATACAAATTGAATACTAAAAGCATCCTTTTTAAAAGAATCCTTTTAATTGACATGGTAGAATATTATTGCTAATAAACCTTGTAATTTTTTAGTTCCATAATTTATGATACTTCTAGTTTTGTTATTTCGTATTTAAGTTTTTATTACTACTACAATTATAAAATTATTTGTTTTTACTTAAAAATAAATTACATAAATATATTGAAAAAGAAATTTTAATTTTTAAAAGTCGCATTTTCTTTTCTTGGCAAAAAATTGATATTTTTGTGGTATACTTTTAGAGTCTTCGTTGGGGCTATTACAAATTTTCAGTTTATAGAAATTATGACCGCAACTTCTTTGTGGGACAAACTGTATATATCAGCAGGAATTTCCCCTCTCCCCCATTTACCACATTTTCAGAAATTCAATTATACTGTGAGACTTTACTCTAAAACTAAGGGTCTGCAAGCCACTAAAATTCTGAAAAAAAAAAAAAAAAAATCCAGAATCAGTCATACTTGGAGAACAACAGGTCTATACTTTGAGAACAAAACAATGGCAACTATAAATAAAGTTAAGAATAAAGCAATAATAGTAATAGCATGTAACTATTCAATCCAGTGAAAATAAATATATAATCAATGATTTGTCTGCATTTTATTGCCGTTATAAACCTAATAAATACCATAAAATCTTATTTACAAATGCACTTTCATGAAACATGATCTATTAGTGCAAGTTATATTTAAAGATAAAAAGTAAATTATTCAAGTTTATCAGTGCCTGTTTAATATACAACAGATTTTATTTATCTATAAGTAAAAAACGCACACCAACTACTATATTATTCTATTGTACTATGTAATAATAAAATTTTAATTGAATTAAATATAAACATAATACTTCTCTCTGATAACTATCCTTATAAATTAATGAGCTATGAACTCACCATCCATCAACTGTAAGCCTTGCCATCATAATTCTGCTATCTCTCTGTTCTCTACAGACATAGATAGTACGCCGGAATCTTCCTTCATCAGGATACCAAGTCTCAATAATATGAGTTTCATTTATAAAAACATCTGCATCCAAATTAGCTGTATTTATCCAGTCACCAGAAAAATTTTGTGGTAATCGACAACCTGGTTCTACTACTTCTGCTTTTACTGTACAAATAAATATCAATGGTTTAATGTAAGAATCAATAGACGGCCGCATACATTAGTTAGAATTAAAACAAATAAATTATAACATAATGGTCAGACTTAATTTAATCTACACTTGCAATTCTTAGATAAATACTTGTGATTTATATTGTGTTTTCAGCCTTAAAGTTGAATAATGCTCTATTTCCAAACAATGACGGGAACTCTTTTTATTCTTAATTAATGTATATACAAATACATGTTTATTAAAACGCACCAACACAAAATAGTTTCTAAATAATGTTTTCACAATACACGTTATGTATCATTTAACATAAATAATGGTTTTATTAGACACCGAATTTGTGTTTATTTTCTTTTGAGTTTAAATTTAACAATGTTGTGTTGATAAACATTTAAAATTTGATTTAAGCACATGAAATATTTTAATTTCTTTACATGCATAATGAAGCTTCCTGTTTTCCCACTTTTGGCCAACCCCACCATTAAACTGATTCAATGGTTATGGGCAAAGCGTTTTTGTTGGTGGTTTTGTAGTTGACACTGGCTTAGCACAGTTAAAGTAAAAAATTACCTGAAACTATTATGTCTATACTGTACTTTAGATGATATGGACATAAACAAAATTATAGTTTGTGTTTTTTATTTTGAAGTTGACACAGGTTTATCATTGTTAAAATGATACTTTAAATGAAACCTTTATGATGATTTATTGTTCATGGGTTTTTAGTTGACACTGGCTTACAATTGTTATTGTGATACTTTAGCTGAAAACATTTTGACTATACATAAATGAAATGGTCATGAGCAAAATCATAAAAACATGAGCAAAATTTATTTCAAAGTTAACACAGGTTTAACATTGATAAAATGATACTTTAGCTGAAAACCACTATGCCTATACATTACATGATATGGTCATTACAAAAATCATAGTTTTGGTTCTTTATTTTGAAATTAACACTGGCTTAGGATTGTTAAAGTGATATTTTAGATGAAACAATCATTATGAAGATTTATTGTTCCTGGTTTTGTAGTTGACATTGGCTTAGCACTGTTAAAGTGATACTTTAGATGAATCCATTATGATGATTTATTGTTCTGGTTTTGTAGTTGAGACTGGCTTAGCATTGTTAAAGTGATACTTTAGTTGAAACCTTTGTGACAATTTATTGTTCTGGTTTTGTAGTTGACACTGACTTAGCACTGTTAAAGTGATACTTTAGATGAAACCTTTGTGACAATTTATTGTTCCTGGTTTTGTAGTTGACACTGACTTAGCATTGTTAAAGTGATACTTTAGTTGAAACCTTTGTGACAATTTATTGTTCTGGTTTTGTAGTTGACACTGACTTAGCACTGTTAAAGTGATACTTTAGATGAAACCTTTGTGACAATTTATTGTTCCTGGTTTTGTAGTTGACACTGACTTAGCACTGTTAAAGTGATACTTTAGATGAAACCTTTGTGACAATTTATTGTTCTGGTTTTGTAGTTGACACTGGCTTAGCATTGTTAAAGTGATACTTTAGATGAAACCTTTGTGACAATTTATTGTTCCTGGTTTTGTAGTTGACACTGACTTAGCATTGTTAAAGTGATACTTTAGTTGAAACCTTTGTGACAATTTATTGTTCCTGGTTTTGTAGTTGACACTGGCTTAGCATTGTTAAAGTGATACTTTAGTTGAAACCTTTGTGACAATTTATTGTTCTGGTTTTGTAGTTGACACTGACTTAGCACTGTTAAAGTGATACTTTAGATGAAACCTTTGTGACAATTTATTGTTCCTGGTTTTGTAGTTGACACTGACTTAGCATTGTTAAAGTGATACTTTAGTTGAAACCTTTGTGACAATTTATTGTTCTGGTTTTGTAGTTGACACTGACTTAGCACTGTTAAAGTGATACTTTAGATGAAACCTTTGTGACAATTTATTGTTCCTGGTTTTGTAGTTGACACTGACTTAGCACTGTTAAAGTGATACTTTAGATGAAACCTTTGTGACAATTTATTGTTCCTGGTTTTGTAGTTGACACTGACTTAGCACTGTTAAAGTGATACTTTAGATGAAACCTTTGTGACAATTTATTGTTCTGGTTTTGTAGTTGACACTGGCTTAGCATTGTTAAAGTGATACTTTAGATGAAACCTTTGTGACAATTTATTGTTCCTGGTTTTGTAGTTGACACTGACTTAGCATTGTTAAAGTGATACTTTAGTTGAAACCTTTGTGACAATTTATTGTTCCTGGTTTTGTAGTTGACACTGGCTTAGCATTGTTAAAGTGATACTTTAGTTGAAACCTTTGTGACAATTTATTGTTCTGGTTTTGTAGTTGACACTGACTTAGCACTGTTAAAGTGATACTTTAGATGAAACCTTTGTGACAATTTATTGTTCCTGGTTTTGTAGTTGACACTGACTTAGCATTGTTAAAGTGATACTTTAGTTGAAACCTTTGTGACAATTTATTGTTCTGGTTTTGTAGTTGACACTGACTTAGCACTGTTAAAGTGATACTTTAGATGAAACCTTTGTGACAATTTATTGTTCCTGGTTTTGTAGTTGACACTGACTTAGCACTGTTAAAGTGATACTTTAGTTGAAACCTTTGTGACAATTTATTGTTCCTGGTTTTGTAGTTGACACTGGCTTAGCACTGTTAAAGTGATACTTTAGATGAAACCTTTGTGACAATTTATTGTTCCTGGTTTTGTAGTTGACACTGACTTAGCACTGTTAAAGTGATACTTTAGTTGAAACCTTTGTGACAATTTATTGTTTTGGTTTTGTAGTTAAGACTGGCTTAGCACTGTTAAAGTGATACTTTAGATGAAACCTTTGTGACAATTTATTGTTCTGGTTTTGTAGTTGACACTGACTTAGCACTGTTAAAGTGATACTTTAGATGAAACCTTTGTGACAATTTATTGTTCCTGGTTTTGTAGTTGACACTGACTTAGCACTGTTAAAGTGATACTTTAGATGAAACCTTTGTGACAATTTATTGTTCTGGTTTTGTAGTTGACACTGGCTTAGCATTGTTAAAGTGATACTTTTGCTGATAAAACATCTATATATTAGATGATATGGTCATTACAAAAATCATAGTTTTGGTTCTTTATTTTGATGTTAACACTGGCTTAGCATTGTTAAAGTGATACTTTAGATGAAACCATTAAAACGATTTATTGTTGACACTGGCTTAGCATTGTTAAAGTGATACTTTAGATGAAACCATTATAACGATTTATTGTTAACACTGGCTTAGCATTGTTAAAGTGATACTTTAGATGAAACCATTATAACGATTTATTGTTAACACTGGCTTAGCATTGTTAAAGTGATACTTTAGATGAAACCATTATAACGATTTTTTGTTGACACTGGCTTAGCATTGTTAAAGTGATACTTTAGATGAAACCATTATAACGATTTATTGTTAACACTGGCTTAGCATTGTTAAAGTGATACTTTAGATGAAACCATTATAACGATTTATTGTTCCTGGTTTTGTAGTTGACACTGGCTTAGCATTGTTAAAGTGATACTTTAGATGAATCCATTAAGACAATTTATTGTTCTGGCTTTGTAGTTGACACTGGCTTAGCAGTGTTAAAGTGATACTTTAGATGAATCCATTAAGACAATTTATTGTTCTGGTTTTGTAGTTGACACTGGCTTAGCATTGTTAAAGTGATACTTTAGATGAATCCATTAAGACAATTTATTGTTCTGGTTTTGTAGTTGACACTGGCTTAGCAGTGTTAAAGTGATACTTTAGATGCAACCATTAAGACAATTTATAGTTCTGGTTTTGTAGTTGAGACTGGCTTAGCACTGTTAAAGTGATACTTTAGATGAAACCTTTGTGACAATTTATTGTTCTGGTTTTGTAGTTGACACTGGCTTAGCATTGTTAAAGTGATACTTTAGATGAAACCATTATAACGATTTTTTGTTCCTGGTTTTGTAGTTGACACTGGCTTAGCATTGTTAAAGTGATACTTTAGATGAATCCCATTAAGACAATTTATTGTTCTGGTTTTGTAGTTGAGACTGGCTTAGCACTGTTAAAGTGATACTTTAGATGAAACCTTTGTGACAATTTATTGTTATGGTTTTGTAGTTGACACTGGCTTAGCATTGTTAAAGTGATACTTTTGCTGATAAAACGTCTATATATTAGATGATATGGTCATTACAAAAATCATAGTTTTGGTTCTTTATTTTGATGTTAACACTGGCTTAGCATTGTTAAAGTGATACTTTAGATGAAACCATTATAACGATTTATTGTTGACACTGGCTTAGCATTGTTAACCCTCCATCTGGCGCATGTTAATTTTCTTAAAAATTCTTCGTTTGTTTAAAAATTAATAAAGTATATTATTTGTATACAAAACCTAACTTATAAGATATCATTTTTCTCAGAAAGATGCATAGAATTCATCTATGTAATAAAAATTTGAAACGGTTTTGGAGTAAGTATGTTAGATGTCAAAAATGATATTAACTTTTTTTTCAGAAAAATCTGTATCACCCAAAATCAATAGCTTACTACCTATTTCTAAGATATACACAATTTTTGTGTATTATTTGTGAATATATTTAGGAAAAAAATATATAAATTTGTTACATTTTAAAAATGTAAAACAATATTTTACGTAAAAATTGAATTTTCTCTTTATTTTTTCCAAAAAACATTAAAAATAGTAAAATATATTTTATACAGAACTTCTATATATCATTATGTCCAGAAAGGTGCATAGAATGTAGGTGTGTAGTGAAAAAAAAAGTTAGATGTATCAAATTTGGAGTTTTTTGGTCAAATACCAAAAAATCTACGAGTAACAGAGCAGAAATTTCACAGAAATGGTGATCAAAAACATACTAATACATTTTTTGCAATTTTTTCCTCCATTACTTGAGATTTCTAATATATTTGTGAATATATTTAGGGGAAAAAAATAATAATATGTTACATTTTCTAAATAAAAATGACGATTTTTCAAAAATTTGTATTCTGACGCTTGAAGGTTAGGGTGACACGTCAACCTTTTAGGCATAATTAGTAACTTTCTAAAGCTAGGCCTAAAACAAAAGCGTTAGATTTAACTAATACAATATACTTTACAAAGAATAACACACATATTCACTTGTATACTCATAAAAAACACTAAATATAAGAAAATATGCATATAGCCTAAACTTACCATTGTTATTTATAGGTTATTCCATATACACACTCGAAATTCACTCAAAAACAAACTTTAGAAATAAAAACACATATATTGTAACTTGTATACACAATTTATATACAATTTGTATACACAAACCTTCAAAATAACAAAAATCTAATCCCAAAACCAATATGTGCCATGCCAAATATTATAGTGTTCACGTCAGACATTTGCTTAATTTGCTACGTTTGGACTTCAAAACAACAAATTCTTAGTTAGCAATTGCTCTACTCAAGTGGTATCAACTTATAGAATGGAATTTCCCCTACAACATAGAGTAAAAAGAAAAATAATTTTAAAAACAGAGAGATATGAATTTCGTCTTTTCGTAAAGCGCATCGAATGCCAAATGAATTTCATGTCGTCAGGTTTGTTCTCTGCTCAACTAGGAATATCTCTGGATCTGTTAGACGCAGAATAATTTGTAATCTACGGTTAGAAAGAGAAACATGTGATCTATAAAACAGTGTTTTAGTTGACTTAAATGACAGATAAATAGAGATGTAATCGTATCAAGAAAAATGGAGCAGTGTTATACGGAAAGGCGCAGAGTTGAAATTTACGATTTTATGCTACAAAAATACGTGAACTTCACCAATTTTTGGAATATTATTTATAACGTTTTGTGGTATTTTTTTTGCATGATTATGCATCTACGGAACATTAGCTTTGCAACGGTATTTTATTTATTGCGATGGGACAATTTTAAGTGGGCGTAACGTTGAATGGCAAAATACATGTTTTTTAGTTGGTGTAATGAGCCATGAATAATGAAGCGACCACTTTTAGGCAAAAAGTGGTCGATCACCAGTTGGAGGGTTAAAGTGATACTTTAGATGCAACCATTAAGACAATTTATTGTTCTGGTTTTGTAGTTGAGACTGGCTTAGCACTGTTAAAGTGATACTTTAGATGAATCCATTATGACGATTTATTGTTCCTGGCTTTGTAGTTGACACTGGCTTAGCATTGTTAAAGTGATACTTTAGATGCAACCATTACGATAATTTATTGTTCTGGTTTTGTAGTTGAGACTGGCTTAGCACTGTTAAAGTGATACTTTAGATGAATCCATTATGACGATTTATTGTTCCTGGCTTTGTAGTTGACACTGGCTTAGCATTGTTAAAGTGATACTTTAGTTGAAACCTTTGTGACAATTTATTGTTCCTGGTTTTGTAGTTGACACTGACTTAGCACTGTTAAAGTGATACTTTAGATGAAACCTTTGTGACAATTTATTGTTCTGGTTTTGTAGTTGATACTGGCTTAGCACTGTTAAAGTGATACTTTAGATGAATCCATTATGACGATTTATTGTTCCTGGCTTTGTAGTTGACACTGGCTTAGCATTGTTAAAGTGGTACTTTAGATGCAACCATTAAGACAATTTATTGTTCTGGTTTTGTAGTTGAGACTGGCTTAGCATTGTTAAAGTGATACAATTTTATAAACTTACACGATTTAAGTGTACGATAAATTTTTACATTAAAATTAAGCAAATAGTACATATTATACTCATAAAAAAAGTTTATAAGAATATAGAAAATTACATTAGTGTGTGTATGTGTGCATGTATGTATGTATGTATGTATGTGTGTGTGTGTGTGTGTGTGTGTGTGTGTGTGTGTGTTTGTTTGTTTTAGTTCAGACTGGCTGTATTTGATTTTAAAAGTGTCAGATAGTTGATTCAAGTACTGGCTAATATTAATATCATTATGCATCAGCTAAGACAAATCTGGTCCTAAACCATCTCTAGCTCAAATTCAAATAAAATTTAATTATTGTATTATACAAATTGAGTACTAAAAGTAATATTAAAAACAATAATTTTTATTGGAATGGAAATTAATAAAACTTCTAATATTTTAGTTAAATTATCTAATTATATTTATTTAGAGTAAGCAATCATAAATAATTTAATTCTGTGTAATGAAAGCAAGTTGAATTAATTAAACTTAATACATTTTTTAAACATAAATACCAAATTTAATGCAATTATAACAAAATTGTCAGTTTAAGTATTAAAAAAATTACCTGGTCTAACATGTAACCTCTCAGGACTCTTTTCAACAGTTTTGAGAGTGTTACACTCAGCAGTTATGGAAGCACCAATATACAGATCATCATCTCTGTTCTTCAAGAAACAGCGATATTTCTCATCTTTACGGGATTCCTTTGTATTTGCAACAGCAAAGAAATGGTTTTTATCAACAAACCAATCTCCCAAGCAACTGAATTCAACGACTAAAACAAAGCAAACAAATCATCAATTACTAAGATGTACACATCACTTATATATACTAGGTATGAGATGATTAGCTTACTGATTAATTGTAATCGACGATTATGAATTATCGGTGATTCACACCCCTCTTACCAATTAGAGCTCACCACTGAGCTATTTAACTGCTTAATTAACTCTTAGCAGTGATAAATTATTGAATTCCAGCGCTAAATGAAATTCATTAATTAACTGGTAACACAACATCAACATTGTTATATGATTAATACTGATTAAGATGTATTAGTAATATGGATGAACAATGATTATTGTGTTAGGAAAGATTATCAAGATAGCATCATATCTGAAAACATCTATTTGTGAGAACTATATATATATATTTATTAATACTATCATAATAGGTAGTTACAATAAGTGAAATTGCCGATTAATATTCTTTAGCAGATTAAGGCTTGAGAATTAGAGCTCATCATAAAATAAAATTGGGTATTGTAACATACCGAAATTTCAAAGTTATAAGATCATACATGCTTATAATGAAAATCACCCCATGAAACATATTTATTATCACCAACAAAAAACATAACCCATTTCATCAAAACCGATACTACAGAGTAGATATAAATATTATTCATATTTTGTATCTTCATGTAATATAATATGTGCAATATAAGCAGTAAAATAACTCACATTATAAATCATGAGTTTTAAAAAGGGGGAAAACGAGAAAAAAAGAATTATCAATTAGGGAGGAAAAGGAAGTCTCTATGGTGAAGAAGAAAAAAAGAAGATTCAGTGTTAAGTGAAAGCCTAGTGATAAAAAAAGCTAAGTAGCTAATTTATAATATTGAACTTAGAAACATTGGTGAGTGGAATATATAACTTTGTTTATCCATTGAGAAATTAATTCAACATTATAAATTCACGTTTCAGACCCAATTCATCCAGATTTTAAACTAACCCACAAAAATTGCAACTCTTTCAAAATTCATTATGACCATAATGACAAACTCAAAACTGCGAAAGAAAGGAACAGTAATTACCATAAGTAATATAAATATCATTTATTTAAAAACACAACCCATTACATATCATATTCAACCTTCCATCACAGACTTTTAATTAGTTTTTAAAATATCTCATATCCTAAAAGTATTTATAACTTTAAGCCCTATTTACATTGTACTTGATAATATAGTACTAATGCCTTGTAAAAACCTTGGTAAGCCGAGGTACATAGCTGAACCTACACTTCACCAAAGTATTTGACCAGCCCAATATTTTAGTTGTTAAGAGTAAAAACTTGATAATACTGATGTACCATACCTGAGCCTACTATTCACCATCAAAGTATTTGCCCGGCCCAATATTTTAGTTTTTAAGAATAAAAAACTTGATAATACCAAGACACTATAGCTGAACCTACACTTCACCATCAAAGTATTTGCCCAGCCCAATATTTTAGCTGTTAAGAGTAAAAAACTAAGAAATACCGAGATATCATAGCTGAAAATACACTTCACCATCAAAGTATTTGCCAAGCCCAATATTTTAGTTGTTAAGAGTAAAAAACTTGATAAAGCCGAGGTACCATACCTGAACCTACACTTCACAATCAAAGTATTTGCCTGGCCCAATATTTTAGTTGTTAAGAGTAAAAAAACTTGGTAATGCCGAGGTACCATACCTGAACCTACACTTCACCTTCAAAGTATTTGCACAGCCTAATATTTTAGTTGTTGGGAATAAATAAACATAATTGTTAATAAAAAAAGAAAAGATTTTAAAATTTATAACCACTAAAATTGAGAAATACAGTTTAAATTGATATAGTGAAAAAAGTTGACAATCCTGAAGTAGCTTAGCTGAATCTACACTATTTTCTGTTTTTTTCTTTAAAGACTGTATTATTTGTTTTTATCTAGTATCTATTTCATTGAAAACAGATACAGTTTAAATTTATATAGTGAATAAAGTTGACAATCTCGAAGTAGCTTAGCTGAATCTACACTATTTTCTGTTTTTTTCTTTAAAGACTGTATTATTTGTTTTTATCTAGTATCTATTTCATTGAAAACAGATACAGTTTAAATTGATATAGTGAATAAAGTTGACAATCTCGAAGTAGCTTAGCTGAATCTACACTATTTTCTGTTTTTTTCTTTAAAGACTGTATTATTTGTTTTTATCTAGTATCTATTTCATTGAAAACAGATACAGTTTAAATTTATAGTGAGAATCAAGTTGACAATCCTGAAGTAGCCTACCTGGATCTACAACATTTTTTGTTTATAACACACATTACTGGTTTAGAACATGTATGTATACTAGTTTCGATCTCTTTAAAAATCAGATACTGTTTAAATTTATAACGATTATAAAGTTGAGAATACCGAAGGAGTCTAGCTGGATCTACACATTTTTACTGGGAAATATAGATTTTTTTTGGTTTTGTTTAAAAGGTGCATACTTGTTTTTTTTTATTCATTAAAAAAATATGTTAATATTGAGCATATTTTATGTAATAATTGTAGTTGGAAAAACAAAAGCTTAAGTACTCATTATTATACACAGAAATTCAGATTACAATCATGACTAAGAAAATGTGAAGGTGATCGAGAATTGTGTAAGAGCAAATACTGGCACGCCTTAAAAGTCTTATTCAAGAAATAGTAATCTGAATAACATTTCATTACTAAGCACTACATTTTGCATTCACTCTAGACCAGACTTGTTAACACAGAAAACTATGTTTAGCACAAAGGTTGACTGCTTTAAACGTCAGAATATAATCTCGCAGTATAAAAGTAATATTCCAAGTTAGTATTCGTTCTGTTTACTTAATATTTCAAACAGGTGAGTTCTTCCTGTTTTTAAATTATTGTATGTAAAATACCTTTTTTGCGTTATTTCCTTATAGCAGATATCTCCAAATTATAAGTTATCAAAAAAAATAGAAAAATCTTCCAGTGATTTTTCGATGTAATTAAAACAAAACATTATTCAAATATAAAATTGGACAATAACTATTCTAAATATTACAGCATAATTTTAAATGGGGCTTATATTGAATGTCTGCTTAGCAATTACGAAAGACTGTAACTGGATCTACGCTTACCAAAAAAAAGTAATTCCACTAGCAGAATATTTTATCTGTCGGAAACGTAAATAACACAAACTTATGTTTATGGGGAGAAAAATAATTAAAAACAAGATGATATTACAAGTGTCATGATACTTACACTTGCCCAATATATTAATTTTCAGAAACATAAATAATAAAAGGTTTAAATATTGTAATACCTAAAAAAGGTTAATCTAATTTGAATAATAAATATAGCGGGAAATCGTATAGAAAGAAATTGGGAGGAGGTAAACAAGTTGAAAACGTGACTTATGTCTTTAAAGTTAAAATAAAGTAAATTCAATTAATATAGATTTCCAAACACAAGAAAATAATAATGTATAGGATTTAAGAATTTTACTTATAAGGATTTAAATAATTTTGTTTGTGTAATATAGAATTTGTTATAAAAAGGAACTTGTGGTTGTGCTCAGAGCATGGAACAGTGCATTCGATGTGATGTGAGAAATATTCTAACTGACGTTGCGAGAAAAAAGACTATCCGTGGAGGAAGTAGGGTGAACCCCAAAAATAACGGAAGTGAGATTGCCAGCATGTGGCCTCAGTCGATCTAGAACCGTGAAGAGAGAGAGTCTTCTTCAGGAGTCTTAAGGGAACAGTCGTGTGAGTTGGAAGTGTATTCTCGTTGAACAAGTATTTTAAAGAAATGTAGTTCAAATGTTATAAAAAAGTCTAGTTTGGTGTGTTAAGTAGAACGGTTGTTCTTCAGAGTCTTAATTGGGAAGTTTATAGGACAAGTATAGTTTGTGATGTTGAGAGAACAGAGTGTTAGAAGTGCTTATTACGGATCGCGTGTAATAAAAAAGGAAAATAGACAACCACGCGAGTAATATTGAATTCGGTCGAATGGTGTACAGTTACAAAGTAAAAAAAAATGGACTAACAAGTTAGTAGACATTCTAGATATAAACATTTTGCGAAGTGTAACTGAAATGCTTTCGGTAGACCTCGTTTTCCGCGGGCTGAATGAAAAGGCAATCATCAAACAACAGACTTCAGGTATCACAATTGTGTAAATGCATTCTGAGCCAACGATCTGGTAATATGTGTTATTTAACACATGAACTTAACTCACCTTTTGTATAAAATTTAATATGTTTATTTTCTAAATTTGTAATTTGATATTTTATACTTCTATTTTTAAAAAAAATTAATTGATGTCTGTTGACATATTATTTATTAGAAATGCACTAAACTTAATGCTGAATAACAGATATTTTGAATCTGTTCATTTTAAAAATATTTGTTGCAACATAAAATTAAATTCAATATAAAACAAAGTAAATTTTTTTAAAGTAAATAAAAGATTAATTCTGATAGTTATAGATATTGTTCATAACATTACAAAGGTTCTATGTAATAAATTTTAATGTAGAAATGTGCTTTGAATAATAAATTTATGTTAAAATTTCAGTTTAATAAGAGTTCTTCATTCGATACCAGAAATCACTGTGGAGTACCCTTTTAAAAGAACTTATGCCCTGAGATCCAAATAGGTAAATTCATGTTTTTTCAAAAATTGATGTTAATACATCTGGCGCCCATAAATGCTGTGCAAAATTTTAAAATCATAAATAAATAAAACCAATTATCTTAATTTTTTTTTGTTAGTAAAGTAATATTTATAAAACCTTAGGTTTTATATTTATTACAACATTATTAATTTTTGTTGTTTGTGCTAAGCATATCTATTCATATTGTATTTAGGTGTTGGACAGCTATTTTTAAAAGGAAAATTAAGGCAACATTTCTGTTTATTTTATAATAATTTCAAAAATGGTTTTAGTAAAAAATATAATTTAAGCGTAAATAACACAAACTTATGTTTATGGGGAAAAAATATTTAAAAACAAGATGATTTGCCCTGACATGACACTCACACTTGCCCAATATTTCAATTTTCAGAAACATAAATAATACAAGGTTTAAACATTATTAATATTTGTTTATGCTAAGCATATCTATTTAAAAACATCATCATATTGTATTTAAGTGTTGGATATCTATTTAAAAAATGAAAATTAAAGCAACATTTCTGTTTATTTTAAAAGAATTTTAAGATTTGTTTTTGTAAAAAAATAAAATTTATGACAACCATTTAGGTGATCAATTAACACCATAATCTTAATAATTCCTGCAAAATTCAAATAATATTCCTTCAAATTGTAAATCGTATCAGGTGATTTGCTCAAAATGTATCAAAATTTATTTTTTAAGTTTTAATTTAATAAAAACCGTTTTAACAGATTTTGAGAAAATTGTAAGTTGAACTTTATAAATAAACACGTCCAAACTTGTTAAATGAAAGTAAAAATTCCTATTTATTGTATCAAGATTCAATAATTACTAGAGAAGCAACACAATTGAAACGGCTGAGACGGTCAAGTTGCTATTCACAACTTTACCAAATACATAGACCACTTAGTATTTATAAACAAGATTCCCAAGGAGTCATCGACCTACAAATCAAAACAAACAATGATTCAGAACGAGGAAATGACCTTGTCTGGTATGCGGAATGTGTAAATCATATGCATGAATCATGTATATGGGAATGAAGAAATCATATGCATGATTTATGTGTCTGGCATGCGGAATGTATGAAATGAGGAAGTATGACTCATATGTAGGGTATGCATGGAATGTATGGAATGCAGAAGTATGACTCATTGTATTCAGGATGCGCCACTACATTACTAGGCCTTGTGCTCCATATTTTTTTTATTATGATCTTAATATAATTTTTATTTAACCCTTAAACCACCTTTCGACATATTTGTGTTGAAACACAACACTCGGTGTTGGATATTGACACAAAAACACAATTTTTGCAATTCAACATTTCGCCTACTTAGAGAAACAACCTACCGCAATAAATAAAATACCATTGGAAAGCTAATGTTCCAAAGATGCATATCGTGGCAAATGAGTAAAGCAAAAACTGTGCAGTTGTGAAACACAAATTTACGTCTTTCTTATTGTCTAATTTTTACAAGTCCATATTTCTGTCTAACAAATCTACAGTAACACTGTTCTATACAACGATTCTTCATCCTTCGATCTGTGCTTTTTTGAAAATCTTTCTAACTCTTATAGTTTTTAATCCTTAAAAATTAAACAAAATCAAGAATTTTAACATGTTTTTACAGCATAAAAAATCATATATATATATATATATTTTTTTTTTTTTCAATTCAATTTTGAGCCTAGTAAGTATTATTTTCTTGAAGTGTATAATATATCATTGTAAAGGTATTGTTTTAAACTTTTATAATCATGTAACCAAAATTTAATACAGCAAAAGGTAAAAATTAAAGAATTCTATGAAGTTGGAGTGTTTTGCCAAGAGAGAGCAGCACTTTACGGTTCTTCACAATATAAGAAAATGTGATCTCATTGACCATATAATTTGTGTAAATGGTAATTCATGTCCAAATACCTATAGTTTTTAATCCTTAAAAATTAAACAAAATCAAAAATTTTAACATGTTTTTACAGCATAAAAATCATATATATATATATATATTTTTTTTTTTTTCAATTCAATTTTGAGCCTAGTAAGTATTATTTTATTGAAGTGTATAATATATCATTGTAAAGGTATTGTTTTAAACTTTTATAATCATGTAACCAAAATTTAATACAGCAAAAGGTAAAAATTAAAGAATTCTATGAAGTTGGAGTGTTTTGCCAAGAGAGAGCAGCACTTTACGGTTCTTCACAATATAAGAAAATGTGATCTCATTGAGCATATAATTTGTGTAAATGGTAATTCATGTCCAAATACCACAAGCTGACAATATTTTGTAGTATTTTTCTTCCTCTTTCGAACTTCATATTCCAAATTAACCTACCTGTCATAGTTTTTTTTTTAGATATATTACATTCTACAAAGTAGTAACCAAACACTTTTTTTTTTTCCTTCGGTGCGTTTACAAAATGTGAAATATCGATTACTTACATCATCGTTCTGCACCTTTGTAAATGTTCTGCACACCATTAGAAAGATGAAATTTAGATCTTTGATGGTACAACATCATAGGCCTAATTTTAGATATACATTCTGAACTTGAAAATCCCTTGCCTCACCAATGTTTTGTGTTCAATATTTGTTACGTATCAAATAGTCTTACATGTGTGACTCTTTTTATTTATTTTATTGTGAATTTATTTTGTTATGTAGAGTGATTTGTTTATTATAATTTGTTTATACAAGTTATTAATCTGTGTTATTGTTTCTAAAGAGTTTTTTTTTTTAGAGTGAATTTTATGTTTTTCAGTGTTTTTGTTTCAGGCCTACCTACTACAAAAGTCTAGGTATGTCAAATTAGGCTTAACTTTTTAGCAAATTTCCACTCTGTCTAATAAAAATCTTATAAATTGATTTTTGTTTTTATCAACATTTATGCACAAATATAGTGCATTTATATACAGGGTGTTTCAAAAAGGACTTTACAATTTTGAAAATTCATTTAAATTATTCCAAAAAGGTACAGAGCTCATTTTAGTAAAGTTGTTTTAAAGGGAAACACATCAAGTTTTGACTCGCGTAGTCCGCTAGTGCCTAATCGTGCCGCACAAGCGCTAGCGGCAGTTATGTTAAAGATGGCTGCCTTCACTGGATCCGAGCGTGCTAGCTGTGTGTTTTGGTTTGAAGAATCAAAGTCGGCGACAACAGTTCAGCGTAATTTTTGTACCAAGTACGCTAAATATCCTCCTAGTAGGCCTACAATTTATGAGTGGCATAGATGTTTTGTAGGTACTTACGTATTAACGCCACCGCAGCAACTTTGCGCATATATATATATATAAGGTTTGGCCAGGTGTTTATGTATATATATATATATATATATATATTTATATAGCTACCTGGCCAACCTGTCATGATATATAATTATATCGCAAAGTAAGCAAATATTGGTGCATATATATGCGCAAAGTTGCTGCGGTTGCGTTAATACGTAAGTACCGTTTTGTACAAACAGGGTGCTCAGTGTGTTGAGAAAACGTTTGTATTTGAAACCGTACCGATATTCGCTTTTACAAGCAATTAAAGACACTGATAAGATTACCTGTAAGAACTTCTGTGTGGATATGTTAAATCGAGTGGATGTTGATGAACATTTCTTGGACAACATAAGCTTTTCTGACAAGTCAACTTTTCATTTAAGTGGCAAGGTTAACACACATAGCTGTAGGATTTGGGGCAGTGAAAATCCACATGAAACATTGCAACATGTTCATGATAGCCCTAAAGTGAACATTGTTTGTGCGTTGAGAAAGAGGAAAATGTATGGCCTTTTTTCCAAGAGAGAACCATCAACGGGATAGTGTACCTTGATATGTTGCAACAATTTTTGATACCACAGATGAGGATGACCGAGAACAACATGTTTACTTCATGTAAGATGGCGCACCACCACACTATCTGACTGACGTCCGGGATTTTCTCAATGACCGCTTTCCAGGTCAATGGATTGGCTGTGCTGCGCCAATTACATGCCCCCCCCCGGTCCCCAGACCTGACACCGCTAGACTTTTTTATCTGGGGTTTCATAAAAGATATGGTGTACGTATCTCCTTTGTCATCTACTCTACCTGAACTTAGAGCAAGAATTTACGCTGCCACGAGCAAGTTACACCTGAAATGCTAGTGCGAGTCTGGGAAGAAATCGCCACATAGAACATCTTTAGTTTAAAGTAAAAAAACTTGAAGTGTTTTCCTTTAAAACAACACCAAAACCCCAGCTCTGTACCTTGTTTCATTAAATTTATATGAATTTACAAAGACTGTAATATCTATATATATATAGAGAGAGATATAGATAGATAGATAGCACAAATACTTCTCTATATCTTGAAAAAAATTTCTAAGAATTTTTGATTCCTGAAATACTAATTCCAAATTTTCTACATCGAAATATTTTTTTTTATTAGACAGGTAGGCCTAAATTCTATGCACCTTTTTGAGTTGATTTGTTTATAAGGATTTTCTGTGAAATGTCCACTTCATTTTTTGATTCCTAACATACTTACTCCAAAACCTTTACATACAATTTTTTTTTCATTAAACATCATCTAAATTCTATGCACCTTTGTCTTATAAGTTGGAGTTTTCATAATATTACTATTTTTTTAAAAAGATGACATAACGTTTAACATTTGCCAGTTCTAGGGTTTTAAGATTGAAAGAATTTAATATAATAGTTTACTAGCAACTTAAATTTATAATATATATTTTTTAAATTTATTACTAACCTCCTTCAAATGTGCCTGTCATACCAGGACATTTCTTGTATGTGATGTTAAATTTCTGATTGGTAATTAGAAACTGAGTGCCTGCAGTTTGGCATGATCTTATATATGCATCTGGATTATTACATTCTCCAGTGAAACGGAAACGATTCTGCACATTAAATATACAAATTATGCAGAATATTTAGAAAAGAGCTTAAAATAATATTTTATATTCCTAAAGACTATATTGAGACACTGCTATATTTTTGATATTACTGGAAGTAATTAGTAAAATAATTATTAAATAAGCTTTTCATTTAAAGTTTTATTGAACATACGAGGGCTGTCCAGAAAGTAGATTACGTTTTCGTCTGTGCCCGCAAGGGGTGGGGCTTGCGTGGACATCTTGGTGTCAGGGCGTTACGCCGCTCAGTCGGCTTCTAGTCATGCTAGTGAGAGGTTCGTGCTGTACTCTGTCGAGTTACTGTGACCGTTTGAAATGTCTGCCTTGATTGAAAATGCTGCGAACTGTGAGGTACGTGCAGTAATAAGGTTTCTGACTGCAAAAAACTGTAAACCAATAGAAATCTATTGGCAGCTTTGTGAAGTGTATGGGGGACAACATTATCGCTGAAGGTGGAGTGCGTCAGTGAATCATAAAATTTTAAAATGGCAGAACTAATGTTGACGACGAAGAGCGTAGTGGAAGAGTCAGCATAGTGACTGCCAAACTTGTCAAAAAAGTCGATGCTGAAGTTCGTAAAAACCGAAGATTCACAATAACGGAACTCTCTATGAGTTTTCCACAAATTTTGCGAAGTTTGTTGCACGAAATCATCACCGAAAAGCTTGGTTACCACAAGTTTTGTGCAAGATGGATACCAAAAATCTTGACCGAGATCCACAAAAATCAGCGAATGGCTGCAGCATTAACGTTTTTGGACGCTTATGACAAAGATGGAGACTCATTACTCGATTGCATCGTTACTGGTGACGAAACATGAGTTAAACATGTGAACTGTGAGACGAAATTGCAGTAAATGCAGTGGGGGCACACAAATTCCCCCCAAAAACCCAAGAAATTCATGCAAACAATGTCAGCAAGAAAGGTGATGGCGACTGTTTTTTGGGATAGGAAAGGTGTGATTTTTGTAGACTTCCTGGAAAGAGGCACTACAATAAACTCTCAAAGGTATTGCCAAACTCTGCAAAACCTCAGATTAGCAATACAAAACAAGCGCAGGGAAAAGTTGAGCTCAAAGATCTTGCTGATTCACAACGCCCGGCCCCACACGGCGAATGTAACTCGTGAAGTTCTTGAATCTTTTAAGTGGGAGTTGTTTCCTCATCCGCTGTACAGTCCCGACCTGGCACCGAGCGACTTCCACTTATTCCCAGCAATGAAGAAGTGACTGGCTATGCAGCGTTTTGATGACGACGCACAGCTGCAAGAAGAGGTAACCAAGTTGAAGCCGCAGGCGGCCGAATTCTACGACGAAGGAATTTCCAAGCTCGTCCATCGCTACGATAAGTGCCTTAATTTGAATGGTGACTATGTAGAAAAGTAGTATTTAAGTGTGGCTTTCATTTGTATATAATAAAAAAAATTTCCAATAATTTGATTCTTTTTAATTCCAAAACGTAATCTACTTTTTGGATAGCCCTCGTAATTTTGGTTCATGTATTAAAAACTAAATAGACATTTTAAACAATCTAGCCTAATAAGTACATGAAGAAAACATAATTATTTTAACTAGGACTTAAAATCGTGTAAAATATATCACTTTCTTGCCAATTCATAGTCATAATAACTTTTTGGCACCTTTTCTAGATTTGGACCACCGTCTTATTTTCATAAATTGAATAGACATGTGTTCAGAATACAATTAAGTTTTGACATTGCAGATCATATGAGGTTTTAAATGTTCTCTGCTTATTTACACTAAATCTTAGTAAATTCCGCCTACTTTCTCAAAATTTCCCAGCCTCTTTCATAACGTTTCCACCTAAATCTATAATTTAAGAGTGTTTAACAAATTAGAGAAAGTAGAGAATAATGTATTTGGATTTAAAAATAATTAACATCTGACTGAATGACTAATATTGACAGAGGAAAATTATCTTTTATGAATTGCTGAAAATACTGAAGTTAATATGATTAGTGCATTTAAAAAGATAAGCGCACACTATGTAGGTACTTATAAAATACTGCAAGGAAATAACTATTAATTGTATTATTTCTTTTCAAGGTGATTGCACTATATCGGTACAACAGGCACTCTGAAGTTCCACAGTTTATTAAGTCTGGGGGAGAAATTACAAATAAATAAAGTTAAAATGGTGATAACATATAATTTATATTTTACTAGTTAAAAAAGCTTCCCGAGGTTGGTTATTTTGGAAGGAAAAAAATAGTCCTAGGGCAGGCAACAGATATAGACTACGTTTCAAGCATTTTTGTGTATCATATTTTTTTAAATTTATTAAATATTTTTATAGGTTGTAGTATAAATAGAAAATATAATTTATTGCTCCCTCAATATCACAACACAATCCTAGCTTTTTTAAATACAATTGATTTCTTTCAGTGATTGTAATAACAAAGAAAATGAATGAATTAAACTTCAAAGTAGTTTCGTTACCGATAATAAACAGAGCATACTCATACCAATTATTTACGACTTCATTTATAATATGTGGTCTAATGTGTTTGTATAAATTTTATATTCCAAATAAATAAAAAAATGAAAAGAAAAACACTTACAAATACAATTACCATCTCTATGTAGTATTTCTACTGTAGGCATTCTTTTTAAAATTAGACACCAAAAAAATTATTTTTGTTAAAACATTTCACTGCACTCAAAAATTAAAAAACAATTTTTATTACCTATTCTGAGTACGGTATTACAATATAGACAAATAATAAAAATAAAGATTGCAATCAGCCGTTTTTCAAGTAAACTTTTGTAATTACATGTATTAAACAAAATACTTAGTTAAACTTTAAGTGTCTATTTATAGCTCTATTTTGGCTTCGCAGTCATAAATTGCTTAATACAGTCAAAACGGATACATACATTGATACGTCTTCATGATTTGGTTTCTGCATCATGTGTACAGCTTTAATGTAATTTCAAACTTCACCAGAGATGAAAATTGTTACATATGCGTAATGAGGAAGAGATTTTAATGCCGTTTGTTTTAAATGTTCTTTCATTAAAAACAAACTGCATGAAAATCGGCCTGGTAGAATTTGAGAAATAGGCATTAATAGGGTTGTTGCCAAATAACTGTCAAAAGTGACCTTGGATTAGGTGACACAGTCATGTTCTATACTGTTGAACAGTTGAAGAATTAAAGGAAGCATTAAGGACTGAATGACATTATTATAAAATAAATGCTCGACATCTATCTAATGTTCACAAAGAGTTTTACAACAGGTTCCATTATTGTCAGGAACGAAATGGTGAATTATTTGAACATCTTTTATATAAAAAAAAAATTGTTTCTTTAAAATTTACTGGAACCCTATTATTAAAAAAAAAAAAAAAAAAAAAAAAAAAAATAGGATTTGGTTATTAATAATTATGATAATAACATATTTTAAATTAGAATTAGTTTTTAAAATAATGAAAAGTTCATGGAAATAAAAATAAAAAAAAACAAAGTGGGAAGAAAAATAATTACTAATAAAAGTTAAAAAAAAAATGGTGAAGCATGGTTTTGAACCCATTACCTTCATCCTGCAGATTAAAAATTGAACTCAACATTTAATATAATTAAACTACACTAACCAACCAATTTTTTTATTTTAATGTTTTTTTGTTTAAATACACATTAAAATTTTTCGAAACCTATTTATTCATGCATAAATAATTTTTCTAATAATTTCTGTATGTAACAACACCAATTTCAATCGAAGATACTTAAAATTAATGAAATAACAATACATTATGTGATTTCCCTATAGTTCAAGTTCTGTGGAACACCCGGTATAGTAAGTAAGAACTTAGCAATCCTGAAGGACCTAGCTGAATCTACACTTCACCATCAAGGTACTTTCCCCACTCCAATATTTTAGTCACATATAACGAGTAAAGTAGTTGGTAATCCTAAAGGACCCTAACTGGCTCTACACTGCCATCAAAGTAGTTACTCAGTTCAATATTTTAGTTAAAGAAAATATGTTACAGGGACTTATATATAGACTTAGCAATCCCGAGGGACCCTAACTGGCTCTACACTGCCATCAAAGTAGTTACTCAGTTCAATATTTTAGTTAAAGAAAATATGTTACAGGGACTTATATATAGTGAGTATAGACTTAGCAATCCCGAGGGACCCTAACTGGCTCTACACTGCCATCAAAGTAGTTACTCAGTTCAATATTTTAGTTAATAAAAATATGTTACAGGGACTTATATATAGTGAGTATAGACTTAGCAATCCCAAGGGACCCTAACTGGCTCTACACTGCCATCAAAGTAGTTACTCAGTTCAATATTTTAGTTAATAAAAATATGTTACAGGGACTTATATATAGTGAGTATAGACTTAGCAATCCCGAGGGACCCTAACTGGCTCTACACTGCCATCAAAGTAGTTACTCAGTTCAATATTTTAGTTAAAGAAAATATGTTACAGGGACTTATTTATAGACTTAGCAATCCCGAGGGACCCTAACTGGCTCTACACTGCCATCAAAGTAGTTACTCAGTTCAATATTTTAGTTAAAGAAAATATGTTACTGGGACTTATATATAGACTTAGCAATCCCGAGGGACCCTAACTGGCTCTACACTGCCATCAAAGTAGTTACTCAGTTCAATATTTTAGTTAATAAAAATATGTTACTGGGACTTATATATAGACTTAGCAATCCCGAGGGACCCTAACTGGCTCTACACTGCCATCAAAGTAGTTACTCAGTTCAATATTTTAGTTAAAGAAAATATGTTACAGGGACTTATATATAGACTTAGCAATCCCGAGGGACCCTAACTGGCTCTACACTGCCATCAAAGTAGTTACTCAGTTCAATATTTTAGTTAATAAAAATATGTTACTGGGACTTATATATAGACTTAGCAATCCCGAGGGACCCTAACTGGCTCTACACTGCCATCAAAGTAGTTACTCAGTTCAATATTTTAGTTAATAAAAATATGTTACTGGGACTTATATATAGACTTAGCAATCCCGAGGGACCCTAACTGGCTCTACACTGCCATCAAAGTAGTTACTCAGTTCAATATTTTAGTTAAAGAAAATATGTTACAGGGACTTATATATAGACTTAGCAATCCCGAGGGACCCTAACTGGCTCTACACTGCCATCAAAGTAGTTACTCAGTTCAATATTTTAGTTAAAGAAAATATGTTACAGGGACTTATATATAGACTTAGCAATCCCGAGGGACCCTAACTGGCTCTACACTGCCATCAAAGTAGTTACTCAGTTCAATATTTTAGTTAAAGAAAATATGTTACAGGGACTTATATATAGTGAGTATAGACTTAGCAATCCCGAGGGACCCTAACTGGCTCTACACTGCCATCAAAGTAGTTACTCAGTTCAATATTTTAGTTAATAAAAATATGTTACAGGGACTTATAGACTTAGCAATCCCGAGGGACCCTAACTGGCTCTACACTGCCATCAAAGTAGTTACTCAGTTCAATATTTTAGTTAATAAAAATATGTTACTGGGACTTATATATAGACTTAGCAATCCCGAGGGACCCTAACTGGCTCTACACTGCCATCAAAGTAGTTACTCAGTTCAATATTTTAGTTAATAAAAATATGTTACTGGGACTTATATATAGTGAGTATAGACTTAGCAATCCCGAGGGACCCTAACTGGCTCTACACTGCCATCAAAGTAGTTACTCAGTTCAATATTTTAGTTAATAAAAATATGTTACTGGGACTTATATATAGACTTAGCAATCCCGAGGGACCCTAACTGGCTCTACACTGCCATCAAAGTAGTTACTCAGTTCAATATTTTAGTTAAAGAAAATATGTTACAGGGACTTATATATAGACTTAGCAATCCCGAGGGACCCTAACTGGCTCTACACTGCCATCAAAGTAGTTACTCAGTTCAATATTTTAGTTAATAAAAATATGTTACTGGGACTTATATATAGACTTAGCAATCCCGAGGGACCCTAACTGGCTCTACACTGCCATCAAAGTAGTTACTCAGTTCAATATTTTAGTTAATAAAAATATGTTACTGGGACTTATATATAGACTTAGCAATCCCGAGGGACCCTAACTGGCTCTACACTGCCATCAAAGTAGTTACTCAGTTCAATATTTTAGTTAAAGAAAATATGTTACAGGGACTTATATATAGACTTAGCAATCCCGAGGGACCCTAACTGGCTCTACACTGCCATCAAAGTAGTTACTCAGTTCAATATTTTAGTTAAAGAAAATATGTTACAGGGACTTATATATAGACTTAGCAATCCCGAGGGACCCTAACTGGCTCTACACTGCCATCAAAGTAGTTACTCAGTTCAATATTTTAGTTAAAGAAAATATGTTACAGGGACTTATATATAGTGAGTATAGACTTAGCAATCCCGAGGGACCCTAACTGGCTCTACACTGCCATCAAAGTAGTTACTCAGTTCAATATTTTAGTTAATAAAAATATGTTACAGGGACTTATATATAGACTTAGCAATCCCGAGGGACCCTAACTGGCTCTACACTGCCATCAAAGTAGTTACTCAGTTCAATATTTTAGTTAATAAAAATATGTTACTGGGACTTATATATAGACTTAGCAATCCCGAGGGACCCTAACTGGCTCTACACTGCCATCAAAGTAGTTACTCAGTTCAATATTTTAGTTAATAAAAATATGTTACTGGGACTTATATATAGTGAGTATAGACTTAGCAATCCCGAGGGACCCTAACTGGCTCTACACTGCCATCAAAGTAGTTACTCAGTTCAATATTTTAGTTAATAAAAATATGTTACTGGGACTTATATATAGACTTAGCAATCCCGAGGGACCCTAACTGGCTCTACACTGCCATCAAAGTAGTTACTCAGTTCAATATTTTAGTTAATAAAAATATGTTACTGGGACTTATATATAGTGAGTATAGACTTAGCAATCCCGAGGGACCCTAACTGGCTCTACACTGCCATCAAAGTAGTTACTCAGTTCAATATTTTAGTTAAAGAAAATATGTTACAGGGACTTATATATAGTGAGTATAGACTTAGCAATCCCGAGGGACCCTAACTGGCTCTACACTGCCATCAAAGTAGTTACTCAGTTCAATATTTTAGTTAAAGAAAATATGTTACAGGGACTTATATATAGTGAGTATAGACTTAGCAATCCCGAGGGACCCTAACTGGCTCTACACTGCCATCAAAGTAGTTACTCAGTTCAATATTTTAGTTAAAGAAAATATGTTACAGGGACTTATATATAGACTTAGCAATCCCGAGGGACCCTAACTGGCTCTACACTGCCATCAAAGTAGTTACTCAGTTCAATATTTTAGTTAAAGAAAATATGTTACAGGGACTTATATATAGACTTAGCAATCCCGAGGGACCCTAACTGGCTCTACACTGCCATCAAAGTAGTTACTCAGTTCAATATTTTAGTTAAAGAAAATATGTTACAGGGACTTATATATAGTGAGTATAGACTTAGCAATCCCGAGGGACCCTAACTGGCTCTACACTGCCATCAAAGTAGTTACTCAGTTCAATATTTTAGTTAATAAAAATATGTTACTGGGACTTATATATAGACTTAGCAATCCCGAGGGACCCTAACTGGCTCTACACTGCCATCAAAGTAGTTACTCAGTTCAATATTTTAGTTAATAAAAATATGTTACTGGGACTTATATATAGTGAGTATAGACTTAGCAATCCTGAGGGACCCTAACTGGCTCTACACTGCCATCAAAGTAGTTACTCAGTTCAATATTTTAGTTAATAAAAATATGTTACTGGGACTTATATATAGACTTAGCAATCCCGAGGGACCCTAACTGGCTCTACACTGCCATCAAAGTAGTTACTCAGTTCAATATTTTAGTTAATAAAAATATGTTACTGGGACTTATATATAGTGAGTATAGACTTAGCAATCCCGAGGGACCCTAACTGGCTCTACACTGCCATCAAAGTAGTTACTCAGTTCAATATTTTAGTTAAAGAAAATATGTTACAGGGACTTATATATAGTGAGTATAGACTTAGCAATCCCGAGGGACCCTAACTGGCTCTACACTGCCATCAAAGTAGTTACTCAGTTCAATATTTAAGTTAATAAAAATATGTTACTGGGACTTATATATAGACTTAGCAATCCCGAGGGACCCTAACTGGCTCTACACTGCCATCAAAGTAGTTACTCAGTTCAATATTTTAGTTAATAAAAATATGTTACTGGGACTTATATATAGACTTAGCAATCCCGAGGGACCCTAACTGGCTCTACACTGCCATCAAAGTAGTTACTCAGTTCAATATTTTAGTTAATAAAAATATGTTACTGGGACTTATATATAGACTTAGCAATCCCGAGGGACCCTAACTGGCTCTACACTGCCATCAAAGTAGTTACTCAGTTCAATATTTTAGTTAAAGAAAATATGTTACAGGGACTTATATATAGACTTAGCAATCCCGAGGGACCCTAACTGGCTCTACACTGCCATCAAAGTAGTTACTCAGTTCAATATTTTAGTTAATAAAAATATGTTACTGGGACTTATATATAGACTTAGCAATCCCGAGGGACCCTAACTGGCTCTACACTGCCATCAAAGTAGTTACTCAGTTCAATATTTTAGTTAAAGAAAATATGTTACAGGGACTTATATATAGACTTAGCAATCCCGAGGGACCCTAACTGGCTCTACACTGCCATCAAAGTAGTTACTCAGTTCAATATTTTAGTTAAAGAAAATATGTTACAGGGACTTATATATAGACTTAGCAATCCCGAGGGACCCTAACTGGCTCTACACTGCCATCAAAGTAGTTACTCAGTTCAATATTTTAGTTAATAAAAATATGTTACTGGGACTTATATATAGTGAGTATAGACTTAGCAATCCCGAGGGACCCTAACTGGCTCTACACTGCCATCAAAGTAGTTACTCAGTTCAATATTTTAGTTAAAGAAAATATGTTACAGGGACTTATATATAGACTTAGCAATCCCGAGGGACCCTAACTGGCTCTACACTGCCATCAAAGTAGTTACTCAGTTCAATATTTTAGTTAAAGAAAATATGTTACAGGGACTTATATATAGACTTAGCAATCCCGAGGGACCCTAACTGGCTCTACACTGCCATCAAAGTAGTTACTCAGTTCAATATTTTAGTTAATAAAAATATGTTACAGGGACTTATATATAGACTTAGCAATCCCGAGGGACCCTAACTGGCTCTACACTGCCATCAAAGTAGTTACTCAGTTCAATATTTTAGTTAAAGAAAATATGTTACAGGGACTTATATATAGACTTAGCAATCCCGAGGGACCCTAACTGGCTCTACACTGCCATCAAAGTAGTTACTCAGTTCAATATTTTAGTTAATAAAAATATGTTACAGGGACTTATATATAGTGAGTATAGACTTAGCAATCCCGAGGGACCCTAACTGGCTCTACACTGCCATCAAAGTAGTTACTCAGTTCAATATTTTAGTTAAAGAAAATATGTTACAGGGACTTATATATAGTGAGTATAGACTTAGCAATCCCGAGGGACCCTAACTGGCTCTACACTGCCATCAAAGTAGTTACTCAGTTCAATATTTTAGTTAAAGAAAATATGTTACAGGGACTTATATATAGACTTAGCAATCCCGAGGGACCCTAACTGGCTCTACACTGCCATCAAAGTAGTTACTCAGTTCAATATTTTAGTTAATAAAAATATGTTACAGGGACTTATATATAGTGAGTATAGACTTAGCAATCCCGAGGGACCCTAACTGGCTCTACACTGCCATCAAAGTAGTTACTCAGTTCAATATTTTAGTTAAAGAAAATATGTTACTGGGACTTATATATAGACTTAGCAATCCCGAGGGACCCTAACTGGCTCTACACTGCCATCAAAGTAGTTACTCAGTTCAATATTTTAGTTAATAAAAATATGTTACAGGGACTTATATATAGTGAGTATAGACTTAGCAATCCCGAGGGACCCTAACTGGCTCTACACTGCCATCAAAGTAGTTACTCAGTTCAATATTTTAGTTAAAGAAAATATGTTACAGGGACTTATTTATAGACTTAGCAATCCCGAGGGACCCTAACTGGCTCTACACTGCCATCAAAGTAGTTACTCAGTTCAATATTTTAGTTAAAGAAAATATGTTACAGGGACTTATATATAGACTTAGCAATCCCGAGGGACCCTAACTGGCTCTACACTGCCATCAAAGTAGTTACTCAGTTCAATATTTTAGTTAAAGAAAATATGTTACTGGGACTTATATATAGACTTAGCAATCCCGAGGGACCCTAACTGGCTCTACACTGCCATCAAAGTAGTTACTCAGTTCAATATTTTAGTTAAAGAAAATATGTTACTGGGACTTATATATGGACTTAGCAATCCCGAGGGACCCTAACTGGCTCTACACTGCCATCAAAGTAGTTACTCAGTTCAATATTTTAGTTAAAGAAAATATGTTACTGGGACTTATATATAGACTTAGCAATCCCGAGGGACCCTAACTGGCTCTACACTGCCATCAAAGTAGTTACTCAGTTCAATATTTTAGTTAAAGAAAATATGTTACTGGGACTTATATATAGACTTAGCAATCCCGAGGGACCCTAACTGGCTCTACACTGCCATCAAAGTAGTTACTCAGTTCAATATTTTAGTTAAAGAAAATATGTTACTGGGACTTATATATAGACTTAGCAATCCCGAGGGACCCTAACTGGCTCTACACTGCCATCAAAGTAGTTACTCAGTTCAATATTTTAGTTAAAGAAAATATGTTACTGGGACTTATATATAGTGAGTATAGACTTAGCAATCCCGAGGGACCCTAACTGGCTCTACACTGCCATCAAAGTAGTTACTCAGTTCAATATTTTAGTTAATAAAAATATGTTACTGGGACTTATATATAGACTTAGCAATCCCGAGGGACCCTAACTGGCTCTACACTGCCATCAAAGTAGTTACTCAGTTCAATATTTTAGTTAATAAAAATATGTTACTGGGACTTATATATAGTGAGTATAGACTTAGCAATCCTGAGGGACCCTAACTGGCTCTACACTGCCATCAAAGTAGTTACTCAGTTCAATATTTTAGTTAATAAAAATATGTTACTGGGACTTATATATAGACTTAGCAATCCCGAGGGACCCTAACTGGCTCTACACTGCCATCAAAGTAGTTACTCAGTTCAATATTTTAGTTAATAAAAATATGTTACTGGGACTTATATATAGTGAGTATAGACTTAGCAATCCCGAGGGACCCTAACTGGCTCTACACTGCCATCAAAGTAGTTACTCAGTTCAATATTTTAGTTAAAGAAAATATGTTACAGGGACTTATATATAGTGAGTATAGACTTAGCAATCCCGAGGGACCCTAACTGGCTCTACACTGCCATCAAAGTAGTTACTCAGTTCAATATTTTAGTTAAAGAAAATATGTTACAGGGACTTATATATAGTGAGTATAGACTTAGCAATCCCGAGGGACCCTAACTGGCTCTACACTGCCATCAAAGTAGTTACTCAGTTCAATATTTAAGTTAATAAAAATATGTTACTGGGACTTATATATAGACTTAGCAATCCCGAGGAACCCTAACTGGCTCTACACTGCCATCAAAGTAGTTACTCAGTTCAATATTTTAGTTAATAAAAATATGTTACTGGGACTTATATATAGACTTAGCAATCCCGAGGGACCCTAACTGGCTCTACACTGCCATCAAAGTAGTTACTCAGTTCAATATTTTAGTTAATAAAAATATGTTACTGGGACTTATATATAGACTTAGCAATCCCGAGGGACCCTAACTGGCTCTACACTGCCATCAAAGTAGTTACTCAGTTCAATATTTTAGTTAAAGAAAATATGTTACAGGGACTTATATATAGACTTAGCAATCCCGAGGGACCCTAACTGGCTCTACACTGCCATCAAAGTAGTTACTCAGTTCAATATTTTAGTTAATAAAAATATGTTACTGGGACTTATATATAGACTTAGCAATCCCGAGGGACCCTAACTGGCTCTACACTGCCATCAAAGTAGTTACTCAGTTCAATATTTTAGTTAAAGAAAATATGTTACAGGGACTTATATATAGACTTAGCAATCCCGAGGGACCCTAACTGGCTCTACACTGCCATCAAAGTAGTTACTCAGTTCAATATTTTAGTTAAAGAAAATATGTTACAGGGACTTATATATAGACTTAGCAATCCCGAGGGACCCTAACTGGCTCTACACTGCCATCAAAGTAGTTACTCAGTTCAATATTTTAGTTAATAAAAATATGTTACTGGGACTTATATATAGTGAGTATAGACTTAGCAATCCCGAGGGACCCTAACTGGCTCTACACTGCCATCAAAGTAGTTACTCAGTTCAATATTTTAGTTAAAGAAAATATGTTACAGGGACTTATATATAGACTTAGCAATCCCGAGGGACCCTAACTGGCTCTACACTGCCATCAAAGTAGTTACTCAGTTCAATATTTTAGTTAAAGAAAATATGTTACAGGGACTTATATATAGACTTAGCAATCCCGAGGGACCCTAACTGGCTCTACACTGCCATCAAAGTAGTTACTCAGTTCAATATTTTAGTTAATAAAAATATGTTACAGGGACTTAAATATAGACTTAGCAATCCCGAGGGACCCTAACTGGCTCTACACTGCCATCAAAGTAGTTACTCAGTTCAATATTTTAGTTAAAGAAAATATGTTACAGGGACTTATATATAGACTTAGCAATCCCGAGGGACCCTAACTGGCTCTACACTGCCATCAAAGTAGTTACTCAGTTCAATATTTTAGTTAATAAAAATATGTTACAGGGACTTATATATAGTGAGTATAGACTTAGCAATCCCGAGGGACCCTAACTGGCTCTACACTGCCATCAAAGTAGTTACTCAGTTCAATATTTTAGTTAAAGAAAATATGTTACAGGGACTTATATATAGTGAGTATAGACTTAGCAATCCCGAGGGACCCTAACTGGCTCTACACTGCCATCAAAGTAGTTACTCAGTTCAATATTTTAGTTAAAGAAAATATGTTACAGGGACTTATATATAGACTTAGCAATCCCGAGGGACCCTAACTGGCTCTACACTGCCATCAAAGTAGTTACTCAGTTCAATATTTTAGTTAATAAAAATATGTTACAGGGACTTATATATAGTGAGTATAGACTTAGCAATCCCGAGGGACCCTAACTGGCTCTACACTGCCATCAAAGTAGTTACTCAGTTCAATATTTTAGTTAAAGAAAATATGTTACTGGGACTTATATATAGACTTAGCAATCCCGAGGGACCCTAACTGGCTCTACACTGCCATCAAAGTAGTTACTCAGTTCAATATTTTAGTTAATAAAAATATGTTACAGGGACTTATATATAGTGAGTATAGACTTAGCAATCCCGAGGGACCCTAACTGGCTCTACACTGCCATCAAAGTAGTTACTCAGTTCAATATTTTAGTTAAAGAAAATATGTTACAGGGACTTATATATAGACTTAGCAATCCCGAGGGACCCTAACTGGCTCTACACTGCCATCAAAGTAGTTACTCAGTTCAATATTTTAGTTAAAGAAAATATGTTACAGGGACTTATATATAGACTTAGCAATCCCGAGGGACCCTAACTGGCTCTACACTGCCATCAAAGTAGTTACTCAGTTCAATATTTTAGTTAAAGAAAATATGTTACTGGGACTTATATATAGACTTAGCAATCCCGAGGGACCCTAACTGGCTCTACACTGCCATCAAAGTAGTTACTCAGTTCAATATTTTAGTTAATAAAAATATGTTACTGGGACTTATATATAGTGAGTATAGACTTAGCAATCCCGAGGGACCCTAACTGGCTCTACACTGCCATCAAAGTAGTTACTCAGTTCAATATTTTAGTTAAAGAAAATATGTTACAGGGACTTATATATAGTGAGTATAGACTTAGCAATCCCGAGGGACCCTAACTGGCTCTACACTGCCATCAAAGTAGTTACTCAGTTCAATATTTAAGTTAATAAAAATATGTTACTGGGACTTATATATAGACTTAGCAATCCCGAGGGACCCTAACTGGCTCTACACTGCCATCAAAGTAGTTACTCAGTTCAATATTTTAGTTAATAAAAATATGTTACTGGGACTTATATATAGACTTAGCAATCCCGAGGGACCCTAACTGGCTCTACACTGCCATCAAAGTAGTTACTCAGTTCAATATTTTAGTTAATAAAAATATGTTACTGGGACTTATATATAGACTTAGCAATCCCGAGGGACCCTAACTGGCTCTACACTGCCATCAAAGTAGTTACTCAGTTCAATATTTTAGTTAAAGAAAATATGTTACAGGGACTTATATATAGACTTAGCAATCCCGAGGGACCCTAACTGGCTCTACACTGCCATCAAAGTAGTTACTCAGTTCAATATTTTAGTTAATAAAAATATGTTACTGGGACTTATATATAGACTTAGCAATCCCGAGGGACCCTAACTGGCTCTACACTGCCATCAAAGTAGTTACTCAGTTCAATATTTTAGTTAAAGAAAATATGTTACAGGGACTTATATATAGACTTAGCAATCCCGAGGGACCCTAACTGGCTCTACACTGCCATCAAAGTAGTTACTCAGTTCAATATTTTAGTTAAAGAAAATATGTTACAGGGACTTATATATAGACTTAGCAATCCCGAGGGACCCTAACTGGCTCTACACTGCCATCAAAGTAGTTACTCAGTTCAATATTTTAGTTAATAAAAATATGTTACTGGGACTTATATATAGTGAGTATAGACTTAGCAATCCCGAGGGACCCTAACTGGCTCTACACTGCCATCAAAGTAGTTACTCAGTTCAATATTTTAGTTAAAGAAAATATGTTACAGGGACTTATATATAGACTTAGCAATCCCGAGGGACCCTAACTGGCTCTACACTGCCATCAAAGTAGTTACTCAGTTCAATATTTTAGTTAAAGAAAATATGTTACAGGGACTTATATATAGACTTAGCAATCCCGAGGGACCCTAACTGGCTCTACACTGCCATCAAAGTAGTTACTCAGTTCAATATTTTAGTTAATAAAAATATGTTACAGGGACTTATATATAGACTTAGCAATCCCGAGGGACCCTAACTGGCTCTACACTGCCATCAAAGTAGTTACTCAGTTCAATATTTTAGTTAAAGAAAATATGTTACAGGGACTTATATATAGACTTAGCAATCCCGAGGGACCCTAACTGGCTCTACACTGCCATCAAAGTAGTTACTCAGTTCAATATTTTAGTTAATAAAAATATGTTACAGGGACTTATATATAGTGAGTATAGACTTAGCAATCCCGAGGGACCCTAACTGGCTCTACACTGCCATCAAAGTAGTTACTCAGTTCAATATTTTAGTTAAAGAAAATATGTTACAGGGACTTATATATAGTGAGTATAGACTTAGCAATCCCGAGGGACCCTAACTGGCTCTACACTGCCATCAAAGTAGTTACTCAGTTCAATATTTTAGTTAAAGAAAATATGTTACAGGGACTTATATATAGACTTAGCAATCCCGAGGGACCCTAACTGGCTCTACACTGCCATCAAAGTAGTTACTCAGTTCAATATTTTAGTTAATAAAAATATGTTACAGGGACTTATATATAGTGAGTATAGACTTAGCAATCCCGAGGGACCCTAACTGGCTCTACACTGCCATCAAAGTAGTTACTCAGTTCAATATTTTAGTTAAAGAAAATATGTTACTGGGACTTATATATAGACTTAGCAATCCCGAGGGACCCTAACTGGCTCTACACTGCCATCAAAGTAGTTACTCAGTTCAATATTTTAGTTAATAAAAATATGTTACAGGGACTTATATATAGTGAGTATAGACTTAGCAATCCCGAGGGACCCTAACTGGCTCTACACTGCCATCAAAGTAGTTACTCAGTTCAATATTTTAGTTAAAGAAAATATGTTACAGGGACTTATATATAGACTTAGCAATCCCGAGGGACCCTAACTGGCTCTACACTGCCATCAAAGTAGTTACTCAGTTCAATATTTTAGTTAAAGAAAATATGTTACAGGGACTTATATATAGACTTAGCAATCCCGAGGGACCCTAACTGGCTCTACACTGCCATCAAAGTAGTTACTCAGTTCAATATTTTAGTTAAAGAAAATATGTTACTGGGACTTATATATAGACTTAGCAATCCCGAGGGACCCTAACTGGCTCTACACTGCCATCAAAGTAGTTACTCAGTTCAATATTTTAGTTAAAGAAAATATGTTACTGGGACTTATATATGGACTTAGCAATCCCGAGGGACCCTAACTGGCTCTACACTGCCATCAAAGTAGTTACTCAGTTCAATATTTTAGTTAAAGAAAATATGTTACTGGGACTTATATATAGACTTAGCAATCCCGAGGGACCCTAACTGGCTCTACACTGCCATCAAAGTAGTTACTCAGTTCAATATTTTAGTTAAAGAAAATATGTTACTGGGACTTATATATAGACTTAGCAATCCCGAGGGACCCTAACTGGCTCTACACTGCCATCAAAGTAGTTACTCAGTTCAATATTTTAGTTAAAGAAAATATGTTACTGGGACTTATATATAGACTTAGCAATCCCGAGGGACCCTAACTGGCTCTACACTGCCATCAAAGTAGTTACTCAGTTCAATATTTTAGTTAAAGAAAATATGTTACTGGGACTTATATATAGTGAGTATAGACTTAGCAATCCCGAGGGACCCTAACTGGCTCTACACTGCCATCAAAGTAGTTACTCAGTTCAATATTTTAGTTAATAAAAATATGTTACTGGGACTTATATATAGACTTAGCAATCCCGAGGGACCCTAACTGGCTCTACACTGCCATCAAAGTAGTTACTCAGTTCAATATTTTAGTTAATAAAAATATGTTACTGGGACTTATATATAGTGAGTATAGACTTAGCAATCCTGAGGGACCCTAACTGGCTCTACACTGCCATCAAAGTAGTTACTCAGTTCAATATTTTAGTTAATAAAAATATGTTACTGGGACTTATATATAGACTTAGCAATCCCGAGGGACCCTAACTGGCTCTACACTGCCATCAAAGTAGTTACTCAGTTCAATATTTTAGTTAATAAAAATATGTTACTGGGACTTATATATAGTGAGTATAGACTTAGCAATCCCGAGGGACCCTAACTGGCTCTACACTGCCATCAAAGTAGTTACTCAGTTCAATATTTTAGTTAAAGAAAATATGTTACAGGGACTTATATATAGTGAGTATAGACTTAGCAATCCCGAGGGACCCTAACTGGCTCTACACTGCCATCAAAGTAGTTACTCAGTTCAATATTTTAGTTAAAGAAAATATGTTACAGGGACTTATATATAGTGAGTATAGACTTAGCAATCCCGAGGGACCCTAACTGGCTCTACACTGCCATCAAAGTAGTTACTCAGTTCAATATTTAAGTTAATAAAAATATGTTACTGGGACTTATATATAGACTTAGCAATCCCGAGGGACCCTAACTGGCTCTACACTGCCATCAAAGTAGTTACTCAGTTCAATATTTTAGTTAATAAAAATATGTTACTGGGACTTATATATAGACTTAGCAATCCCGAGGGACCCTAACTGGCTCTACACTGCCATCAAAGTAGTTACTCAGTTCAATATTTTAGTTAATAAAAATATGTTACTGGGACTTATATATAGACTTAGCAATCCCGAGGGACCCTAACTGGCTCTACACTGCCATCAAAGTAGTTACTCAGTTCAATATTTTAGTTAAAGAAAATATGTTACAGGGACTTATATATAGACTTAGCAATCCCGAGGGACCCTAACTGGCTCTACACTGCCATCAAAGTAGTTACTCAGTTCAATATTTTAGTTAATAAAAATATGTTACTGGGACTTATATATAGACTTAGCAATCCCGAGGGACCCTAACTGGCTCTACACTGCCATCAAAGTAGTTACTCAGTTCAATATTTTAGTTAAAGAAAATATGTTACAGGGACTTATATATAGACTTAGCAATCCCGAGGGACCCTAACTGGCTCTACACTGCCATCAAAGTAGTTACTCAGTTCAATATTTTAGTTAAAGAAAATATGTTACAGGGACTTATATATAGACTTAGCAATCCCGAGGGACCCTAACTGGCTCTACACTGCCATCAAAGTAGTTACTCAGTTCAATATTTTAGTTAATAAAAATATGTTACTGGGACTTATATATAGTGAGTATAGACTTAGCAATCCCGAGGGACCCTAACTGGCTCTACACTGCCATCAAAGTAGTTACTCAGTTCAATATTTTAGTTAAAGAAAATATGTTACAGGGACTTATATATAGACTTAGCAATCCCGAGGGACCCTAACTGGCTCTACACTGCCATCAAAGTAGTTACTCAGTTCAATATTTTAGTTAAAGAAAATATGTTACAGGGACTTATATATAGACTTAGCAATCCCGAGGGACCCTAACTGGCTCTACACTGCCATCAAAGTAGTTACTCAGTTCAATATTTTAGTTAATAAAAATATGTTACAGGGACTTATATATAGACTTAGCAATCCCGAGGGACCCTAACTGGCTCTACACTGCCATCAAAGTAGTTACTCAGTTCAATATTTTAGTTAAAGAAAATATGTTACAGGGACTTATATATAGACTTAGCAATCCCGAGGGACCCTAACTGGCTCTACACTGCCATCAAAGTAGTTACTCAGTTCAATATTTTAGTTAATAAAAATATGTTACAGGGACTTATATATAGTGAGTATAGACTTAGCAATCCCGAGGGACCCTAACTGGCTCTACACTGCCATCAAAGTAGTTACTCAGTTCAATATTTTAGTTAAAGAAAATATGTTACAGGGACTTATATATAGTGAGTATAGACTTAGCAATCCCGAGGGACCCTAACTGGCTCTACACTGCCATCAAAGTAGTTACTCAGTTCAATATTTTAGTTAAAGAAAATATGTTACAGGGACTTATATATAGACTTAGCAATCCCGAGGGACCCTAACTGGCTCTACACTGCCATCAAAGTAGTTACTCAGTTCAATATTTTAGTTAATAAAAATATGTTACAGGGACTTATATATAGTGAGTATAGACTTAGCAATCCCGAGGGACCCTAACTGGCTCTACACTGCCATCAAAGTAGTTACTCAGTTCAATATTTTAGTTAAAGAAAATATGTTACTGGGACTTATATATAGACTTAGCAATCCCGAGGGACCCTAACTGGCTCTACACTGCCATCAAAGTAGTTACTCAGTTCAATATTTTAGTTAATAAAAATATGTTACAGGGACTTATATATAGTGAGTATAGACTTAGCAATCCCGAGGGACCCTAACTGGCTCTACACTGCCATCAAAGTAGTTACTCAGTTCAATATTTTAGTTAAAGAAAATATGTTACAGGGACTTATATATAGACTTAGCAATCCCGAGGGACCCTAACTGGCTCTACACTGCCATCAAAGTAGTTACTCAGTTCAATATTTTAGTTAAAGAAAATATGTTACAGGGACTTATATATAGACTTAGCAATCCCGAGGGACCCTAACTGGCTCTACACTGCCATCAAAGTAGTTACTCAGTTCAATATTTTAGTTAAAGAAAATATGTTACTGGGACTTATATATAGACTTAGCAATCCCGAGGGACCCTAACTGGCTCTACACTGCCATCAAAGTAGTTACTCAGTTCAATATTTTAGTTAAAGAAAATATGTTACTGGGACTTATATATAGACTTAGCAATCCCGAGGGACCCTAACTGGCTCTACACTGCCATCAAAGTAGTTACTCAGTTCAATATTTTAGTTAAAGAAAATATGTTACTGGGACTTATATATAGACTTAGCAATCCCGAGGGACCCTAACTGGCTCTACACTGCCATCAAAGTAGTTACTCAGTTCAATATTTTAGTTAAAGAAAATATGTTACTGGGACTTATATATAGACTTAGCAATCCCGAGGGACCCTAACTGGCTCTACACTGCCATCAAAGTAGTTACTCAGTTCAATATTTTAGTTAAAGAAAATATGTTACTGGGACTTATATATAGACTTAGCAATCCCGAGGGACCCTAACTGGCTCTACACTGCCATCAAAGTAGTTACTCAGTTCAATATTTTAGTTAAAGAAAATATGTTACTGGGACTTATATATAGTGAGTATAGACTTAGCAATCCCGAGGGACCCTAACTGGCTCTACACTGCCATCAAAGTAGTTACTCAGTTCAATATTTTAGTTAAAGAAAATATGTTACTGGGACTTATATATAGACTTAGCAATCCCGAGGGACCCTAACTGGCTCTACACTGCCATCAAAGTAGTTACTCAGTTCAATATTTTAGTTAAAGAAAATATGTTACTGGGACTTATATATAGTGAGTATAGACTTAGCAATCCCGAGGGACCCTAACTGGCTCTACACTGCCATCAAAGTAGTTACTCAGTTCAATATTTTAGTTAAAGAAAATATGTTACTGGGACTTATATATAGACTTAGCAATCCCGAGGGACCCTAACTGGATCTACACTTCACCATCAAGGTACTTACCCCAGCTGAATATATGGATTTTCTTCTTTTTTCTTTCTTTTTTTTTAAATTTTTTTATAATGCACATTACGTCTTTTTATTAGTTAAAAACACGTACACTTTAAATTTATAAAGATTATAAACTTGAATTCAAAGGACTATCACTTATCTGTTTTTATTTATAACGCAGAGTATGAACTTAACAATTCCAAAGGAACCAACAAACTGGATCTACATCATTTTCCTGATTTTATTTGTAACCCACGTTACTTGTATTTTATTTTTTATTTGTTAATATATATATATATATATATATATATATATATATATATATATATATATATATATAGTTTATATTTATTGCAAGTATGAATTTGGGAACCTCTAAGGTTACTTACTGGATCCACTTCATTTTTCATGCGGTTTTCCAGACCAAACTACTCTAGCTGTCATTTAAAACAAGTTGATGAGTGCCCAACCCAATATTTCCAGTGTGATAACATAAATAATGCAACGTTTCAAAATTATTAAATGTGTATGTCTTGAGGTTTGTAGACACTGAACTGTACGTATATCAAATATTGAAATATTTTCAACAAAGGATTATCACTGACTTTCCTTTCCCTAATTACCATTATGCAAATATTATCACCTGCCTATCAAGCTGCAGGCAGATGTGGTCAGACCACTTGCTGAGTCACTTCTTCAACACATTCAATATTCGAAGATTTGTCCAAAATATTTGGCATAATATTGGCAATTTATTGTTTAGGACAAAATTTAATAATAAAAATCGTTGGAACCAATTTTGAGAAAATCATAATTTTGCTATATTTCCTAATACCAAATATCTTCAAGTTTTAATTGTATCCGGTGATTTCCCCAAATATACCAAAAATTATTGTTTAGGTTTAAATTTCATTGTAATTGCTTTTGAAAAAAATCATAATTTTAGCATTATTTCTTAACAGCGGATACCTCCATATTTTAAGTTATTGAAAAAATGGAAAATCCTATAGGTGATTTGTCCAAAATATACTAAAATTTATTAGTTGGAAGTGCTTTTGAGAAAATCATAATTTTGGGGTTATTTTCTTATAACGGATATCTATAAATTTTAAAATGTCAACAAAATGGAAAATTTTTCAGTGATTTGTCCAAAATAAACCAAAATTATTGTTTACGTTTAAATTTAATAAAAATTGTTGTAACTTTTTTTGATAAAATAGTAATTTTGGCATTACTTTCCTAATGATGCCGAACTGGTAAAATAGACATGTTCAAACTTGTTCAAAGTGTATGGCTTTTACAGGAATCGCAGCAATGCTTGTGCCAAACGGCCATACATCTCATAAAACTTGTGGCCTTCAGGTACCCTTAACTGCTGAATCTGTTTCGAATATTAAACCTGGATCAGCTAAGGCAATTGATATTTTCCTAATGGATGAATCTCCTATGCTTCCTAAATACAGACTTAAAAACATAGATGAGTTATAACGAAGTATAGCTAATCCAAATTTACCATTTAGAGGAAAAGTTATGGTTCTAGGAGGAGACTTTCGGCAGTGCTTGCCAGTTCAACCAAGAGCTAATCGAAGTAAACTTGTGGATTTGTCAATAAAAAAGAGCCCTTTGTGGCATGATTTAAATTTATTTTCATTAACAGAAAATATGCATGTTGATCCGGAGCAACTAGAATTTGCTAATTATTTTCTACAAGTTGGAAATGGTGAACTTCCAAAAAACGAGTTGGATTAAATTAAAATTCCAAGTGATATCAGTTCAAATGGTGATTTAATCGATGAAGTTTTTGACAACTGCCTGCTTAACAGACAATATGAAAATATGAAAGAACGTGGCCAAGATTAATGCTGAAATCATTGAAAAGTTAGGTGGTAAAAATCAGCAATATAAGAGTTATGATTCAGTAAAAGATCCAGCAGAAGATACATTGCAATTTACTCCTGAATTTCTAAATTCAATTGAAATTGCAGATTTACCTCCACATGAGCTAAAATAAAAAAAAAAGAAAAAAAACAATAATTATGCTTTTGAGAAATTTAGATCTTGCGGAAGGCCTCTGTAATGGAGTTGAATCACTGTTACCCAGTTATGCAACAATATAATTAAAGGGAAAATTATAACTGGTGAACATTCTGGACAAGAAGTACATATTCCCAGAATAACTCTTGAATCAAACAAAAGTCAGCTGGGATGTTCAATGCAAAGACATCAATTTCCAGTCAAACCAGCATTTGCCATGGCGATTCATAAATCGCAAGGCCAAACATTTGAGTATGTTGGTGTTGATTTAAGAAGTCCAGTTTTCATGCATGTCATGCTTTACGTAGCATTTTCAAGAGTTAAGAGAAGAAACAGCCTAAAATTTTGTTACCAGCAGAAAATAATGGCCAAATACACGGTTATACACGAAACGTTGTTTGGACGGAAGTATTAAATAACGGATATAATAATATCGAACCTGTTTTGTACCAAGACAAAGATTTTAACCTTGAAAATTTGGAAGCCTTTGAGTCAGCATTAGAAAATTTTCACATTAGTTTTTAGTATTAAAAAAAAAAAAAACTTATGTTTCATATGTTTTATTACTGGTATTTTATGATTTTGATTTTATAAAAGAAAAATTTTAATAATGAATCAGTTATTTTAAAAATAATTATGTTGAATAATTATATACATATTCATATTTATTTTATATGTTTCTTAATAATAAATAATACCTATTCTGTAAAAATTTTTGTAAATTTATTTAGCGAGCATACCTATTCCAACATCCTTTTCAATAGAATTGATCAATACATTATAAAAAAAATAATTCTACAAAAAAAAAGTTTAAAAATATATTTTTATAATTTTCATAATGGGAGATAATTATTGTACTTATAACAAAACCAAATAACTAATAACATATCCAAATTTTTATAGATGAGACAATAACCCGATCGGAGATTGGCTTTCCTGGTACTAAAACCCTTAAAAACGAGAGAGTTGGTCGTGTGTCACACTGTATAAAACATTCAATATTGGACCAATGCTACTGCACTGTAATTTTACTATATGAAGTTTTCTTATTGATAGGAATACCAGGACTCACTGCCCTGAATATGCCTCTCAGCTATTTAGCTCAATGTGCACTATATGGAGTTTGCTAAGACTATTATGAAATTTCACTTGAAAATGTAGCGCCTTACCGACAATCTCAAGCAACAGTTTCATAACTCGCCGCTGGGAAGCAGTACCAAACGGCTAGTCTGTAGGTAGCAACATAAAGTAAAAATACAGTACCATATTGATTTTCATTTTTGAATAATAATAAACAGATTGCTAGAAATGGCACAGGTCTAAAGAATTGAGAGTACACAGAATATTTAAATTAAGATAAATAATTTATAGGATGGTTTCTAACCTGATAAGCAAATTGCCAAACACCTTCCAGACTTGACCTACAGTTAACTGGCACATAATTTTGTGAAAACAAAGTAATTAGTTGTTGATCGGGATTGAGATTATGACAAACATTTTCTACATTAGGTTCTACATTTTGACGAAGAGTAACACATCCAGCTGAAACATAATAGGTTTTGTAATTAGTAAAAGTTTAAAATAAATAACATTAAACACAATAAATAATGTTAATCATAATTATTTTATTTTATTAAATGAATCAAATAAATGACTTATTTCAAGGTATAAGTTACTATAATAAAATTATTCATTAAAACAGAATAAAATTTTTGTTTCGTTTTTGTTTGGGGGTTTTAAGACAAAAAACCATTGCAGTCATTATCGTCTTCACAAAATTGACCATGAAGATGCTCCACCTTAAAACTTACAAATGACACAAAAACAATAAGAATACTAAAAATAGTTAACAAACGAAAATAAACAACAACATACCATGTTATAAGGCTGTAAAATGGCCGTGCAACAAGTTAAAAAGAATAAAATTTAAAAGAAAACTAAACATCAGTGTTCAGTACTCATGCAAAACATTTAGTTTGCATAAACTTTCTCTTTCTCCAACAACACGCCACATCGAAATAGTCCATTCCATAATTCAATTGGTGTTTTGCCTTGTATATCAAGTCCAAGGCCTAATGACATCATTTATAATATTTTTGATTGGTTGACGGATATCACATGATTATGGACATGAAGCGTTACCTACCTCCGTCGTCTCTAGTTAGTAGGTTTCTACAACTCCGTGCGTACAGTTCACGTGGACATGTTACGCTTATTGCACTTAAATTCGCATCAGTCGAAGCTAAGCTTTCTCAACGCTTCTTGTGCTATTCAGCATAACTCATTAATTATACGTTCGCATCAGTCGACGTATAATTCGCTAATGTATTTATAATTGATACAGCAATTCGTTCGTATCGAGCGATGTATAAATCGCCATACTTCTTATAAACTTTCCACTCATAACATTCTCACAATGCCTTTAATGTTAACACGCTATCGCGGTATATTTCTACCATAGTGCTGTGCTAAACCATAACTTTAAATGTGTTAAGTGATCTGAGTAATTAAGAGTAACATTAAAACTGTAACATTACAAGTAAGACCCAGTGCACTGAGGAAGCCGAATTACCAGGAAGACACGTGGACATCGCTTCAGACAAGGTAAAGAACAATCTATGTTACTCAATATCTTTATTACACAGATTGCATATATGTTAAATCTTTTTTCATAGATAATTCTCCTTTTAATCGCACGTATAAACAATTAGAGGTTTATTGGTCTTTCGGAATAATAATAATTCTTACAAAATTCATGCTTCAATCATATTACAGAGTTATAAAATGACTCTGAAATAATTGACTACAATTTTTTAAAATTTTATTAAAAAATTTCATACAACACAAAAAGGACAATACCCGATCAAGGATCTGAGCATTATTGCCCAACTTCGCCTAATTGGTATTTGGTGGGACAAATGTTCTATACACACCTATTAAAATAACACAGTCAATGAAGATGTGCTTAATTGACAACACACCTTGACAAAATGAGCATTGTAGTGGATTCCTGTGTTCCATCAGAAATCCATAAGTGATCATAGAATGACCTATACAAATACGAATAATCACCACTTCCTCTCGACGACTGGCACATATGGACATCCACGGACGGACAGTGTCTTTTACTTTCCTCAGCTTATTGAACTGTATATTCATCCATTCTTCTTCCCATTACGTATTCAAAACTAATTTAAGAGTCGATGCAAAGTCAAATAACATAACATGCTGTGTGACTGGAATTTGACTTTTAGCTTCCTTTGCCGCTTCGTCAGCTTTTGTTTCCTGAAATTCCATAATGCCCAGATACCCAGCAAAATGATATTCCGATATCCCATAGCTGAAGTCTGTGTATGGACACAAAATATCGTCAACCAAGAGATTCTTAGAATACATATTATGGATAGCCAGCAGAGTATTTTTGGAATCAGAACACAAAAGATAGTGGTGGAAACCAGATGGAACGGTATTAAAGCCTTTCAAAATAGCAGAGTTTGGCAGAAAATACACTATAAGCTAAGAGTAATCCTTATATATACGTCCAACTGGATTAGTAAATGGACAAACGACTTTATTGTGCAGTTTAGAATCATTTGTAAAAATATTTTACTAGATGGGTATTCATCAAGTAGCCTATATAGTGAAACTCTTGACGATAGACTACTTCAGAGTGTTGTAGTTGATGAACCTGGACAGTGAAAAATAACAAGTTGGCATTTGGATGAGACATGGAGGAATAAAACATGGAGCATACTCATTAATTGGAGGAAGGACAAGTCCCAAATTGTTATGTACTCAATAAGATTGGTAGAGAGACAGATATTTATTAAACCCGGAGGACCAATTAATTTTGAAGTAAATTAATAAAACTTGAATTCATTTGTAAAATTAAGAACAAAGAAATTAAACATATAAAATGTGACATGTATGATGGCCATACCTTTGGTACAGTCTGAAAATTTATTAAACTATTTATCAATTTTAAAGTGAGGTACAGAGTAAAATTCAAAGCTACAAATTCAGTAGCAAATCTATTTAATATTAAAAAGAATCAATATATTATATTATCAAAGGCACCACAATGTATGGCTTTTTAAGTAGGAAGATTTTAGGTGTTATATAGATAAATTAAATATTTATTTAAAAAAGTTACAACGGGTAGCCTGAAACAAGGCCTACAAAACGTACTAATTTAAATTGGAAAAACTCAAAAGAAAAATCTGTTAAATGAATTTGCAGAAAAACAATGGAGTTTAGGACTTTTCAAGTTACAGGATGCAAAGTCAAAAACATCATAGATTTGGTGATATCAAACAGAGAGGAGACTGACCGAGACAAACCATATCAACCTAGCCAAGTTGAGAACAGACAAGGATAATTATATAAATAAATTTAAAAAAAGGTATTTTCAGGAATCAAACTATTACACAACATAGAATCAACATAACTAAATTCGCTAGAGTCCAGAGAAAGACGAAAAAGGGCATTTAACTAGCTTAAAAAGCAATAGTGTTATATTTCCTCAATTAACTTAACTGTTGAAGGAGTTGAGAACTTCAGGCTAAAAAACAAAAAAGCCAAAACTTCCAGTGGAAGTCTAAATTCATTCTGTTCATGGGGAAACAGATCCTGTAAGCAAAATTTACAAAATTTGAGGTTAGTGCATGTTGAAATTAAAGGGGAGCGTGTGCTACTTAACTTAATGGTATTAATTAAGTTTTTTCGTTGAAATACATTAAAAAATGCTTTTTTTCTTTGGTAACATGTAGTTTAGTTCTTGGTGGGCTGTTATTATTATATTCTAACAGGTAATTAGAGTTACTATACTTAGCTTTATTACATCATATTTACTTTCAACCTACAATAAAACCAGTTTTTAGAATATCCGAGATTTTGATTTATTCACAAACCTTCACTCCAATATTATATCAACTACGGTTAATCAAGAGTTGACTAGACTTATATAAACCGAATTATATGATTGATATGTATTTAAATTCTTACTTTCAATTTTCTCCAGAACATTGACAGTTCGTACCATAAATTTAACACAATGATAACAATTGTCTACTTCATGTCGAAAAATAATTGTATAATTAACATGGTATTCTTCTTTCTTAGTAACAAAATTAAATCCACGATCATTATTTCTGTACATTTCAAGACCATTAAGCTCAGTCTCCGTTTGTCGTCCATTTTCCCAGGAGAACCATGATCCTCGTAGTACTACTGGAATGCCTGCTTCCTCACCTAGAAACAAGGAACATTTAGTCATTACATATAAATACAATAGTGTTGTTTATAAGTTTAATTTGTGTAAAGTTAAATATGTTTGTTCATGTTTAATGTATTTGCATGATTCATAGATCAAGGGAACTGACCCCTGACACTATAATTTTTCATCAGTGGTATCAGTTACATCATTCTGTTCCGAGTTGACTGCCTTTTTAATTATAAAACACAACTGATTATGATGTAGCTCCCAGACCTTTGGGAAACCAACATAGCTAAGCAATATTAATGTAAGTGCAATAAATATCACAACTTGGTATCAGTAACTATACAGATAGGATTTATGAAACATTTTTATTGTGTAGAGCAGTGTTTTTCAACCTTTTTCATGACACGACCCCCCTAGTATCAAAAAATATTTCGCGACCCCCCGACCCTTTTTTCATTTATATATTAAAAATATTTCATCAATTATTCTATCTATACATAACTTTTAGGCGTTTGCATTATTAGGATTCGGATATAAATATTAAATTAAGTACATAAAACATATAATTTAAAATTGAATACGTGGCCAATTGATAACTTTTTTTCAATTTCGGCAATCTGGTACCAAGTTCGTAGAACTCGTCCTCCAGGCCGTGGACCTACAGTTGATAACTGTTGATAAACCCCACAATTGATAACCAACAAACAAATACAAACATATTGTTATGTTTATTGAGACTCTCAGCGCCATCTGTTTGTTAGTAGCACTTGGAACTAGCACAGGTTCCGAGTGTTACCAACAGATGGCGCTGGTAGTCCGTGAAATATCCACAAGTTTCGAGACGTTTCGTTATGCTTCAAGATTATTCTCGCTAGAACGCGTAAATAAATAGTGCAGTTGAGTGCAAGACAGCAAAGCAAGTGGAATCACATCGTACAAAAATAGGCAGATGTAAGTGTGGAACAAAATTCGGTAAATGTTTACTTACAGGTAACTTTTTCTTTATTGTATACTACATACCTTACTTCTTAAGAATAAATAATGTTTTCCTTGCGTAGGTCACTAGGCCTATTTTTCACTGCATAATCACAATCTAAAAATTACCAAATCCGACGTATTTATAGGTTAAAACATAATAGCAATGTTAATAATGTATGGTTTGACGCATGCACATTACACAATGACTACACTAGATTACTATTTCATATAACATAGGTTTGTCCCCAGGTGCCTTTCGTACGTTTATTGAAGTTAATAATTTCTTTACTTTAAAATGTTGAATGATAATAATTAATTACATCCTTGACACTTCAATTCCAACAAATAATATTGAGAATTCGTACAAATTGCGTATTTGAATTAGACACTAAATTGTGTAGTAATAATTTACTACATTATTAATACGAAAGAAAGACAGCATATCAGGTGATCAGTGATCTCAGATAATAAGCATTGAAATTTCTTTAGTAACATATGAGACGTGAATGTGAACATTAGCCATTATGGATAACCTATAAACCCATCGATTTCATTGTTTTGAAATCATGATTATTCAGTTTAAAAAAATGACCTGCGCAATGAAAACATTATTTATTCTTAAGAAGTAAAGTATGTAGTAGGCCTATACAATAAAAAAAAAACTCGAAAATTACAAGTTACCTTTATTCTTTAATAAACATTTACCCAAAATTCTATAACCTTTAAAATAACTTCCTATAGTTTTATGTGAAAACCATTGCATTAACTATGAACACAGTTCTTTATTTTAGGTTATGTTTGCAATAGTTAATTTCAGAATAACGTGTTTTGTATATTATGTAGAAGCAACGGTTAAATATTCCACCATTTCTAGAAAGGTGATGCTACTCTTTGATATTTAACAACATAAAAAAGGAGAATATTACTAACTTGGTTAATACTTACATAAACAAACATTTAAAAACGCCAAAATTAGGTTCACATGTATCACATAACATTGTATGAATTTCATAGCTCTATATGGATATACAGTATATATTTTTAAACTTAAATCACATGCAAATCTAAAAATAAAATATCACTTTCATCAAGAAAATTACTCGGTCAGACAGTAAAAAACCATAGCAAAACACCCTCAAATTTAACTTCTCGCAAATACACTGTGAATAATCTCAATTAACCTTAACTGTCAACACCCAAATTCCAAATTCCAAATGGAGTTCACTTAGTACACTACAATGCTGCCAGAGTGCTAGAGCTACCAAAACGTTTCCTGATTTACAACTACGACTACCAGACTTGTGAGTTGTGACTACTAACTAAAAAAAAGCAACCAAAATTACAAAAATAAGTAATATTTTAGTAGTCAAACCTTTTTTCTAGAAGGTCTTTCAATTTTTCCTTATTCAGATAAAATTTTCCTCGGATTTATAGTAAATGTTTGTTTTTAATATTCAGGTATCTTTTATAACAGTATTTACGAATTCTTTGATTTTATTATTTATTTTAATTTTCAACCTTTTAAAATTTCCAGATCCCTATACATATTTAGTATCAACGGGTTTTTTTTGCTTAGATTCGCAAGATTTTCAAATTTTAGGGCCTTTAAGGCCTTTGCAGACAGACGGGATACAGGACTCGGGACAAACCGAGCGATACTGAACTCGGGAAAATACCGTCTGTTTACCGAACTGTATACTGCATTCTGTGTACTGCTTGTCAACATGTCGAATTCAGAACTGATCATTAATTTCGTTAAGGAACATAGTTTGCTTTTCGACTATAGTAATCCATTATATAAGGATTCAAGATAGAAAGATAAAAAGTGGAAGGAGCTAGGGGAAATACTGGATAAAGATAGTAAGTACTTTTTTGAAGCAAATAAGTTCTTTTGTTTGTTTTTATTTTGGTTAAAAATATAAAATATATTCTGTTTTTGAAAAAGAATTTTGTGTATTAGCTTAACATTTACCATACTAATAACATTATGCCACAAAGTTAGTGACTGATAAATCAGTTTCCGTTCAGAATTAATTGTATTTAACTGCTAAATCAGTATTCATGCTTATTTAAAGGTTAGCTGAATCAGCTGTCAAAACAGTTGAAAAGCTTCATTTGAAGGTACTACCAACAACTTGTCTATGCACTGCTGTTTGTATAGCTACTATTTCTAGATGTTAGCAGTGGTCTCCTACTGCTAACAGTAGGTCAGCTACTAGGAATTAGCAGGTTTGTTAATTAGCACCACATCACTACCACCGTTTTAATTGGACGTGTTCTCAACCATGTGGCACAATGTTTCAGTTTCAATAACTTGCTAATAATAAGTTTTTTTGTAAGTTCGGAAAATCAACTCTAGAAATGTTATTGGCATTGGAAGAAGGTTATGGCGATGAAGCGCTAAAAAACGTGCTGTTTACTACTGGTTTTCCCGATTTAATAACGGGAAAACGGATTAAAGTAGATGAGCTGGGGAGTGAAAGACATCCAACAGCCAGAAGTGAGAAAATGGTAGAGCTGGTTTTGTCTGATCTAAAAATAACCATCACAGGTTTAGAACAAAAAGTTGAAAGTATTCGTGGATTCATTCATAAAATTCCGACTGAAGTGATTTTCAAATGAGAAGTGTTTGTTTAAAATTTGTTCAGAAGTTAACTGCAGATCAGTAGGAATTTCGCATGATTGTAGCTTGAAACACTTTGAAAAACGTTCGCAGGTCCTATTTTTTGGAAAATTTTGTAACATGTGATAAGTCATGGGTGTTTGCTTACAATCCTGAGACAAAAGTACAGTCATAAGAGTGACACAACAAAAATTATCCCCGTCCGATGAAGTCTTGCCTTGTGAAATAAAAAACAAACATTAACGGTATGGTACATCATGAGTTCGTACCGCCAGGACAAAGTGTTTCTGGGTCCTTTCAATGTGCACATTTTGCAAAAATGTCGACGCACTTCGAAGAAAGTTAACTGACATATTGTAGGATCAGTGATATCTTTACCATGGCATCGCGTAGAACCACATATCGTTTACTGTGGAGGAATTTCTCGCAAAAAAACAAATCCCGCCTATTAGTCAGCCACTTTACTCAGCAGATAATGCTCATTATGACTTTTGGTTGTCCCTTCATTGAAATTTGGACTTAAAGGCGTGACAAATTCTTGTTTTTTTCCGAAACCGTCATTATTAGAATATTAAAAGGCTAATAATATCTGTTTTATGCTATTTTCTTCATTTTTTTAATGACGAATATGATCAAAAGGTTTTTCGCCTTTATACTTAAACAAATAACATGGGAAACATTAACTTGAGAATGAATGAGAAAGTTTATTTTTATTTTACATATTGAGATAATAATTTTACGTATCCCCATTATTTTCACACTGCTGTTTGTTAGTTTTAAATTTACTGTAATTTGGAGCCTAATGGGAATTGAACCTGGAACATCTCGTGTGTCAATGAATTAATTGAAAACTTGTGCAATATACTGTATTTGCACATTAAAAAAAATATATGTAACGTGGTAGATGTAAAATTAAACCAAACCGTACCAAATGTCTTCTACTTTTGAATAAATGTGAAGTTTACAAATAAAAATTGAGTTTGGTAATACAATTTTTTTGGTTCAATACCCTAACAGGCTTTTATTGGTTTCGCTAAAAAGGTTTGTAATAGGCTTACCAGACAAAAGAAATCTGCGCAGAACCGTCATCTCGAGAGTGGCTCGCGCACCATATAGAGGCGATGGCGGGGAAGGGATTGGAGCGGTGGTGTGGATAAATTGTTACATTTTTGCCATAATATAAAGGAATTTAAAACCTATAATTTAATGTCTTTTTACGTCTTTTACTTTATAAAATATTGAAATTTACTAACTGTAGTGTTCAGGAACTTATACGATACACATTCTCAGTTTTTTAGCTGTAGTAGGTTTGAAAAAGAAAATATTAAACTCTACGCAATGAAGCAGCGGCCGGGTATGTCTGGTTTAACTCGGGCTCTCCCACCATAGTTCGTTTCGTTCTACCTGCGCGAGCGGCGAGACAACCGGCGGGCGGTTATTTTCTAAGTGGTACACCTATATTACGTATGAAGCCTTTTCATTTAATTGAAAATTGTTATTCATAGTTCTAATTCGTTCACATCATGTGTGATTTAAAAACATTGCAGAATTTTGTTGAATTTATACTCAGGAAGATCTAGATACTATTCAAATCCTCACTCATTTTAGTTCTGGTGGAGTGAGCTAAAACAGCTAATTAAATTAAAGGTTTTTGTTATTTTTATTGGTGTGAAAACTGTATATATAGCATCTTTATTACTACCGCATGTGATTGGTAAAATTTGAAAAATCTTGTACAACACATTGAATAACCACAACTTTTTATAATGAGTTTATGTATAATAAGAAGGTAAGGGATTAAACTAAACTTTTTAATTTTGTTGAAGCCAGTCAACTAACTAATCTAACCTAACCTATATAATTATGAAAAATTGACTAGATAATCAATCTGTTTGTGTTTAACGTTGCAATAATTTAAACACAAAGTAAATACAGAATTGGCTAAAGAGTAGAATCAATTCTGTGAAATTACAGCCTCTAATCAAAATAAATTGAAAGTGTAATAAAACTGGTAAATATTGGTTGTACCTCATCCTAAGATTTTTCTATAAAAAATTAAGAAAACAAAGTATATACCTTGTAGTCAAAGGATCAGATCATATAATGTATCACAATAAACATTTCAAGTCCCAAAATGCATTTGTTTAATAAAAAATCAGATTTATAAAAGTAAGAAATCCAGCTACGTAGGTTAGGAATGTCAACATTAATACTAATAACTACGTTAGTCAAGTCACTGAATCTATGATTGCGGCTAATATAGCCTATATATGAGACTTGTCCTCGCCTTTGTAATTTACGCCTTTATTAGGTTTCGTTAACCTAACAGCTGTTTTTCCTTGTTTTCTATGTGTTATTTAACAGTGAAGAAATGCATTTTGGGACTTAAAATATTTATTGCGGCACATAATATGATCTGATCCTTTTATTACAAGGTAGATACTTTGTTTTCATAATTTTTTAAAGAAAAATCTAAGCACAAGGTACAACCGATATTTACCATAAAACCTAACTTATACTTTTTGAAGATGGCTTAAACTGGTACCTACTAGGAAGTAACAAATCTTTTCTTGTACATTTTAGATAGGAAATACTTACCTGAATGTCAACATTTTTGAAACGGTAAGCTAGCAATTTGTAGTATGTACTTTGGTCTAAAAACTAATAATTATTTTGGTAATTATGCATTGAAGCACACTCTAGATTTTAGTCGCTAAAAATCATGCAAACTAAAACTATTTACATTCTTTGTCATTAATCAGATATTTGTTAACAACGTGAAACAGTTTCTAAGTGTAAAAATCCATTAATATTGAAGATACTTACACTTTTTATGTATAGTTACCTTTGCAGACCTATTTCCTTTAATTTACATGCTATGATTTACACTAATGTAACTTATAGCATATAACATAAACATAGACTGGTAATACAGTTACAAACTTTACTTATGTTTTCATTGTAGGCCTACAGATTCATACTAACCCGAAAAAATCCTAAATTCCTTGTTTCTAAAATTGTACATTTTTCAATATTAATGGATTTTGAGACTCGAAAATTGTTTCGCGTTGTTAAAAAATATCAGATTAATCACAAACATGGTAAATAGTTTAAGATTGCATAGTTTTTAGCGACTAAAAAAAAAAATAGGGGGAGCTTAAATGCATAATTACCGAAATAATAATAATAATTTATATTTATTATTTTATTTGGCTCTTCCTTGTGGAATTGTTGACAACCAAATCTTTAAAATGTTCACCAATCCTACCCATAGAAGTGATTTACATTATTTTTGGTTCACTGTTAGGCTCCCTCGTCCTACTTTTTCTACAAATTCTTTTCCAAGGAAGATATATTTTAGAGTTATTTGTATTTTATAAGAAGAGTATTACACATTTCAATGAAAGTAAGTATAATATTTAAATATCATTAGTTCTGTTAAATATTAAAAAAAATGGAATAGAAAATTATTACATATTGTAGTTCTAAACATTTCACTGAATTTTTGTTATGGGCAGTCGGAAGGTGATTGACTTTACAGGAGGTTTTTGAGACCCTATCATCAGACAGGAATTTATTTTGTTTGTAATTTTTTAAATAAATAGCTGCCTGATAATATGTAATGGTAAATGAAGCAGTCTACTAACCAATTTTGTTTTAGAGTAATTGTGCAGACTTAAAATTCCTTGGAAATGTGTATTTAAAAATAAAAAAATTAAAAAAATTCATGTAAAAAACAACTTGAAAGATAAATTATTTTGTCTTCATATCCAATTGAAAAAATTGCTTACTATATCACAAGTAAGTGCTATCCTTTTGATAGTGAATTCTTTCTTTCTTTATCTCGCATTTTAGTGGCAACGCAGATTATTATTAATGTAACCCTTGTTTTTTATTTTTTATTAATTTTTTACAATGTTTGTCAAAATATTTATAGTGTTATTCATAGTTTTGTTTGTTCCAATTTGTTAGTTAAAAAAGACTTCTTGTCAAATTTTAAGTATTGTGCACAATTTAAATTCCTTGGAAACACATAATTTAAAAAATGGTTTATTTATTTTAAAATTAAAAAGAAAAGTTGAAAGTTAGATTATTTTGTTTCCAGTCCAATTGGTTTTTTTGTTGGGGGAATATTACTAAAGTTCTTTAGTGGCCTCTGGGACGTCAGCTATAAGCCTATTATGCTCCCCTATGTTCACCGTACAGTGAACCTAGTACCTCTGACAAGCTTTGGGATTTTGTGTAGGGTGTTCTTATCAAAATTTATATCTGATTGCTGAGGTCCAAAGATTCTCCTTCTTTTGAACTCCAGGACCCTGCGATCAAATAATATGTGTGCTGCGGTCTCAGGTATGAGAAAGCAAAGACGAGAATTAGATGAGACTTGTTTCACCTAATTTAAATGACTCTGGATATGGCCATGTCCTGTAATCATGGCAATGACCGGTTACAGGGACTTTCTGTTATACTGAACCAGCAGCTTTGTCAGATCAGGATCTGGTCTGAGAGACGACATTTTCTCCAATTTCTGGACAGTAAATTGTCTCCAAAGTTTGATGTGCTCTTCCCTGACACATATTTTACCGCTCTTGTTGCCGTTGATTGACTGATTCCACAAGCAAGTTCTGGTCCCATAAGGCAGGCAGATCCACCATCTCATTTCCCTCGATTCCGCAATTCCCAGGTACTCATCCCAGGTATACAATTTTAATAGTTGAAAGGACACATAGGGATTCGAGAGAATCCTATACCAATTTGAATGAAATTTCTATGGAGCTGAGGACTTTGATTTCCGCTTGGCTCTCTGAGAGAATTAGAATGTCATTACCTTTAAGGCCTTCCTTTAATCCTCTATGTACACATTCTCAGATTACACAAATCTTGGCTTGAATTACTGTACAATACCTACCTAGTGCCACGCTCCGCTCCTTTCGTTCGGGTGTGTAAAGTTCGTGCCCCCTTTTCGTTGCAACGTCACTTACCACCCTACTTTCGCTCACGATTTTAAGATTCTTTGTTCCCTTTTTGGAACGCTATTTATCACGAACTCTTAAACTCGCTGTACGATCACCACCGATTGGGCGAACCACCTTTCTGCTCAGAGCAAGCGCGGGCAAGGCCAAGATGCTCACTTTTACCTTTTTCAATCAAAGATTTTGCAACTCTTGGCTCTAGTAAGTATGAGCTTGTCCTCATAAACTTACCAACTTTTAATTTACGCAAAATTCCCTGAATTTTATCTCAATGCTCGATTATTTGACTCTTTCTTAAGATTAACACTCTCTCTCCAAGGTCGTGCCTTTTGGGAGAAATCGGCTCTTAAGTTCTGATGATAACTTTTAAAATTTTCAAATTATATTACCAGAGTACACATATAAGATTTATATTTAACCAAGGTTAATAGCATATACAGAATGGATATATATTGAAAACACAACAAAATTTAGAAATGAATTATTTATATATTCTTTTCTCTTTTGCACAGTAAAAATGTTGAATTCATAAACTTTTTTAATAACACCAAAAATTTGATTAAACAACAACACAACTATTTATATATATTTGACAAAATTTACCAATGTAATATTTTCTATATTCTAAACAAAAATAAAAACGCTTGACTTTTCAGACAGAACCACAAACAGTTTTTCCTGTACTGAAAAAGTCGTATTTAATTGTTAATTATTTACAACACCAAAGCAGAAGTATAAAAATGAATTTAATTTTTAATAATTCCCCTAATGACGTTATATTTGAAATGAAGTTAATATTTGCGAATTATTCCTTAAGTATAAGATACCTTCACACTTTATTAGAAGTTCTAGTTGGATTTGGAATTTGTTGTATAATTAGGCTGATGTTGATATGATATTTTCGATCCAGAGTCTGTAAGCTGCTATGTAGTTGAATGCTGGTCTCGAATTCTTCTAAGTTGCCTTGAAGTTCGATAGGAGTATAAATTATTCTAAGTCCAGTTAAGTAGAGTGACAGTTGAATTTTCCTCTCAGCTCAGAGTCGGTTGCAGAAGAAACGTCCACTTTGCGTCGATTCCAAATCAAAAGTATCCTTCTTTCGAAAGATAAATTTCGGTCTCCCTTTCCGTGGGAATTAATCCACTTCCTGGAGCCAATTTTCCTCCCTTTTAGGGAAAAAGGTATTTTCTTCTTATTACGTGTTTTCAGGCCCTTTTGGTCTGAAATATTTACACTATATATTTTATTAGTCATATTTTTTGACTAATGAATAGTTTTCTTCCTTTATTATTAATTAAAACACCTTTTAATTAATAATTTATTGTATTTATTCTTCAACGTTATCTGTGATCCAAGTTGGCAATATGATGTTTCAGACTTTAGATTCCTACTGAGGGTGCGCGCGCCACTTTACAGGTTTTTGCATGAAAATTTCTACTTTGGTCGTTTTTTCGTTCAACTCGCTATAACTTTCGAACGCTCGAACCGATTTTAAAGTTCCTTTCGGATTCTTCTTCCTATCCATCTTGTGGGTCTTGTGGAACTTGATTCATCGTTCTACTGCGCTTCGTTCGCGAGTTATCGCCCTTTTCCCGAAATTTGGTTTTTCTTCTTTTCAAATTTTGAGATAAGTCCTTTCTCAAAATTCTTTTGACGAAATCTTGTTCCTCTTCTACTATGACGAAAAACTCTGTTTGTACTTTTCACATAACTCGTTTTGTTCTCTAGTTATACGTCCTTGAAGTCCCAAAGTTTTTATCGTATATGTTTTTGTTCATAAAAACCCCCCCATTATATATTATCATTTCTGCTTTGATGTTATACAATTTTACATAATAGATATCTATAATTACAATGTTATTTCTCCCCTTTAACTTCAAATTTAACCGCTTTTGGGCTTTAAAGTTTTACTTTTTGTAATTATTATATCTCCCTTATTTTATTTTCAAATTTGATTCTAAGTACATATTATTGTGCCCTATTGTGGTCTCTTCAATAGTACTTATTATTATTTTTTAAATAATCCCCCCTTCAACTCAAAAATTCCAAAAAACTCCCCAAGAATGACTTTCTAAGTCCATTCTCACCTGTTTATTATTATTAATTCATATTTTTTATTTATGATTATTGTTAGTTCCCCTTTGAGTTATGACTCTACGTTTTTTGAATTTTGAATTTAAGTTTTTTCCAAATTTTAGGTTTTTGAGCCCCTATAAAAACTTGAATAACTTTTTTGTTTTAATTGCTTTTAAATTTATTTTTCGATATTATTTATCGGTTGATTCTACTGAACATTAATTTATTTTAATAATTTAGTATTTTAATAGAATAAGAAACGAGGCCGAGTGACTTTTCACGAATCAACATGCAGTGTCTAGCACCTGTTGGCGTGACGTCATCGTTCCTCCTCGTCCCCCATCTACATGGCTTTATCGCGGGAATTTAAACTGTTTTAAATTGACTTGAGACTTTTGGCTTTTTCCAAACCGTCTCAATAGGTAGCTTCGAAAGTTACTCCAGTGGTTTGACAGTATCCTCCATATCCAGACTGTTGATCATATAGTGATCCGTCTGTATACCAAACAAGCTATCCTGGATATCCTGGTAGCTTGCTATCTTTCCAGTCCTATCTGCAGAGTCTTTCCAATGTTCGAGAGAACTTTGAAAGGTCGAGTGAAGACAAACTTGGTTTGCATGCCATCAGATGGCATTTCCAACTCCGAGTTTTTTAATACCTTCTCGACGATTTCGGAGTGCCACACTTCAATATAGCCCCCCTTCCATTCGCCATGGTTAGGCCTATAGGCAGCCAGTTTTGCTTCCGACAGGCTTAACAGCACCTCTAAAGACCAGTGCTTTGATTGACTCAAAGTCCTTCCCCTTGACACCAGTTACTGGTGAGTCCAAGATAGTAGTTAATTAAATAACTCCTCAAGTGAATTTAGGATCTTGCCTTGAACCATCATGACTATGTCATATGTACTCTGCACTATTAAGATCTCGATGGAGGCTGTCCATCACCAGGGCCCACAATAGAGGCGAAATGCCCCCCCCCCCACGAACAAACTCTGGCCGTATCGACCTCGAGTACCTCGTGGCTCAGAGGATCGTATCTGCCTACTGCGAAGCATAGAGCCTATCCACCTGCAACAGTATGATCAACTCTGTGACTTTATGCTGCCTTCACAATTGCATCAAATGAGACGTTATCAAAGGCACCTTCAGTGTCTATGAAGGTACACAAAGCCGTCTCTTTCGTTGCTAAGGCATCCTCAATCCTGCTTATTAATTGATGTAAGGTCGATTCACAGGACTTGCCAAGCTAATATGCATGTTAGTTCCTATGGAGTTGATATTCTGTCAGAGCCAATTTTCATATGTATCTACCAATCAGTCTCTCCATAGTTTTCAGGATAAACGAGGTAAGACTATTTGGGCTAAAAGATTTGGGATGAGTATTATCTGGACGACCACGCTTTGGAATAAAATTCACTCTGCTGACTCTCCAGGACCAGAGTGTATAGTCCATATGCCATGCTGGCTCTGAAGATGTCACAGAGTTTGACAAAAATGAGTCTAGTCCCCTCTACAATAAAGCAGGAAATATACCGACTCCTCCATGTAATTTAAATTGGCTGAATTTCTGTACTGCCCATTTAATGCTTGAAACTGTATCAATGAGTCTGGCGAGTATCTAGTCTTCCCGAGTTGCCCTTGCCCAAGGGCTTTTCTCAATTGACTGGTGCCCTCCACCGGCATCATTACGCACAGTACAATTGGGAAAGTGAGTTTCAAGAAGAAGACCCAACGTTTCCCCTCATTGTTTGAGTATATTCTCATGTAGGCTTCATTAAAGTGAGTACTGGATTCAGGGGCCGAGTGGTCAAACTCATTCCAGCCTTGCTGAATCCTTTAAGCACCTCTTGACTGAATACCCTCCAGGATTCTTGTTTTGCCTTTCTGATCACCTTGCCATACTTGGTAAGAGCTAAGTGATATGTCCTCCACGTAAGCTGCTTTTAGCTTTGTTAAAAAGACTTCGAGGCTGCCTTATTAGACACTCCAGATTTTGTTCCACCATTTGCCCTATTCTTCACCGTTATGGTGCTTACTGGGTAATAGTTTTTATAGTAGTCTATAATGCTGTCTCCAATTTGTGACGCTACATTGTCTAGATTTGAAAAATTCCTTACCTTGTCTAAGGACTCAAGCCTGTTGACAAGGTCATCTTTATATTATGACCATACTGTATAGTCCTTCCTGGGTTCCTAAAGAACTCTGTACTTAAATTTGTATCTAGTTGAAATTGAATATACTTATGGTATGAAAGTGAGGACTCCTCTAAGAATTCCCACCATTTAACCAGTGTTAGTACATTCTCGGAACATATTGTAAATTCGATAACTTCTTCTCTTACTCTATTCTTAAAAGTAGGCTTATTAGCAACATTTAATACATATAGATTATTAGAGATTAGAAAACAAAATAAGGACTCAAATCTAAGATTGTTATTACTGCTTCTCCCGCTTGTTTGATGGTGTGATTTGATGTCACCGCCAATAAGTAGGCATCTGGTGCCAACTGATAATATATCTAATGATCAGTTCTAGTTCCCTTGTCTTGGCATAATAAGGGATGTAGATGGAGCTCAATATCAGGCCTTGTTTCTCGCCCCTACTGTGCCAGCTGACCTGGACTGTCGTTCTATCTCTGGAACAAATCTATAAACAGAAAGTTATATATCCCTTTACCTACAATTATACAAGTTCTTACATTGGGCAAGGAATTACAGTAAATAAGCTAACCTTTTGCATCTTCAAGCCTGGGTAACTTACCTCGGTGAATCCATGGTTCTTGGATGAGGGGTATGCCGATGCTATTCCTAATAAAATGCTGATAGAAGGCTGCCGAGGCAGCCTTACTGTGCTGTAGGTGTATTTGAATCACTCTGACCAGTGGCGGTTTTAGACCTCATAATCTGGGGGGGCAAGGTTTACCATAGGGTCTGGGCCCTCTAAGATTTTTTTATAAAAATGATTTTGCATTATTACGAATTTTCATTGCAATATACATTATGGTAGTCTGACAATTTTAATTTTTGTACGCACTACACACTCTTTTTTCAATTTAAAATATAACTGGTCAAACGTTCAAACCTAAGAAACATTAAGTTTATGTGAATCATTAGTCAAAGAAAGTTGTGTAAATATGCAACCCTAGATTGAAAAATAATATTTTTGTTTAAATGTAGCGTACTCAGAAAATATCAACAAAATATTTCTTTTAACTCGTTTTGACTCATTTATCCTAATCCCATAGTTTGATTATTGACAGATATTTCCTAGTCATAGGAATTTCTTTTTAAAGTTAGGAAATAGTAACGCATTGACTTTCATAAGAACATTTGTATAATTGAGCACATTTACTTGTTACTTAAGGTTTACATAGTTACTTACATGGTCCATGTTTACAACTGTAGTCTTCTCTGACCAACATTGCTAAACAATTCCAGGATTTTGTCAGGCTTCTTTATGAGTTGTTCACTTTCTTCTCTTTCAATTGATAAAATCGAAAGATTTGTTAAGCGTTGTGTAGTCATTGTAGATCTCAGGTAAGTTTTCACTCTTTTCATGGTTGAAAAGCTTCTTTCAGCCACAGCGCTGGTTACAGGAAGAGTGAACAGAATTTGTGCAATCTTTGTAAGATTCGGATACAAAGATCTTTGTTCGAGCAAAGTGAAATAGAATTCCTTGATATTTCCTTGAAATTGGCAAAAAACTTCTTTTGCTAGTTCTACTTCGTACATCAAACTGGTTGCGTCTATAAACATGTTGTATTGATCTGCAAAACTGCTTATAGCATCTACAAACATGAACTTATTACTCGTTGGGTTCAATCCTTCAAATGCGTCAAAAACAGACGAATTGTTGGTAAATCTCCGGTCAAGCTCTGATGTCATTCGATCTATAACTTCAAACAACATCTGTTTGTATGAGGATTTTTGCGAGAGATTTGTCCCTCGCCTGTTGTTGACATGAGAATTGATTCACTATACTTAGAGGGTACTTGCTGTGTACGTTTTAAATGTAAGTGTGAAACTTCCTCATCACATGGTGTAGTGGTATTCCAACTTTATTAGCCAAACAACAGGTTTTTGTCCAACATTCACTAAAAAAAAGCTCGGATCTTTTATTTTGCAGCGTTCTTTTCAAACCATCGATTACTTTAATTGCTGAGCCCATAAGCAAGTCTTCTTTTTGCAAAGTTATTGAGGTTGTGTTTGAGTATTCTAAAATCTCTCCTAAAAACTGGAGGGCGAAGATAACATCAAACTGCTTGAGCTGTAGCAGAAATCCTTTGGCGGTAGCAGCTTCCATTTTATTTGTAGAACTCTTGAATTCCTCTAACGCTGATATAACAGACAAGAAATTAGTTTTGAAATACATAACACCTTTGTATTTGCAGACCCACCGAGTATCACTCTGCTGTGGCATTTCGTATATTCTTCTTTTGTGATCTTCCTTTTCTTGAGCGTCTTTAAATTTTTGATGTCTGAGAGTAGATGCTGACTGGAAAGAATAAATAGCTTCAAGCAATCCTAGAGTGTCATCAACTATGTTCACGTTTTTGGCTGTGTTTACTAAAACTAAATTTAGGCGATGTGCGTAACAGTGTACATAAACACACGGATTTTCTGCCACTTCTCTGACCAAAACATTTACTCCGCTCAAATGTCCTCTCATTACCGATGCACCATCGTAAGCCTGGCCAATGCATTTCTTTATATTCAAACCATTCTCTTCCAAAAAGCTTAATATTTTTGAGCAGAGAGCTTTTGCAGATAGCTCAGTAAGCTCAACAAAGCCCAAAAACCGTTCAAACAGTTTTGTTTTGTTTGTATATCTGATGCAAACAGACATTTGTTCCTTTGTACTAACGTCTCTGGCTTCATCAACAATTAAAGCAAAAAATCCACCATTCTCTTTATTGACCTCGTCAACAATCTTTTTCAAAACTATTCCTGCAGAAATGTGTAAAAACTCATTTTGAGAATCTTTAGACATATAAGTAGCATTTTTTGGAAGATTATCAAAAACTAACTTAACGTCGTTAGAAACCCCTTTCAGTAACTCTACCAGTTCTATAAAATTTCCTTTATTTTTGCTTTCAAATTTATCATTTACAGTTTCTCTATGCCCTCGCAAACCGATTTCCTGACGGGCACAAAAAAGCGCTACTTTGCTGACAGTGCTTACTGCTTTTCTGTTATTGCCAATATTTTCAGTAACTTGTTGGCCTAATTTGGCTGCAACTGTTCCTTGCTCTTTTGATGATAAATAACTACTATATTTTGTAATCGAATCCCTGTGAGCCTCAGATAGTTCATGTTTTTTACATTTTTCACCGATACTTTTCCAATTACGATAACCTGTTTTGATAAAAGTGTCCTCGCTGTTTCCAGATGGACTAGGAAAATGACGGCATGGAAAGCAAAACACTGAATCATTTTCTTTGCAGTACTCAATCCAATTAAACTTCTGGTACCAAACTGTACTAAATGATCTAGGACATTTTCCAAACAATGTCTTTTTAAAGACAACATTAACATTAGGCTGAGTAGGACCGTCAGAGACTGACTGACTTATTGTTAGATTTATAACAGACATTGGCCTACCTGGTTCACATGCAGATGACAGTGATCGAGCCTCATTATTTTTAGAAAAGATTGAGGTTGTAGGGCGTACTTCGGCATCATTACTATCCAGTCTACTTGCTTTTACTGGGGGTTCGTGTTCATCTGTACTACTTCTGTTGCTGGTCTTCTTGTTCCGATTGAAAAAACTTGACAATTGAAGTTGTTTGGACATCTTTGATGTGACTTACAACTTGTATAATATGCGGTAGGTTGGTAGTTCAACAAACTTCCACTGATCGACAACGCACTTTGCTATCACACTTACACCACTAATTCACCAACTAGATCTAGAAGTTCGAAATAACCAAATAACGTAAATTGAAATTGATGATTAGTAGCGAACTACTAATAGTACTAATACTAATACATACAGTATGAAAGATCAATAAATGAAATTATTTGATTAACTAAACACGTCACATTCACAATTCACAACGTACTGTATATAAGACTAACAGCCATCAGCCAGCGTCAGCATTAACAAAGACTATAACAACCTAAGATTTATGAGTGGGTGACAGACGAAACTGGCAGATCAGTGCCGGCAGCCGGCAACGTTGCCAACTGAGAACGAGAAAACAGAAAATGTCCCGCGAGTCAAGAGCACAAGATTAGTCACTCTAAGCTAAACATTTCCCGCACTCACGGAAATGACGTTTTAGTGACAAATAAATAATATAATTGAGAAAAATGTTTAGTTAATTACATACCGTAATGGGAGTTACGAGTTACGTAAAAAATAAAATAATAGGAATTTAATGTCAGATTAGAAACTAATTGGAATTGGTTCAAACACTATTGTCGAAATCAATAGCCTATGTTTATTTAGTAGCCCCATTAAAACTGGGGGGGGGCAGCTGCCCACCCTGCCCAGGGCTAGAACCGCCACTGACTCTGACGATCCTCTGGTTTCCCACTCTCTCTGCGACCAGGAGTGATTAGAGGTAACCTCCAAAAACCTATATGTGCCATATGCATCCCCAAGTAGTCGAATGACCTCCAGTGTAGAGTCGTCTAATAAGCAGACCACCAATAGCCCTTTCTAGTCCTTCTTTACTGACAGAATTTTCCAGTCGCTCACCTTAAGAGCCGGATTTTACTTATTGAGTATGCCAACTATAACTTCAGGAGCCAGGCGGTATAAAATTTTTTTAGGTGGGCTAAAAATCACCTTTGTCAACCGTTATATCTCCTAGCGCCAACATATTAATTTTTTCGTCAAATAAACATACATATTTGTAATCAGAATATCTTCAAGTTTTATTTGATACTCCATCACAATATTAAAAAATAATAATTTCCAATTCGATTATGGGCCATTGTTTTTTACTTTTGGAAAAAAACAGTGTTTATCTTGTGTCTAGTAAATATACATTTCTGCGTTCAGTTTCAAAATGCATCATTAAAAATGAGGAGTATAAAACCTATTTTTTATGTTTTTATAGTCTCTGTAGAATAAGATATAATATTAGCTACACAAAATTTTTAATTCATTATTCTATTATTTCAGGTTGCAATTATCTACATCAGCTTTAAAAATGAATTTTCATAGATATTTAAGTAGTTCATCTGCTTTTATAACTCGAATTCATCGACTTAAATATATTCGCCATTATCCTACAACAGTTGTACAGCCAGATGGTTCTAGCTTTGATATAAGATATTCAGAACCTAGAAAAATAATAAAAGTAAGTGAAATAATAAATGAAAGAATTTTCATTTCAAACTAGCTTTAATATTTGTAATTTTTTAATTTATTGTTTTTAAAATTTAATTTTCAAAATGCTTAATTACTAGATACAAATATTGATAAACTTTGTTTGTACATATTCACAATAAAAATAACAAAATTTTAAGACTCATAAATGTGACAAATTGCCTTGAAATATATATACATATACTCTAACGATAAATATTTATTATAATTTCAGAAATATTATATAAATCAAAATTATGAATTAATCAGTCATACCTTGGATTGTCAACACATAAGGAAAGTTATTAATGATGAAGTCCAAATATACTCTTTAACATTAACTCTGAAATATTTAATTTTATTTGAACTTAATTTCCAATTACTTTTGGTTTTTAATTTACACTATTTGCTCAGGGGGAGCTCTTTAATGAACAATTAATACAGTGAGTGAAATTTTAATAATACAGAGAATTGCAATTTTAACAATTTAGTTTCCAATTAAAGTCTATAATAATTAGTACAATACCAAATCCACTTTTGTTGTATTCCTTTGTAAGTAATCCAGTGCTGCTAGTTGAGTGAAGAACTTTCACTTTATTACTGGTTAACGATGGTCACCAAACACTACACTGTACTATGTGATTTATCAATAAAATGATTCACTTCAAATTACCATGAAGATGCACTCAACACTTTGTAGATGTACCTCTTTAGTACTGCAACGAAAATTACTAAAGTGTTAAATACTTTTACTTTGTAAAAACAAACACGGTTAAAACATACGTGTTAAAAAAAAACAATTATTACTTTACTATTACTAAAACTGGAATTATAACTTATAGGAAATACTAATTTCAACATTAGGAATACTTTTGGCTTTACTTCGCCAACCCCTATGCTGTGAGTTTCTCCCCAAGACTCCCTATATAATTTTTACTTTGTCGATGCTAAAAAATACTTATTCCCTCTCTCTTAATTTACTTTAACCAATGAACGTAAGAAGCTACTTTTTGTCAGCCAATCAAATTTTAATGTTTCAAAATTGTGACTGTTTAGAAAACTATTGTCCTGGTACATTTTATGAGTTTTGTGTGTGATTGTCCTTAAGTTTCTAATATTATAGTTATTTATGACTTAATTGCCTACAATGATTCTGGGTATAGTTTAAGTGTTTTTCTCTTTTTTTTTCTTTAAAGTTGTGAATGGTGTTCTGACTGATTTATAACATATCCCCCCAATGCTTCACCTTTGTCGGCTATCATAAAACGTTTAACATGTGTCCAACAAATGTATCTATTTCTATATTCTTTTTAAAATATTAGACCATTACTGGAAAGCTTATTGATTTCGTTATAATACATTAGCACAAAATTAATTTTTTACTCTGAATATTAAAAGTATGAAGTTCACAGAAATTTAGGTTGTACATATAAGAGGTGCTGTCACTAAAATGCTTACAGGTTACAAGCTTTTATACAATAAGTTCAGTATCGACTATTATGTACATTAGGGTGGTTTGAAAAAAAAGTTTTTACGATTTTGAAATCCCATTACCATGCAAAAGTTGCAGTTTGCCCTGAATTCGGGAAAAATAATTTAAAAATTCTAAATTATCATCTTTAGTTCGCGCATGTAGCTTAAAGTTAAAAAAAATTGAATTTTTGATAGATTTTTAAATTCTTAAAATTTTTTTTAAAACATTTTTTGTTATCCAACAGTAATAAAATAACAGTATGTAACATATTTTCGATAAAAAATTAGTTCTTATTGCTTTTTTATAACATCTTTAGTTCGCACACAAGCCCTAATTTGTTTTAAAAAAAGGCTAATTTGGACATTTTTCACTCATTTTAAATCACCTCTTCGTACCGTAATTGGTTATTGAAAATGTTGTAACTATACCTAAATATAAGACTAGAGGTGTGTTTGTAGTCATTTTCAATGCTTGTATGTTTCTATACAAGTCAAAAAGAAATCAAAACATTCGCCGAGGCAGAGATGCATACGTTATGCCAGCGCCAACTGAAGATAGTTGTGACAGTTTACCGCCAACTTCTCAAATGCGAATTACACTTCCTGCAACTTCATTGATGAGTGATAGATAAGGGATATCTGATAGAGCCACTGCCGCTATCGCTTCAAGTGTTTTGCAAGACCTTGGCCTAATCAATGAAGGAGATTTATTGCTTGTAATAGACAAGAACAAGATCAGACGTGAAAAACATATGTTTGAAAGTGTACATGGTGAGACTTCAGGGCCAAAAAGTTTCTCAGGAAAAATGGGCAAACTTTTATTACACTGTAAAAAACACCCGGTTGCTAATTTCGAAATGATCACTGGTGAAGATATTAATATAACCAAAACTGACTTAAGCAAGGACCAATAATACTTACTTGACATTTATCAAGCAGTGAAGACAGGAGAGTGTCCTTCAGATCTCGCTGTGAAAGGACCTGGTCCTCTTAGTCACTCTAGGTGGTTGGCATGTGCAAATAGGACACTAATGCTATACATATACATCTGAAGTGACACCTTCCGAGGAACTTAAGATGCTTGTCAACTACATTATGAAAGTATACGCTCCAGTTTGGTTTGAAATCAAAAGGCATCCATCACTGAAGTTTGGATGCCTTTGGACCCGTTCACATCTTCAAAGTTGTTCAGTCGTCACGACAGCTATTCGATAGTATAAAGCAAATCATTGATCTTGTGAATCAGAAAAAAAAAATTTTTGTCATCCGGAAAATATGTTAATATCAATGGCAGTAGATGAAAGAATCCATGTTCGGCAGTTAGCTTTTCGAAGATTGCTAAAGGCTAGAAAGCAAGAGCCAAAAGGAAAATCAGTGCATATATTTCAAACTCTGACCATCAATTTTGCTGCTTCAGATTACATTGAACTGATTGAATGTTCTCAGTGCAAACTTTCACCTCCAGCAATGAACTGTGTGTCAAATGAGAGCTTAGACCAATTAATTGGTATTGATGTTTTGACGGAGTTTGACCTGATAAAATTTCCTTGCATACGCAAAATCTAAACATGATAGGCTATGTCCCATACTCTAACCTATAAACAAAGATACTTATTTATAATATAACTTCTTTTATAAATCTTTGTTCATACAATGGAAAAGTGGAATTCTTTATTACGTTTTTTTTTTAATCAATAAATTTGTAAATGTTGTAGTTTGAAAGTTCAAATTCCATTAGCGTGATATAGTTGTGTAAATTTTTTAAATTGTTATTACAGAACCTATAGTGATGCTGAAAAAGAAATTACCATTATATTTTAGTCAACAAGTAGATTACATGTTGGATTAAATTATATTAATAATTATTAAGTAGATTATTGCTATTTTTGTTTAATTATAAAGTTTATATTTACAAAACATTGTTGGTTTTATACTCATATGATTGTTGTGAGAACGGGTGTAATTTTGTTCACTGTTAATTTTTATAATATGATTTCAGTTGCCTTTAGATCTATCAACATTGTCTGAAGCAGAAGCCAAAGCACGTATTGCAAGGCGAAAACCAAAAACAAAAGTTAAAATTCAAGAAGAAGACGTAGATTCATTTAACAGTAAAAAGTATGTTCACTTAATAAAAAAGAAAAAATAAAGAAAAAATTCTCAACGTATTAAGTGAATAATTGTAATAACTTAGTGTTTAGTATTCCAAAGTTGTAATATATACATTAGATTATTATTATTCAGCAGTTAGATATAAAATGTTCTCATATATCTAGTGTGAATTAATAGTTTTCTATTAAAATTAATAAATCATTGATTTATATGTGAGGATGTCATTATTTTGTCCTCCTTTCAGTAGTCTTCTTCAAACAGTGTTGCGAAGGAGGCTTTTTAATCTTTGGGTAAGATATATTTAAAATGATGCCTTTTCCCATTTGTTAGGGGAAATAAATTAATTGAAATACCACATTTAACAAAAATCTAACATTTGTAAACACAACCCTTCACTATAAGGTGTGTCACACCAAATATTTTGCAAAATTTGAATTTAATTAATAAGGAAACTCAGAATGAAAGAAATCAATAATAACCCTTGTAAGGAACACTACTTCAAATATCAATATTTCTTTTTTAACTGTGCACGTACTAGGTTCTTTGTTCACACATACTAGGTGCTATCAGAAATTTTCCGGACCAGGTCTAATAAATTTTTTTGCTTACCTAGGCCACAAATCGCTCCCATCTCCTTCAAAGTAGACTCCCTGCGAATGGATACAACAAATCCAGCTTTTTTTTCCAGGCCTGGAAAGTGTCAAAAAAAATCTTTTTTCTGAAGGGTATCAAGCACCTCCTGTATTTTTTTCTGAATTTCTTCTATAGTGTCAAAATGGTGACCTTTCATGTGAATTTTCACTTTCGGAAACAGAGCAAAGTCATTTGGGGGTTAAATCTGGTGAATATGGAGAGTGTGGGATGGTGGCCATATTGTTTTTGGTCAAAAACTGCATTGTTTTCATTGAAGTGTGAGCAGGTGCATTGTCGTGATGGAACGGCCAGTTTTGGTCTTTCCACAATTTGGGCCTTTTTCGTCGCACAATTTCTCTCAGCCGCCTTAAAATGTCAAAATAAAAATCTGAGTACACTTGCAATGTCAGTGCTTTTGATGTAAAAAAACACGATGAGCATGGTTCTTGTTGCGCTTCTGATTTGCTTTTTTTCGATCTTGGCGATCGTGGACTTTTCTATTGTGATGACTGCTGTTTTGTTTTTGGATCATAGCCATAAAACCAGCTTTCATCACCGATTATGAGCCTGGCAATGAAAATAGGGTCTCTTCAGACGTTTCTCTGAGTTCACTGAACACATCAAATGACGCTGTTTCCGATCCACAGACAAAAGTCGAGATTTGAATTTTGCAGCAACACAACACACGTTTAAATTTTCAGTTAGAATTTCTTGGCAGCTTCCATAGCTTATGCCGACACTTATACACAAATCATGGATAGTTTGATGACGGTCTTTGTGGATGATTTGTATAGTTTTTCCAATATTTTTATCTGTTTTGGTCGTGGAAGATTTTCCTGAATGATGATCATTTCCAAGAGAAGTTGTGGCATTTTTGAAACGAGCGAACCACTTATTAACCTGTTTTATGTTTAGGGAATGTTCTTCAAAAGCTTCTCGAAGTATTGCAAAAGTTTCAGTAGGTGATTTACCAAGTATAAAACAAAAATTGATGTGAGCTCGTTGCTTGAATTTATCAACCATCATAAAATTCGTAAATGAATGTTAACACACGATTACAAAACACAACTTGTAGACCGTACACGACCTTACAATGCAATGAAACTTGGTACACTAACTCATTAGGTATTACATAATAGGACACTGGCATGCCGGCTTGTACAGTCACGTCTAACAGCCGTGATATGTACAGTCCGAGAACTTTCTGATAGACCGTTGTAATTAATAATCTTATGTAAAAACTATAATTCAATAACTTAAAAGAGTATAATAAATTGAACCACACTTGTCATAATTTATGTAAAGTCCATACACAAATCAACAAATTTGTAATAAAAACTATAAAAAAATTCGAACGAAACCTATTTCCACAAAGGAACAAATTTTTAGTAAAAATTAAAGACATGACCGATGCACCATTTTGTTAAGGAACACCGTAAATTGGTGAGCTAAATAATCAATGGTTCAGTTTTCACATATATTTGACTACTATAGAAATATTTCATATACAATTGATTTATACAAATTCTCTGATACAATGTGATCTAATATAAAAGTTCCATAATCTTCAACTCCTACATAACTCAACATTACGTTTTAATATGTCAACAAATATTACTTAATATTTAACTTAATATAACTTGATAATATAATTTAATTATTTGTTCCAAAAGCAATATAATTCTGAGTGAGCTATATTTCGTTTCGAAAGGCTAATATGACTACTATTTATATTCAAAACACACTTTTATAATAGAATATATTTATAATGGAATACACACTTGGTTTGCTCACCCTTTTGGCCAATGATGGAGTAAATTCGCAAAGTCCAATCCCTAGACTGGAGTCCAATACCTTTCGAAGAAAGGTAGTCTTTGGTGAAATGGTGGCTGGTTTCCCTGTTGCCAACGTTGTCAGCCTTAAACACCAGTTTAGCCCAGTCGGTCTCTTCAATATCGATAGACCCCCATTTCTAGGTCAGTTTAGGGTTTTATAATTTCCTTTTCTCTGTGTGTAGCTTGGGACTCAGTGATTGCATCTCTTTTTGAGTTGTTTCGCAATAATGCTCTAGTTCTTTGCATTATCTTGGGACTTAAAATAAAAACTAAATTTTTGTATTACTATAATTCCTAACAATATACGAGAGGTCATTTTTTAAGTAAGAACCGTTTGCACATAGCAACTGTGTAGGCGGTCATGTGACGCCCGCTCAATGTTAGCCTTCTTGCCCATATAACACAAGCATTCTCTGAACTATTTTTTGTGTTAGACTTGTTCGATACCATACCTTTTTTACTTCATTTTCTTTCGAGTGTCTAAGAGTCACTTCCAGACAATTGTATTACTGTAGGAATATGTAGAGTGTTATTTTGAAGTTTTAAAAATTCTAAGTTGTATTATTAAAAGTATCACATCCTGCATTGAGATTAGACAAAATAAATGTATCATAGACATCAACTAAATAAAGCCAGTAGCAAGCACTATATTAAATATTTTAAAAACAAAAATGTAATTTGTTATTTGATTGGGAATAGTTACATTGTTATTTGTTAATGGCTTTAAGTAAGTTGGGAAAGTGAATTTGTATTATAATTTCATACAATTTCACCCACATTTTGTCATCTATCAACATAGAATGTGGCTGAAGTTTCCTCTGTATAAACTCACAAAATGAATATAAAATTTCTGTTATTGTATGTCAACGATTCTGTAGCTGAATGAAAGCAACTGAAATGTGTTGCTAAATATTAACAATTTAAAATTAAACAAACTTAAATTCAAATAAACAAAAATATATATTACATTTTAACTGAAATGAAAGACTTTGTAAATTATCAATTTTTAAAATACAGAAATAAAAAACAATTCTATTTTTTGTTTTGTTTTTTGTCAATTTTCTTAACTCCAATATGTGTTTCCAGTACAGTACAACCTCGTTTATCCGGACTAATTGGGACCGGAAGTGATCCGGTTAATCAAAAATCCGGATAATCCAAAATTATAGAAAGATAAATAAAACTAAATATAAAATGATAACTTACCATTTATAAGTCATGAAAAAACACAATATTTACACAGTTATTCAATTTACACAATACACAATGTATTGTAAATGATGAAAAACATTTATTTACACACCTGAAATATTTACACATGCTTTTAATTTACACAGGGTTTAGTTGTTATTTACAAAAAAGTCATTTATCTTCCTCTGTTTTAATTTGGTGTTACGTTTCAATGCGGCCCTGTCTATACGATTCAATGCGTCTAACTTTTGGGCCATTGTAAGCACATTACGTTTTCGTTTCGTCACCATTTCCACGCACAAACGCTAACACACGAATATAAATAAATAGCAGTAACAACGCCCACCTCTAAATACTATGCCGATTCTCATTTACGTCCTCGATACTCCCGACTGGGGATGTGATGTGCCAACTGCCAAAAAAAAAAGAATGGGGGTTCCCAAAGCTGGCTTTAAGATGTGACAAAATGTTCACATTTACTGATTTACACCCTTGAGTCTTAGCAACCCGACAACAATAAAGTTGTAAAAATGACATGATGGTTTATGATGCGTTGTAAACATGCACCTGGTTTGTATTTATTTCACACTGTCAAGCCGCATCGGGGTAGGGGGATGATGACGCAGAGGTCATTGCTCCTCCACTTTCTCTTCCCAGTGCATCAACAACCCGACCTAATACCTCGAGGCGACACTGTAGTGTTGAGGAAATCACGTTTTTATCAACATTAATGTAATATCAGATATTTCTTGTTGAAACTCCATATTCAAGGATAAAATAAAGCAAAAGCTTAAAGTTTCAAAATAGGCCTATTATAAATATTATTCAAAATACAGTAATTATTAAAATATTTTGAAACTTTAAGCTTTTGCTTTATTTTATCCTTGATTAAATTTTTTATTTTTTGTTCCGGATAATCCAGACATCCGGTTGAATGAGGTCCGGATAAACGAGGTAGTACTGTATTTACTTTATGCTACTAACTTTTTTGTTTATCTTAATTTCTACTGAAAAAATTATCTATGCTAGTTAATCGTAAATTATACTCCAATTTTGTTGTGTATCAAATTTTGTTTGATCAAATTTGCTAGACATTTAGTCAATTAATTTAATCAATACTGTACTTAATACATAGTAAGAAGCCAAATTACCTGAATTTGGTATTTTTTATTGTAGAAAAGAAAAATCAAAAGAGTATAAGAAAAAAATGTCTGTATTACATTTATGAAGAAGAACCAGGACACTGTAACGTTACATTATCATGAAACTATGATTTATAAAAGACAATGAGATAAATACAAATTAGCCAAATAATAAAGTAGAAAATTTAAATTAACTTTGAAAACTTTCAGAATTTATGAAGTGTGGATTCTCTTGTAGTGATGATTTAGATAGTTTACAAACTGAACCGAAGTATTTGCATTTTCCCATTGAGTTTTATTTGGAATGGACAACTTGTCCAAAACTTATCATAGTATCAACACTCATAATTACAATTTCTGTTTTAATTTTGATTTTGTGTTCTGGAGAATTCAAAACAAATTTTTATTTTGATCCTGACCACAGTAATAGTTTCACAATTTATGCATACATGTAATCAGATCACAAATATAGGTGAACTACAAGCTACACAACATGAGCAATGCCTATTGTACATTAGTTATCTGCACACACTAACTGACCATCCATGTGGTGAATCTGTTAACAAAAGTTTGAAACCTATCAGAATTTTAGAGTGTATGACATATTGTGCTCTCACTTGAGAATTTAGCACAAGGCTTTTTCATAAAACTCCCTATTTTATTTAGGCTACAACTAATCAGCATTACTAGTTCAATGTTAATAAAGTGATGCCAAAATGACATTATTTTAAAATTACTTCGTTATAGAATTCAATATTATCTATATAAAACTATATCAATTGTTTTGTATTAATATATATATATATATATTTTTTGTGTGTGTATTAGCTTGATCTCTTTTTAAACGAATTTTTAACTTTTAGATCAAATATGTTGCTTTCCTCCCCCCCCCCACCTTATTTATTACACTTAGTTTTTATTGTATAGATTTAGCATTGATAATCAGAGTTGATCCATACTTTTTAAATATACATAGTTTATTGTTGTTTATACATAAATAATAGAATGCCCAAATAAACAATATCAAACCATTAAAAGATGAATTTTTTTAGATTTTTGTTTTCAAAATGACAAACCAAATTACTGTTATATAAATTTTTTTTTTTAATGTGGTTTGATATAAATCGATTTAACAATACTGTATTAAATTAAACAACAACAGCTAGTTTGATATCACCATTATAAAAAATATTCTAATACAGATCTTAATATCTTAATAAATATCAATATCAAAACACTACACCATCATTTCACACATCCATCTAGAAAAAAAAATACATACCTAATAAAAAAAAGTATTCCTAATCCAAAAATGGTAGTTTTGTATAGTCTGACTGCCAAGAGAATAGAGGCACTGCATGAGGGGTGCGGGGAGGTAATTCTTAGAAATTCCCCCATCTTCTTTCTTTCATTTCCACCATACTACTCAGCTTACAAATATTTGGCTGTTAGGTATTGTATTTTTTGTATTTTAATGAATTTATATTTCAAATCAGAACCCAAAATGAAATTTAAAATAAAAGGTTTTTTATTGTTTACATTTATTGTTTTACACGATTTGCGCAAAATATGAATGTACAGCAAGGTAATGTATTTACAATTAAGCTAAAAGGATAGTACACCGAGGCCTGATAGGTTCAACCTCTTAAGATACTACAACATCCAGCAAAAATCAACCACATAGACTGTTCACTGCATTCCTCTCACCTCGGTTCTCTTGGTGGTCACAATACCTAGTCACCAGTCAAAATTTGATAATCAACTGTCAAAATATAATATAAATTTACCCAAGTTTGCTTCGGTTATGCCTTAAACTAGTCCAAAGTGTAAAATAATATGATCAATCAAGTTTAAATGATGGTGGTCAATGTTGTATGATGTCTTAGATATGACTAGACTCTAGGTCCCTTAGTTCATTGACTTTATGACTACCAAGAGATGTCCATTTCCATGATTTGTATATTTTACAAAAACATACATGCAGTATTAAGAAGAAATATTCTTAAACATATACATAACCAACATTTAACTTTGCCTTACAAGATTATCAAAAGTCATTGCATTTAGCAAATGTAATGTAGGATGTTGCTATCTACCATTGGCATTTCACAGAAAACAACAATGTTCCTTGCCACCTAAAAATATTTTTCTATTGTTTTAGGTAAGAAAAACATCAATTTTTTATTCTTGTACAGGATGTTTAAAAAAGGACTTTACAACTTAGAAATTTATTCAGATAACTTACAGATTCAAATGAGGTGTCATTTAAAGGAATACACATCAAGTTTGACTTACATAGTACAATTACTAGAAACACCACCACCGTTAATTCCACGACTACAGTTCAATTCAATATTGGTACAGGTCTCGGTATAGTAAGGATCTTCCGCGGTACGCCTACAATTTCTTCTTGATATCAACTTTTTTGACGCTAATTGATTTTTATGATTGATAAATCACTAGGTAGCCAAAGAATTACTGCTGTAGAACAAGTTGGACAGAGCTTTGCATATTGCACTAAGAAATCAATCTATAGTAACATAGGGGATAGGATACACAATTATTAGCGTGTACTACGTAAACATTTGCACTTGAAGCAGTACAAAATTATTATGGTACAAGATATTACCTATGTAAATAAATTCACTCTTTAAGAATTCTGTGCAGAAATCTTGGTTCGAATAAGAAACTTTTCTCGTCAACATAATTTTTGGCAATGAGTCAACATTTCACATACCGGTAATGGCAAAGTGAATTTCCACAACTGGGGTAGGAAAACTATATGCATCTCTGGAGAATTTTCACCATAGTCCAAAAATTAATTTTGTGTGCCTTCAACAAATTTAAAGTGTATGGCTCTTTCTTTTATATGGAGAAAGCTATAAATGGTTTCATATATTCGGATATACTTGAAAATTTTCTCCTAAGGTTAGACGAAGATGACAAAAAAATGAAGGTCTTCACTACCAACAAGATGAGGTCTTCACTACCTTACTTTCACAAAGATGTTTGTGTTGAGAATTCCTTTAGCATCTCCCAGGACAGTGAATGGTCCTGCATGACACCCAGATTTGGTGTCACCAGATTTGACTCCTCTCAATTTTTCTTATGACGTTTCATTAAAGATTGAGCATATGTTCCTACTTTACCTGCTGATTTCTTTAAGCTGAGAAATAAAATTACAATGTAGTTGCAGAAGTGATGCTTGATGTACTGGCTTAAGTTGTAAGATATCGACTTCAGGTGGGGTGTCTGCCATGTCACATCATACCAAAATGTTTTTTTAATGAAAAAGTTGATACATTTTGCTTTAAAATAACACCTCAGTCGATTATGTAAGTTATCGAAATAAATTATTACAGGCTTTTAAAGCTGTAATGACCTTTTTGAAATGACCTGTATACCACTTTGGTATATGCTGTACCCCCTATCAACTTAAATATTTTGAAAGGTGTTTATATATATTTAAATGAAGCCCAATAAACTGCACATGCTAGTAGAGAGTATAAATCATATATTATTTAATTGAAGTAGAATTTTTAATGATGATGGTCAGGACTCATTTTCATTTTTTTGTGATTTCTTTTCTGAATCCTAATTTTGTTGATTTGCAATTTAGCTTAAATGTTTGGGATAGTAATTGTCACATTTCCCCCAAAATATGAACGAAATAAATAAAATCAATTTTAAAAAATGAGATTTTTATAACACTTTATCCATGAACTTTTTCTTTTTTTAATTCCTAGAGACTACATTTTAACAAATTTTTTAATTTGTTATAGTAGATTTTTTTTTTTTAATGCCTCAAGTTTTGGTCTTATGACAGTTACTCTCAAATTTTTAGTTATAAAAAAAACCTGGAAGTGTATTTATAATATGACCAGACCAATTTTCATTAGACAGCTCCTTATTTGGGCTCTGGGGACTTCAAAACATTTATCTGCGGCAAACTCGACATCGACTCATTACGTAATTTTCTTTATTATACTACATAAATATATAAGTAAAATGTGATACCGATTTAGTAGAACGATACTAGCAGTATTTTGTTCATTTGTATTCTATTGTTTCTGGCAATGTCAGTACAATGCCCTGGCCTGTAGTAACTTTGTAAGCGAAGCTTAATTCCAAAGTTAATTTGATTTATTATGAAGTGTAATAATTAATCAACTGTTAATTCTTCTAAATGATAAAAGATAATAAATTCTGTCTATAGTTCTGTAAAAATAGAGTTTCAATTACCAATTTGATTACAACATTTTATTTCGTCAAAACCTGTATAAGGTTTTAATACAAAATTCAAATTTTGTCTAGTAATAATATTAAATATATTATAAAACTTCGTATTTCTAAATCAAGGCTTTTTTCGGCGATTGCCAATAAAGTCTATTAAGGCATAGAACAAACAAAAAAGATGTATGTGTATAAATAATATTATATAAAACAATCCGATCATAGAGTACTGTATACTTATAATCTCAATGTTGATTAAGGTTGTATCTATGGTTGTGGTGGTAATACAAAAATCAATTGATCAATTATTTACTTCTTGTTAGTCTTGTTTAATTATTGTATTGAGTTATTTAAAACAGTGTTTTTTTTCTTGTAATTATACCAAGATACATTTGGAAAAGGTAATCATTCATTTAGGTCTGAAAATACCCTTTCCTATTTTGAGTTGAGTTCTTCACTTCTTCTGGAAATGTACTGGGAATAACGTTATTTTCTGCTTTCAGAGGTTAGTTCTGTTTGGTTTCTTACAGGTACGATAATTATCTGTATGTAATTATCGAAATAAATATGGATTGATGCTATAATTGTACTTTACTGTATATATTATATTGTAGAATGACCAAAATAAATCGTATCACTAGGCTACAAGTAGTAAAAGAAATAAACATGTAATTTTCTTTACTGATACTGTAAGCCCAAATCAGTAGCTTAGCACAGAACCAGGCTTAGCTTTAATTAATGGAATCTGAAATATTTTACTCATATCAGGAAAATTAATTTTGTGTTCATATGTAAATTATAGTTAATCCACTTCAAAATCAAAATATGTTCTAAAATATAGGCCTGCTTGGATCTTTTAAAAAAAATCAGGAGGCCTAAATTACTCTGAAGAAATAATAGTAATTGTTTACAATGCTTAATTACCTGTATTTTTGGCGATTTTTCACCTTATTTCTTAATATGAAATAATTTTTCAACGTGGAGCTAACTTTTTTACTGAAAAATCACAATTTCAAAACTATAGCATTCAATGCATTTATAGATCACCGAAGTGAAGCAACATTTGAGCGGTTACTCCTTTTGGATGGGTGACCACTTAGGAACCCAAACACAATTTCTTCTTTTTTTTTTCAAATTGATGCGTAGGTCAGGAATATATATAGAAAGTAAGCCACCTTACTTGACCTTGTAACGTAAAAATTCATGTACAAACCTATTTTAATGCGTAATTCACTTAATGCACCTTAACCTAGAAAAGTTGAAATTATGTTTTTTTTTTTTTTTTTTTTCGTGAAAAAGTTAGCTCCACATTGAAAACTTATTTTATTATTAAGAAATAAGGTAAGTAGAATAATGATTTTTTTTTTAAATATTCAAAAATAGGCTATAGATAACTTTCTTTGTAAACAATTACCGAAATAATTATATGTTAATCGGGTAATTATGCATTGAAGCTCAGCCTAGTTTTTAGTTGCTAAAAATCATGCAAATTTAAACTATTTACCTTGTTTGTCATTAATCAGATATTTTATAACAATGGGAAACAATTTTCTTAGTCTAAAAATCCATTAATATTTAAGAAACTGACTCTTTTTGGCAAAAGGAATTAAGGCTTATATTTGGGTTATGATGAATGTGTAAAAATATGTGCTTCAAGTTTGTGACTGCATTACGAGTCTATGTTTACAAAGGTCTGGGAAGGTAATTGTAGGCTATATAGGCTATTTACCTTTCCATACTTTTGTCCTTTTATTTATACACCATAATTTACACTAGTTAATGTATAGCGTTTAACATAAACAATTCCTGTCTGGTAATTATATAAAGTAGCTGGTACAGCTAATTTCGGTTATTGTTTTTTTTTTTTACAAATTCCTTTACTAGGTACATACCCTACCATACTTCTTTAGAATAAATTATTTTTTCAATGCGGAATTCACCTTTTCAGCGTAAAATCACAATTTAAAAACTACGAAATCAATGTATTTATACGTTAGACATAATGGAAATTCTTCACATTCGTGCCTCGTACATTTGTAAGAAATTGCAATGTTTATAACTGCGATCACAGATAACGTGAAATGGTGTCATTCTTCCAACATTACAAAATTATTGACCTCACCAATCCTACGACAGGTTTGACCAGGTGGCTATATAAATAAGGTACCTGACCAAATCTGTAGTTTGTAAAATGTATTTGTGATAGTGATGAAATAAGCTGCATGCGATTATACGTCAAACCATTCGCGATTCCCATTCTTATATTTACATAACTTATAAATATGTGCATTTCGTAGTTTTAAAACTGTGATTTTTCAGTATAAAAGTGAATTAGGCCTACGTTTGGAAAAATAATTTATTCTAAAGAAGTAATATATGTAGTAAAGGAATAATTAAAAAAATAACCAAAACTTGGTTATTAGCCAAGTAACTTGGCTGTACCAGTTACTCTATATAATTTCTCCAGTGTCCATAAATGTAAACTAATAAAGAAAACATTTCAAACAACTTTATAATTTACATTAACGGGAAAAACATACTTATCGATTTTAAGAGTAAATAAAAAAAAAAAAATCCGATATTAATTAGTACATACCTTATATTGAAAAGGAAAAATAGTATTTTTTAAACAGAATTGACTTTTTCACTGTAAAAATTGAAAATGAAAAGTACGAAATTCATTTATACTTACCTAATTAATATCGCAATAGGAATTCTCGAGTTTCATATTCATTTATAAATAAAATGGTCAATGTTAAAGCCTATTTCAAACCGTGATTTTCTATGTAAATATTACTTGAGAATCTAATTAGCCTATTAACCGTTAAATTCAAATATCAAATTACAAAATGGTGTTAATCAACGAGCTTTGACTATATTTTTAACCATTGAAGTAAATAACACATCTATAGATAAATTCCCAAAAGACAACTATAAATATTAAGATCTCATGTATCATACGACCATTAAGCGGATTGAACGGTATATGAGCCAATTTCTATTGAATAATTTAATATTGTATATAAACAATGTTTCATGTAAATAATGGTTCGATTATATTAATGTATAATTCATATATTATTATTATATAATAGATCTGTACCTAATCTAAACTGTCTTCGATGAAAAAGGCAAGTAGGCTAATGATAAATTATTTTTTATTTATTTTATAATATTCCTATTTAACACCAAAGAAAAATTATTGCCTAAAACTTGGATTACACAGTCAGAATTAGTCTGATTGTTAATCAAAATTAGTTGATTCTCACTTTATTGTTTAATATCCAGTAGATCATCTGTAATTACATCAGTAAAAGCAATTCCCTAAACTTTACATAACCTATTTTTATACGAATTTGGTACTTTTTATTTTCATTTCTATAGTGAAAAAATTAATTTGACCTTAAAATACTATTTTCCCTTTTCAAAGTAAGGTTTGTACTAAATAATCTATTCCCAATTGATGTACTAAAATGGTACCACAGCAGGAAATAAATAGTAGGCTAGTTTACATAATCTTAAAAACAATACTAGTAGAAATAGGTGATTTTTATTGTTTTTAATCAAAAAACAAAACACATTTTGATTGGAATTTTGTTGATCTAGGCCTTTACAAAAAATATTAAAATTGCGCATTTACAATGTATTTTAGACGTATCTTGGCTGTCAATGTTCCATCATAGGACTACATATTAACTTTCTACACTGAAAGAGAAGGAAAATGTGATAGCCTATATTTGACATAACATCCAATTATTTGACATAACATCCAAATATATTGAGTGTGACGAAATAATTTTGAATTTACATTTATGTGTTTTAAGTTTTAAGCACTTACTTAGAGCCTACTTGGTTGACAATCCCGAGGGACTCTAGCTGGATCTACACTTTATAACCTTGGTTTGATCCTTCTCTTTCATATTTTATATCAACTCATTTTTACCAACTCTTGATCTTTTCCTACCTCGAAGCTTTTAGAGAAGGCTACTCTAGGCTTAGAGGTCTTTATTTTAGTATGTTCTTCAGTATTTTTTTTTAAATAATATAATTTGTAGGGGATGATGTAACAAAAAAATAAAATAAAAGGATGACAAAAAAGAAGTTGAAGTAGAAATTCTGTTGCTGATTAAATATCAAGATGGTTGGAGTTAATATGTGGTTATTCTTAGTTTGGTCTTGGGATGGTGAGATTATTGAAGAGATATTTGGTGAGGTGAATAAAAACTAGTATTTACTTATAATGATGAGCTGGTTTTAAGAATTTTCTATTCTTTAGGTGTATACAAGTCATTTTAACTCAATTCATTCCAAAGAAAGAGTATTTGGAAACGCAAGAAAAGGTTTTCAATACTTGTGAATTATGTTCGTGTATCATTAGACAACGTTCCAAAGGTCATTGTATCATGTGCTTCTTCATAACATGCCAAATCATTTAAATGATCAGTTGGCTGCTGGGGTCAATCCACATCAGTTCACCCAGGCTATGTCATCCACCACAATGTTCAGATTTTTATGAAAATTTTTTTTTACAAGTTGCTCTGTAAATTATGAAAAGTGCAGCTACTGTAAAAATAGTTTTAATGTATTGTATTGCTTTGAATCATAGTAAAAAAATATAACTATGTGTACAGTACTTTCAAATTCTTGAAGTAAGAAAACTTTCTTTTTTTTTTTTTCTCAAAATTACATAAGGAGGTAAGGCTATGGAGTTACCAAGCCAACTTTAAAAAAGAAAATTTACCCACAATGTGAAATAAAATTAATAGGATTGTAGTTGCCTATAGGCTATATTAATTTTGTTGATAAACCTAACTTTCGTTAAATTACTAACTCGAAGAGTTTACTATTTATTTTGTTTATAGGCGTGTTATGTTTGGCAATAATAAATACTTTTATCCATTTTTAATTATTTATTACAATTAAAAAGTCAAAAAACTAACTAAGAAGGTGATAACATTTAATAGTATCACAAATTCTTACTTGTTAACTAGTCTGAACGACAGGTTTGCTGAATACAAGCAAATAATGCTGTTGCACAAATTCAGTTTCTTTTGCAGGGAAGTAGTAGACTCGACCTAATCCTTTGGTAACTGGAGTGTTGATTTTGCCAATTAACATTATTCAAAAGCAAATAGCATATGTCCTCTCTTGAAGGCCAGTAAACTGAAGGAGCAGGTCCGAAAGGACGCATAAATTTCACTTTAAAGTCACGTTCCTCATCATGCTTTGACACAATAGCTCCAAAAAATCAGTGATTTTTACATATGATATTTAAAATTTAGTGTAGAGTTCTGAAAACCTTATGGTAATAACTTCTTCTCCTGTGAAATTGAAAACTAAAGTAAACTCCTCATCGATACTAACTCTTTTAGTTCTTATAGAAACACTTGATAGGGGCACAAACTGGTGGTAGCTGTGGGTTCCAAGAACTGTTTTAGCTTGTTTGAATCTGTTTTCTAGCTGGTGATGATAAAGTTTCTCTTTTCAGTAGCCAGAAATGAATGTTTTCTATTTTTGTTGTACAAAAGCTGAAAACTGTGTCGACACCAATTGTATTTCCCAAAAAAAATTTTAAGACTACTTTCTTTTGCAACTAATCGTTTTACTGCCCATCCAATCCCATTGCAAGAAGATTTTGGCTGTCAAGTTAAAGTCCTGGCTGTGATGAGAAAGATTGAAAGAGTTCTTGCAGTTTGTGTATTGTCCAGGACAAAATTACTAAAATATGTCACATCATTTACATTTGGAAAGTGATCTTTTAAAAACTGGGGAACAAGTTTTTGTGTTTCATACACAAAGCATACACCGTGTTCTAAATCATCAGATAATACACACAAACTTGCAGCCACTATATTTTCTGAATATTCAGAGCGAGTGTCGCTAACTACTGTGTGAAGCTATCTCTAGTCCAGTGGTAACCTTGGAATTAATCTTGAATTACATAAAGAATACTTTTCGCTAAAATCTAGCAACAATAGCTTTGGTAAAGTCTATATTTTCTTCTGTGACTGTGTTTTTGATATGAAAGGATGAGGTATGAGAGTCTTGGCGCTGTCGATTAATGTCTCTAAATACTCCTCCATAGGAACTGTAAATTTACCCTGCAGGGTTATGTCAGTGCACATCCACAAGGAATATGAAATTTCATCTTCTGAGTCCCACTCTTCAAATTTTTAAAGTTTTCTCTTGGTAGCCATTTTTCACAATGTCCCAAAACACAATGTCTCACACACAGTCTTTGTTGTCAGTAAATACACTAATCGTTTCATTAGTTCTTTGTAGTTTCTTCAACACTATTTATTTGAAGTAACAGTTTCACATTTTGATGGATTTTGCAAACACAAACCGAGTGTGTTTCAGCAGACCCAGCTAGAACACACTATTTAGGGCGCAACATACAGAATTTTGAGAAACCAATTTGTACATCAGGGTAATTTGAATGAGATTGAATTCATTGAACTTTTGAAGTAAAATCCTTTTTGCATGTATAAATTAGTCGATAAACTGTCTTTGCCTCCTTTTCCTGGCAAAATTCGAGAGTACTTTTCACTTTGCTAAAAGTCTTTCACCAAACTGCTTGTATTTTCACTTAACACTTTTTATTTTCTTAGCTGTGAGATAGTCAATATTCCTTTTTATTTTACCAGATTTCTAGCTTGATGACCTTAAATTCTCCCATTACTTTTATTTTACTTCAAGAGGTCATAGGAAGTGTCAGAAGCTGTATTTGTTCACTCTGTGTACTTGTAATTTTAAGTTTTGTTTTAATATGACATAAGTTGTCCAAGCCTTGTGCTTTATGTTCTATTTCTTTTTTCACTTCTTTATTTTGATCTTTAATTGGGGAAAACTCTTTTTCTACAACTCGAGAACTTTTATATATTTTAGAACAAGCTGACTATATTTTTCTTTTGAAATATGTATCCTTGCTGTGTGATGGAACAGCATAGAAATTAAAAGCTGTTTGTGCCAAAAAATTTTCAATTGCGGTACAATGAATTAGAAATTCTCTTGAAGCAGTACGTATAGATTTAAGGGGACTAAATGTAAAAGAATCTTGCACAACACAGATTCCTCTGCTAACACTAGGCCTACTTGCGTTACAAGTCACCTACATTTAATTAAACTTTGTATAACAGTGTTTAATGCTCTTAATGTCTGATCCCAAATGGACCCTTATGAAATTCCTCTGAACTGCAATAAGTGATTTCATTTCATGAAACCATAAAACTCATTGAAAATTATCTTCTTTTGAAGCCATTTCGACTGTTTTTATAAACAATGTTTTGTTGTTGTATGGTGACCTAAGTAACAAATCTGATTGCCATTACCAACCGAACTAAATAAAACTAGGAAAATTTAGTATTCATATGACATATCATATATATTCATTCTGACTATACCAGGTGACAAGAAAGTAATGGGATGGTTAAGTAACTTTTAAAGTTTAATAGGTTAAAAGTTCAAATTTTATAAATTTATTGGTGCATATTTTGGATTTTAAAGGTAAATTCGATTCCATCCCAAAATGGGGTTTTTGGGTGGTAACTCAAAATTTTCAAATGTAAAGCTCCACCTCAGTTTAATGGTTTTGTATAATAGAAAATAACCATGCAAACTAGAGTTACTAAAATAGCAGCTGGTCAAATATTAAAAAAAAAAAAAAATCCAATTTACTTATGAGGAAAGTAATAAGGAGAATAGGTTATAATAGGTAAATTTTAATGTATCTTAGTCAAGTTTGAGCAGGAAGTTAGTTCTATTTTACCAAAAAATTAAAGTATAGGCTTAATACCAAATTTGAATATTTGACCAGTCGCCATCTTGAACTCCAGCGACCTTTAATTTGGACAGTTATATATTCTATTAAATATGACTTTTAAATTGAGATATTACTCAATTGGGCTTTACATTTAAAATTTTTGAATTGTCCCCCAAAAACCTACCCTATCATGTCAAATTATGGTGTGTTTACACCAAAAACATTTCTAAAATATGAGCTTTCTACCTTTTAAAGTTTGAAAGTTAGTTAACCGCCCCAGGATTTTTTGACACCTGAGATATGAGTTTTTAAATCAGGCAAAGATATTGTCGCCAACTTTTGCGTGTATATATTTTTAATAATAACATTCATATTTAATGTTTTTATAAAATATAACACCAATGCTAACTTTCAATATGATTATTAACTTAGGTAACAGATTTTAATGTACTGTTAATAAATGTAATTATTTTGAGTCAGGAGCAAGTCTTTGCTGAGATCACTGTTTTGTATGTTTAAAGGTGCTGGTGTATATCTTTCTTCTTGTTCTTCATAACATTTTCTTTATCTTATTAAACCCCAAACTGCCTTAGCCAATTAATTGTGTTACTTAATTTTCTGGCAGTCCTTTGTATATAGTTTCGAATAAAAATAAAATATGTACCCATAGATTTTTATGAATATACAGTATTTGTGCAATTTAGGTTATATTTTATTTTATTTCGAAGAAGGTTAAGTTGTATGTTGTTGTTTTCGATTACTTGTTCATTGTTATTTCTTTTTGTGATTTGACAGAATTGTACTTTATTTTCTTATTTAGTTTGTTGCTGAAGTAAGTTGTAGGCCTACTTTGTTTAATTGTCCAGAATTCAATGTTTGCCAACTTTAATTAATTTTAATTTTTATTTAGGCTATTGTACAGGAAATAAATTAAATTGAAATCTGTTTCTAATTTATTGCTACGATTTGTGGTTTATCATGAATTATAGTAAAGCTGCTATAACTATTTGTGTGATGTATGTTTATCTTCCCATTCTTTTGGGGAAAGGGTGTTTTAATTTATCAAATTCGTAAACTTATCGAAAAGTATAAGACTCCATACATAAGGTAAGATTCTTATCCGTATCCAACTTATAATTATTTATTGATTCTGATATTTTGTTGTATTTTATCAAATTAGTTTCAAGAATAATTGTATTAGTGATGTTATCCGGCAATATTCCCGAAGGCGAATGTTTTTGGTTTTTGACTCCTCTGTACAACAGTCTAGGTTGGAGGGGGGTTGTTCTCAGCGCTGTCTCGTACTCTCGCTACTATTACTGAAAGTAAGGTTGATGGAGGCGCATTTCTAACTCTATCGTACAAAACATTTACACTTATAAAAGTTTATAAAATTGTGATCCTTATAATTAACCAAATGAACAACTAAGAATGAGTGCAATTAGTTTGTAATCACTGATTAATATAATGTCGATCCGCATTGAACTACAAGCTTCAATGCACGAAACTCAAATGTAGTGCACGAAACGTATGTGAAATAACAGTAGTTTTAATTGTTTTTTATTGAATTTTCACTGAAAGAATTTCTTTAATACGATACAATAGGTTATAAGAGTACAACTGACTGTCATTATTTTCTTCTTCGTCTAAATCCAAAAACTTGCGTGGATCGACGCACAATTTTAACCAATTTATTTTTAGTTATAGATTTATGCAGATTACAGATAGTTTGTTGATGATCTCGAGTCATGTGGAATACAAACGAATCTTATTCAGGCCAATCCAGTGGCAAATTGATTATCAGTTACGAATTACTGTAACATAGTTATGTCAGATTAGATTATCGAAAGATAATAACTGCGTAGTTTAGTATTAGAAATGGAGGGGCACAAAGAAGAAGAATTGATTCGGTATTCTTGGCCTCTTTATAGGTAAGGGCTAATCCGTCTTTTTTATAATTCTTAGAACGAATTTACAATTTTTTAAAGTTATAAACAAATACGAATTAATTATAACTTTTTTTTAATAAGTTAACATTTTTTAAATTATGTCTTTAACAACATAAATAAACAAATTATTATGTCTTAAAAAATGAAAACAAATTGACAATAATAACTTCTGTAATTATAATTTTATGTAAACTAGGAATACTACCGGTATTTGTTTAATGTGGTTGTATTTTAATACACTCGAGCCTATCATAGCTTAATATTGTACATATTATCTTTATGTCAAGGTCATAAAGTTACAGAGATATGAAATAAGTTGTGTAAAAAGTTCCATTCTTACAAGCTCATTTCTATAAAACCAAAATTATAATATTCGACACTATCTCCTAAAAAATGTCTCTGTGTAACTTTCTCCGAGTATTTCTTATAAGAGATAAGGTTGTATACTTAATTCCTTATCAAATTTTTGTGAATTTTTTTAAAAAACGGTTTTAAAGATGTTTAAGAATTAAAAATATAACTTTGTTTCGCTTGTTCAGTGTATTCGTCCAAAGCGCAAATCGTATTTGTTTGAAATTATTTCTGAATCGTAATTCTTTTTTAATTTAAGACACTGATCAGATAAATTACCTATTTTATGACAGCTCCTTGACTTATTTTTGTTTTTTACCGCAACTCCCCAAACATGTTTTTCTACTTTTGGGGAGTTGGAGACTAATACGTTATATTTTGATCCCTAAAGAGTAACATCGAGCAAAATTTGATCAAAATTATTACAGCCGATAAACTACGAATTTTGAGTTTTGGTCTTATGGCAGCTATCCACAAATTTTGAGTTATTGAAACCATTGAGATATAACAAAAATTAGTCCTCATAACAAGTTTGTAAAAAATGTTTTTTCTCTTTAAAACAAGCATATACTAGAATAACTTAACATTGATATTTTGATCTATCACATAACTAATGTATTTTTATACTATGTCGTATAGGCCTATATGAGAGTGTTAAACAGAAATGCGCATCGTGTCATGTGAAAGTATTATTTACATTTCGAGCTATTTACACATACGGTTACCATTACACGAGCTATGGAGTACAAATTTATTCGTTAAAACACAACTAAATTAAAAGTCGTTTTGAAACGTGTGAAGATTTTTTTTCATTCTCAACTTGCTTGTGCCGTATATTAAAAGAATTTTTGTACGGAGTTTCATTAAAATTTGCTGGTTAGTTTCTGAGAAAATTGAACCACTGATGGACGGAAAGAAGTTGTCTCAATTATAATCTATTTTATCTTACCACGAGGGGCAAAAGAAATCTAATATAGTAAACTGTATTAGATTACTGTAACTAATTCCATTTATAGGTTTCAAAATGGCAGCTGTTAACATAGCTTTAAAACACAAGAAGTGTTATTTAATTTTTTTCGAAAGATGTACAAAATAATTATTTCAGAAGATTGAAAAATTAAAATATTTAGATCTTGTAATTAATTATGGAAAATGTATTTTTTGTGTTTCATGCGTGGGTGGATATAGGCCAGTAATTGATCGCCTATTTTATTTTATTCTTATATGTTATATTTTAAATTTTGAATCTTTGGTTTAGGTGTATACATCGATATAGGTAGCACTCAGTGGGATGAGTTAGTTTAGCAGACAGGTGTACCAAAATAGTATTAATTGTTAAAGAATTTGTACGTAGGCTGTTTGTGACCCGCCTTGTACGCCAACACGTTCCAGTTTATCTCATTCATTCTAGTGCTATATATAACAATTTATACATTTGCAACCAAATAAAGTAAAACAGAAAAAACAACAACTTTAAAAAGTACTTATTTTGAACAGTACAAAAATTAATATATAAATGAAAGAAGAAAACACCCCGAAGTTATACAATTTGTGTAGGTGAAGTACTTTTTATACATATTATATGATTTCCCAAAGCAAAAATAAAATGATTGCAGCTGACCGAGTTAGCCCCAATTATATAAAACTATAAAGTATAGGATTTTTTAAAATAGAGGAAGAATAAGATGTAAACGAATAAAGTCTTGGCTTCTGCGTAGTCTCGCCGTTGTTGTGGCACTCGGTTTTCTCAAGCTTGCATTTTAATCTGAATAGTTTGATATTACAGAGTTTGGGTTCCCTGATTCTTTTTGACCCCCCCCCCCCACACACCTTCAATATATACTTTGTTTCATGCAACTCTGTTCTTATTTCTTTGCAACTTTTGTTGTTGCTTTTATCAGCTATTATTGCTAAATAATAATATTAATCCGGTTATTCTCTACAAATCAACACCAATTTTAACGTCCTATCTCTTCCTAATCCAAATTACATTGACCAAACACCGCGCGGTGTCGCCATTCTCTGTGTTTAGGCGCAAATCCTACCCCTCCCTCTCGGAACCACCCTGCACTATCATTTTAGATAAGAGCATAAACCCATAGGTTATTATCATTTAGCCTAAGCGCAACAAATCTCGCATGTTAATTTTTTTTAGCTAGACCGCATTTCAGACCGACTCCAAAAGACGTATTTATTGAGGTCAAGAAATAAATTTGATTTCCTGTCATACATAACATTAATACAATTATACATTATAGCTAAAAATGCTCTGCTCGCTTACTTTTGTCCACAGACTAACTGAAGTTAACACCTAATCACTTGTTCTACGTTTTATAATATTTACAATGTTTAGCAACCTTCGATTTGAATCAGATTTTTAAATGGTGTTAGACATTGTTTCACTACCTTGAGTATCTGTAGTATCTGTTTTCTAACTCCAGCTGTTTAAGAAAATCTACATACAATTTACCTTTTCCCCTTAATACTGCCAAAGAAAGGCACATAAAGTATTCGCGACATATGATAATGCACAAGACCTCGGTGTTGATATCAATGGTGGAACATCATATATGTTTATAATTTCATCATGTTTGACCAAGTTCATCATAATAAAATCCAAAACGATTACATCTTTGTAATGAAAATCGAAATCTTATACATTGAATGTGCCATATTTGTTAAAATAGTCAAGTTTCATAACTGATTATGCCACTGAACTCAGCATTGAATATCAATTTTTAATCATGAGTCTCATGACCACGTTAACATTAACAAAAAAATTACTCAAATCCAAAATGGCGCAGATAAAACGAAGTAGTCAGAGAAATCAGGTATCAACTTAATTTGGTACCTAATCGATTTGACGAAACACACCCATCTAAATAAATATAAATCAATATATAGATACATATCTATATACAGAGTGTAAAATAAGTCGAGATACACCTCGATATAGTTTAAATGGATTGATATATCAAACGGAAAACCTCTACCATACCTATTGTAACACTTTTTCTGGTGTTTAAAAGACGTTAAAATGTTCACCCCCCCCCTTTCAAAGGAAAGGGTAAAGGAGGCAACATTAATTTTTTAAAGGAAGAAGATTGCAAGTTAAGGTTAAAACGAGTAATTAGAAGTTATCATTTTCCTAAGCTATTTTAAGAACAACAAACATTAAGAGAACAATAAACACATACACTTCCTTATTCTGTTAACATTCCTAATGCAAATATATACCTGTGCTTGAAATGATCAAGTTTGTCCCATTCAGTGTCATTTAAACAGTTAATCAGTTAGGCTGCCATCTAAAACGTTTTACTTATCTAGTTAAAAAGTTTAATCATGTGCGTAAAGTTACGTATTTTCTATTGATATGGAATAAGTAAATCTAAAGCAAACGTTTTAAGCGAACGTGTTTTTGTTCTAAAATAGCTTAGGAAAATGATAACTTATAACTACTCTTTTAAACTTTAACTTGCATCCTTCTTCCTCAGGAGAAAAACATGAAGTAAGTTTTTGCATTATTCAGCCTCTATTCCCAGAGATGTCTAGAAACCTTTTGGAGGTGGTATTATTTTTCTATTGCATAGACATGTCCAATGATATGTCACAAGATAGGGGTTGTCATTTAAATAATGAAAGTTACCTCCCTTCCCTGTCAAAAGGAGGGGCAAATAGTTTAATGTCCCTTAAACACCAGAAAAGTGTTATAATAGGTATGGTAGAGGGTTTTACATTGATATATTAATCCATTTAAATTATATCGAGGTGTGTATCACAACTTATTTTACACTCTGTATATCCTTATATACACAAACATACTATACGCAAGCATAATTCCATATGTCAATGTCGAAATTGTTAGGCATATAGTAAAAAAAAACATAAAGATCTTATATAGTATCAAATACATCATTAATAACATGATTTTTTGCTTACTGACAATGACCATATAATTAATTGCATTGAAGTTTGGAGACATTATTTTGTTAATAAACCTACTCTCAGTGGATCATGAATACATTGCAGATGTACCAACCTTCTGAACCATTATTTTTAGGGAGAATGGTACCCGTACGTTTTGTTTGAGACCTTAGAGACTATATGTTAATTAAATTTGAAATCAACTTTGTAATTAGATGAAATGAGTGAATCAATTTTGATTAAATTTTGGTTACCGCCGTAATTGGTCGGAGGTTTAATACCATTTGTTTTCGATAATTCATCATTTGAAGACATAAGAAAAAGCTAAGAAATATGATGTTCTTAAATCGGTTCTAACGTCTTCAGCCATGCTGAAATCTATAAACATGAAGGCAACGGATGCTGCTATGGTTACCACACAGAAAGCTGCGTCTTGATGGTTTTCTATCAGTCTTCAACTAATATAGTTTGTAATGTACCGAGAGACAGTGATTCTTCTGTTGATGATATTTGAATTACTTTGGTAATAAAGACAAAGAAATGGGTTCATAATTGAACACAAAGACATCTGATTATAGCGAATTTCATCATGTGAAATTACCGTAAATTCAAAGAATTATTATAGTTCGATTTTTTTCTAGTTTGATGGCACTTTTATAAAATTATTTATATAAGCTGAAAAAAGTCGTATGTTTAAACTAACCTAACCAGTCCTGTAAAAAAAAAACAAAAAAACTGGAAATAAATAGAGATCTCACATGGTAATTGTGTCACTGCGCATGCCCGTCGTTAGCTACGTTCTAGAAAATCCTTTTTTATTGAATACACTTGTTATTCATCCAACGTAGCGATGTTGATACTCGGGTGAAATGGATAATCTAATTAATCGGTTTCAAACAGTTTTAATACTCGTATTATTTCGAAATCGAGTATCTGCGCAGAATGATTTTGCTCATCGGATTCGAACTCAGCTTTACAAATCAGCGAATTACTAACGATTATTATATCGTCTCCTTGTTCCTAGTTACGAATATTTTGTCCAAATTAATTATTCCGAAATCGAGGATTTTAATAATCGGAACGTTCCGAGGATTTTGATACTCGGATTCATCGAGTATTTTAATTCGAACTCGCACATCACTAATCAAACGTATTAACAATGTAAGATCCATAGCGTCAATGGCGCTGTATGACCACTTCCGTTGCCTATTATGCTACTGCACCTATTTTTATTACTCGTATTATGCGTAGCAGTCTGTGTGATTAGGGCTACTTTTGTTTGAATATAGCCTCTGAGGAGCCAAACAAAAATTTCGCCACCCCCACCCCATCCAGTTTGTGAATTATTGGTAAAAAACAAATTTATAAAATTCGGAATAGTTGACAAAAACGAAAATAAACCTTCACGTCATTTAAAAATCGATTTTAGTGAAATACGATTTAAGGTTAGGGTGAATTTTTGGCACATGCGAAGCAAACTTACCTCCAATAGATATCTTTTAAAATATTTTGTTATACAGGAAGTGGGGGAGGGGGCTTGTAAGTTATCCCGTAATAAGTAAAAAAATCAGTATTCAAGAAATTCTTTACTCATAAAAGTAGAATTGAGACTTTTCAGTCAGATGGCGAAGAATATTTTTGGTTATGTGGATGGGTGTGTGAGGAAGTTGGAACATTTTTTTTCCCACCTTTTTTTAGTCAGAGTCAAAACTTCTGATTGACTAAATAGATTTAATACAGTATGTGAATAGGAAATTGAATTTGGTTTACATTTAGATATAAGCTTGCTCGGCTCCAGTCATTTGATGACGCCCTAGTGTGAAGGTTTTAGGTTTCAGTACTCTGTTATCATGCGATGTGTACGTAAATATAAAATTCTATGACGATCAAACATAACAAACAAGCCAGATAATTACACTTATCTAGTTTGTTTTTATTTATATTATTTATAATTTACGTTTATCTATATTAGCGTTACCAACATTGTTAATACCAATATATAGTTGTTCCTGAAATACGTAAAATAATGTAATCTGGATATTTTAACGTGTCTTTAAATTGTTTGTCAAACTTTTCACTTCCAAAAATATACTTTTTCAACCAAAATGTTAAGGGAGTGTGTGAAATATGTCGTCAATTCCGGATTTCCTGATTTCAACACAAAATAGGGTATAACTCGGGAACTACTGTACCAATTAAAAAACAAAAACGTTTTAATTAGCGTTCAAATCATATATGTTTAACACGTAAACAAAATTATGGTTTTTGTTTACCCATTCAGACAAATATTGTTATGAGCTCTTGTGTCGTGCACTTTATATTTACAAATTATGATAAAATGTATCTTGCAGTAAATTGTATAATAAATAACTTCTTTTTTTGTAATTAGGAGTGGTCTCGTTGACTTTACTTTATAAGGTGACTAGAGACTTTTTTTTCTTCTTTTTTTCTCTTTTTTCCTTTCTTTTCTTTTCTTTTCTTTCTTTCTTTTTTTCACAAAAATTATTTTCAGATATTTTAAATATATGATTTAACCAATATTTTATTCAAATCTGTACAACCCTTTGATAAATTATAACAGCGTTAATAAGCGGGTTTTTGACAGATTTTGATAAAAACCAAAGTTTGCGTTTTGATCGTGGGAAGTACACTGAGATTTAAAAAATAGAAAAAAAATCCACTCATATGGACTATACCGCACAACATTGACTTACAAACACACATTATTTACAAAATTACTTTTTTAATCTCCGTATTCAGCTAAATTAATATTTGCATGAAGAGCTCAACATCGATTTTTGTTCCATCGCAAACCTAATTGAGAATGGAAGAATGAAGGTATCGTTGACGTTTACAAAATGATTAGACGTCTGGGTACAATGTGATTGATTAGAACTATCACGCGACCAATCTGCAAAGTAGTAGGCTACGTCATTTCATCCAAAATAAAATTGTACTGTGTATATGCATTCCTTTTTTATTTCCTCACATATTCTTAGTGAGAGAACGTAATGTGATGTGTAAAGACATCGGTGTCGAATTTTTCTCGGATATATCGTTTTGAGTACCTCTTAGCCCAAAAATGGTTTTTTGGATTGATGTCTGTAGGGACGTAACTAAGCTAGTTTCCGCCAGGGGCAAGGACTTGCCTTGTCGCTCCACCTCACGCCTCTCACCGACATCCGACAACTATTAATCGCCATCACACATTAATTCCACTATTCCGATATTTTATCTTCTACTTACGGCTGAAGTGTAACTTATGCTCAGGTTGGTTAGTCGTTGTTATCCTGTTAAGTTTCTGATCTTCAGTTTGCTAAGACGTCTTTCATTTAAGGCGACTGAGACTGGTATTGTGAAGAAAATTCTCAATGCTGTCGTTATATTGGGTTACGCAACTTCAAGTCCGTTCTTATAGATTAACATCAGAAGATCGGATGGTGTAGACGGTTTTATATTAGGGCTTAAATCCAACGCATGTTACTTATAACTCCAGCCTTCTTTATATGTGGTAGCTAACTCAAATGTCTGGTTCTTCAATTCTTCTCCATTCATTGTTTCATACTGAGCTCAATTGAGGAAACCAAATAAACTATTCATGTTTTGAATGGCTTAAAACATTTTCCTCAGTTCACTCACAATACGATTTATTATTTGTATTATCAACAGTCTGTACTTTGTTTCTGGTGAAAATGCATAGTTTTCATCTACGTACTTCTTTGTAATGAGGATTTAGGTTAAGCTTTCCCACTATTTCTTTCGCTTCTCTAATTGAATCAGTGGAACTGTTATCTTTCTGATTACAAACGTTTTGAATTTTTTAGAACAGCAGTTGCTTCCGTTTTTATCGTCAGAGACGTAGGCGATCGAAGGAGATATAATGTACGACGTATAGTGGTATGATCTAGTAGAGCAATGTGTGAAGTACTGCTCTTTATCGTCAGAGACGTAGGCGATTGAAGGAGATATAATGTACGACGTATAGTGGTATGATCTAGTAGAGCAATGTGTGAAGTACTGATCTTTATCGTCAGAGACGTAGGCGATCGAAGGAGATATAATGTACGACGTATAGTGGTATGATCTAGTAGAGCAATGTGTGAAGTACTGCTCTTTATCGTTAGAGACGTAGGCGATCGAAGGACATATAATGTACGACGTATAGTGGTATGATCTAGTAGAGCAATGTGTGAAGTACTGCTCTTTATCGTTAGAGACGTAGGCGATCGAAGGAGATATAATGTGCGACGTATAGTGGTATGATCTAGTAGAGCAATGTGTGAAGTACTGCTCTTTATCGTTAGAGACGTAGGCGATCGAAGGAGATATAATGTACGACGTATAGTGGTATGATCTAGTAGAGCAATGTGTGAAGTACTGCTCTTTATCGTTAGAGACGTAGGCGATCGAAGGAGATATAATGTACGACGTATAGTGGTATGATCTAGTAGAGCAATGTGTGAAGTACTGCTCTTTATCGTCCGAGACGTAGGCGATCGAAGGAGATATAATGTGCGACGTATAGTGGTATGATCTAGTAGAGCAATGTGTGAAGTACTGCTCTTTATCGTTAGAGACGTAGGCGATCGAAGGAGATATAATGTGCGACGTATAGTGGTATGATCCAGTAGAGCAATGTGTGAAGTACTGCTCTTTATCGTTAGAGACGTAGGCGATCGAAGGAGATATAATGTACGACGTATAGTGGTATGATCTAGTAGAGCAATGTGTGAAGTACTGCTCTTTATCGTTAGAGACGTAGGCGATCGAAGGAGATATAATGTACGACGTATAGTGGTATGATCTAGTAGAGCAATGTGTGAAGTACTGCTCTTTATCGTCAGAGACGTAGGCGATCGAAGGAGATATAATGTGCGACGTATAGTGGTATGATCTAGTAGAGCAATGTCTGAAGTACTGCTCTTTATCGTTAGAGACGTAGGCGATCGAAGGAGATATAATGTACGACGTATAGTGGTATGATCTAGTAGAGCAATGTGTGAAGTACTGATCTTTATCGTCAGAGACGTAGGCGATCGAAGGAGATATAATGTACGACGTATAGTGGTATGATCTAGTAGAGCAATGTCTGAAGTACTGCTCTTTATCGTCAGAGACGTAGGCGATCGAAGGAGATATAACGTACGACGTATAGTGGTATGATCTAGTAGAGCAATGTGTGAAGTACTGCTCTTTATCGTTAGAGACGTAGGCGATCGAAGGAGATATAATGTACGACGTATAGTGGTATGATCTAGTAGAGCAATGTGTGAAGTACTGATCTTTATCGTCAGAGACGTAGGCGATCGAAGGAGATATAATGTACGACGTATAGTGGTATGATCTAGTAGAGCAATGTCTGAAGTACTGCTCTTTATCGTCAGAGACGTAGGCGATCGAAGGAGATATAACGTACGACGTATAGTGGTATGATCTAGTAGAGCAATGTGTGAAGTACTGCTCTTTATCGTTAGAGACGTAGGCGATCGAAGGAGATATAATGTACGACGTATAGTGGTATGATCTAGTAGAGCAATGTGTGAAGTACTGCTCTTTATCGTTAGAGACGTAGGCGATCGAAGGAGATATAATGTACGACGTATAGTGGTATGATCTAGTAGAGCAATGTGTGAAGTACTGCTCTTTATCGTCAGAGACGTAGGCGATCGAAGGAGATATAATGTGCGACGTATAGTGGTATGATCTAGTAGAGCAATGTGTGAAGTACTGCTCTTTATCGTCAGAGACGTAGGCGATCGAAGGAGATATAATGTGCGACGTATAGTGGTATGATCTAGTAGAGCAATGTGTGAAGTACTGCTCTTTATCGTCAGAGACGTAGGCGATCGAAGGAGATATAATGTGCGACGTATAGTGGTATGATCTAGTAGAGCAATGTCTGAAGTACAGCTCTTTATCGTTAGAGACGTAGGCGATCGAAGGAGATATAACGTACGACGTATAGTGGTATGATCTAGTAGAGCAATGTGTGAAGTACTGCTCTTTATCGTCAGAGACGTAGGCGATCGAAGGAGATATAACGTACGACGTATAGTGGTATGATCTAGTAGAGCAATGTGTGAAGTACTGCTCTTTATCGTCAGAGACGTAGGCGATCGAAGGAGATATAACGTACGACGTATAGTGGTATGATCTAGTAGAGCAATGTGTGAAGTACTGATCTTTATCGTCAGAGACGTAGGCGATCGAAGGAGATATAATGTACGACGTATAGTGGTATGATCTAGTAGAGCAATGTGTGAAGTACTGATCTTTATCGTCAGAGACGTAGGCGATCGAAGGAGATATAATGTACGACGTATAGTGGTATGATCTAGTAGAGCAATGTGTGAAGTACTGATCTTTATCGTCAGAGACGTAGGCGATCGAAGGAGATATAACGTACGACGTATAGTGGTATGATCTAGTAGAGCAATGTGTGAAGTACTGCTCTTTATCGTCAGAGACGTAGGCGATCGAAGGAGATATAATGTACGACGTATAGTGGTATGATCTAGTAGAGCAATGTGTGAAGTACTGATCTTTATCGTCAGAGACGTAGGCGATCGAAGGAGATATAACGTACGACGTATAGTGGTATGATCTAGTAGAGCATTGTCTAAAGTACTGATCTTTATCGTCAGAGACGTAGGCGATCGAAGGAGATATAACGTACGACGTATAGTGGTATGATCTAGTAGAGCAATGTGTGAAGTACTGCTCTTTATCGTCAGAGACGTAGGCGATCGAAGGAGATATAACGTACGACGTATAGTGGTATGATCTAGTAGAGCAATGTGTGAAGTACTGATCTTTATCGTCAGAGACGTAGGCGATCGAAGGAGATATAACGTACGACGTATAGTGGTATGATCTAGTAGAGCAATGTGTGAAGTACTGATCTTTATCGTCAGAGACGTAGGCGATCGAAGGAGATATAATGTACGACGTATAGTGGTATGATCTAGTAGAGCAATGTGTGAAGTACTGATCTTTATCGTCAGAGACGTAGGCGATCGAAGGAGATATAACGTACGACGTATAGTGGTATGATCTAGTAGAGCAATGTGTGAAGTACTGATCTTTATCGTCAGAGACGTAGGCGATCGAAGGAGATATAACGTACGACGTATAGTGGTATGATCTAGTAGAGCAATGTGTGAAGTACTGATCTTTATCGTCAGAGACGTAGGCGATCGAAGGAGATATAACGTACGACGTATAGTGGTATGATCTAGTAGAGCAATGTGTGAAGTACTGATCTTTATCGTCAGAGACGTAGGCGATCGAAGGAGATATAACGTACGACGTATAGTGGTATGATCTAGTAGAGCATTGTCTAAAGGACTGATCTTTATCGTCAGAGACGTAGGCGATCGAAGGAGATATAACGTACGACGTATAGTGGTATGATCTAGTAGAGCAATGTGTGAAGTACTGCTCTTTATCGTCAGAGACGGAGGCGATCGAAGGAGATATAACGTACGACGTATAGTGGTATGATCTAGTAGAGCAATGTGTGAAGTACTGATCTTTATCGTCAGAGACGTAGGCGATCGAAGGAGATATAATGTACGACGTATAGTGGTATGATCTAGTAGAGCAATGTGTGAAGTACTGATCTTTATCGTCAGAGACGTAGGCGATCGAAGGAGATATAATGTACGACGTATAGTGGTATGATCTAGTAGAGCAATGTGTGAAGTACTGCTCTTTATCGTCAGAGACGTAGGCGATCGAAGGAGATATAACGTACGACGTATAGTGGTATGATCTAGTAGAGCAATGTGTGAAGTACTGCTCTTTATCGTCAGAGACGTAGGCGATCGAAGGAGATATAATGTACGACGTATAGTGGTATGATCTAGTAGAGCAATGTGTGAAGTACTGATCTTTATCGTCAGAGACGTAGGCGATCGAAGGAGATATAACGTACGACGTATAGTGGTATGATCTAGTAGAGCATTGTCTAAAGTACTGATCTTTATCGTCAGAGACGTAGGCGATCGAAGGAGATATAACGTACGACGTATAGTGGTATGATCTAGTAGAGCAATGTGTGAAGTACTGCTCTTTATCGTCAGAGACGTAGGCGATCAAAGGAGATATAACGTACGACGTATAGTGGTATGATCTAGTAGAGCAATGTCTGAAGTACTGCTCTTTATCGTCAGAGACGTAGGCGATCGAAGGAGATATAATGTGCGACGTATAGTGGTATGATCTAGTAGAGCAATGTCTGAAGTACAGCTCTTTATCGTTAGAGACGTAGGCGATCGAAGGAGATATAACGTACGACGTATAGTGGTATGATCTAGTAGAGCAATGTGTGAAGTACTGCTCTTTATCGTCAGAGACGTAGGCGATCGAAGGAGATATAACGTACGACGTATAGTGGTATGATCTAGTAGAGCAATGTGTGAAGTACTGCTCTTTATCGTCAGAGACGTAGGCGTTCGAAGGAGATATAACGTACGACGTATAGTGGTATGATCTAGTAGAGCAATGTGTGAAGTACTGATCTTTATCGTCAGAGACGTAGGCGATCGAAGGAGATATAATGTACGACGTATAGTGGTATGATCTAGTAGAGCAATGTGTGAAGTACTGATCTTTATCGTCAGAGACGTAGGCGATCGAAGGAGATATAATGTACGACGTATAGTGGTATGATCTAGTAGAGCAATGTGTGAAGTACTGATCTTTATCGTCAGAGACGTAGGCGATCGAAGGAGATATAACGTACGACGTATAGTGGTATGATCTAGTAGAGCAATGTGTGAAGTACTGCTCTTTATCGTCAGAGACGTAGGCGATCGAAGGAGATATAATGTACGACGTATAGTGGTATGATCTAGTAGAGCAATGTGTGAAGTACTGATCTTTATCGTCAGAGACGTAGGCGATCGAAGGAGATATAACGTACGACGTATAGTGGTATGATCTAGTAGAGCATTGTCTAAAGTACTGATCTTTATCGTCAGAGACGTAGGCGATCGAAGGAGATATAACGTACGACGTATAGTGGTATGATCTAGTAGAGCAATGTGTGAAGTACTGCTCTTTATCGTTAGAGACGTAGGCGATCGAAGGAGATATAATGTACGACGTATAGTGGTATGATCTAGTAGAGCAATGTGTGAAGTACTGATCTTTATCGTCAGAGACGTAGGCGATCGAAGGAGATATAATGTACGACGTATAGTGGTATGATCTAGTAGAGCAATGTCTGAAGTACTGCTCTTTATCGTCAGAGACGTAGGCGATCGAAGGAGATATAACGTACGACGTATAGTGGTATGATCTAGTAGAGCAATGTGTGAAGTACTGCTCTTTATCGTTAGAGACGTAGGCGATCGAAGGAGATATAATGTACGACGTATAGTGGTATGATCTAGTAGAGCAATGTGTGAAGTACTGCTCTTTATCGTTAGAGACGTAGGCGATCGAAGGAGATATAATGTACGACGTATAGTGGTATGATCTAGTAGAGCAATGTGTGAAGTACTGCTCTTTATCGTCAGAGACGTAGGCGATCGAAGGAGATATAATGTGCGACGTATAGTGGTATGATCTAGTAGAGCAATGTGTGAAGTACTGCTCTTTATCGTCAGAGACGTAGGCGATCGAAGGAGATATAATGTGCGACGTATAGTGGTATGATCTAGTAGAGCAATGTGTGAAGTACTGCTCTTTATCGTCAGAGACGTAGGCGATCGAAGGAGATATAATGTGCGACGTATAGTGGTATGATCTAGTAGAGCAATGTCTGAAGTACAGCTCTTTATCGTTAGAGACGTAGGCGATCGAAGGAGATATAACGTACGACGTATAGTGGTATGATCTAGTAGAGCAATGTGTGAAGTACTGCTCTTTATCGTCAGAGACGTAGGCGATCGAAGGAGATATAACGTACGACGTATAGTGGTATGATCTAGTAGAGCAATGTGTGAAGTACTGCTCTTTATCGTCAGAGACGTAGGCGATCGAAGGAGATATAACGTACGACGTATAGTGGTATGATCTAGTAGAGCAATGTGTGAAGTACTGATCTTTATCGTCAGAGACGTAGGCGATCGAAGGAGATATAATGTACGACGTATAGTGGTATGATCTAGTAGAGCAATGTGTGAAGTACTGATCTTTATCGTCAGAGACGTAGGCGATCGAAGGAGATATAACGTACGACGTATAGTGGTATGATCTAGTAGAGCAATGTGTGAAGTACTGATCTTTATCGTCAGAGACGTAGGCGATCGAAGGAGATATAACGTACGACGTATAGTGGTATGATCTAGTAGAGCAATGTGTGAAGTACTGATCTTTATCGTCAGAGACGTAGGCGATCGAAGGAGATATAACGTACGACGTATAGTGGTATGATCTAGTAGAGCAATGTGTGAAGTACTGATCTTTATCGTCAGAGACGTAGGCGATCGAAGGAGATATAACGTACGACGTATAGTGGTATGATCTAGTAGAGCATTGTCTAAAGTACTGATCTTTATCGTCAGAGACGTAGGCGATCGAAGGAGATATAACGTACGACGTATAGTGGTATGATCTAGTAGAGCAATGTGTGAAGTACTGCTCTTTATCGTCAGAGACGGAGGCGATCGAAGGAGATATAACGTACGACGTATAGTGGTATGATCTAGTAGAGCAATGTGTGAAGTACTGATCTTTATCGTCAGAGACGTAGGCGATCGAAGGAGATATAATGTACGACGTATAGTGGTATGATCTAGTAGAGCAATGTGTGAAGTACTGATCTTTATCGTCAGAGACGTAGGCGATCGAAGGAGATATAATGTACGACGTATAGTGGTATGATCTAGTAGAGCAATGTGTGAAGTACTGCTCTTTATCGTCAGAGACGTAGGCGATCGAAGGAGATATAACGTACGACGTATAGTGGTATGATCTAGTAGAGCAATGTGTGAAGTACTGCTCTTTATCGTCAGAGACGTAGGCGATCGAAGGAGATATAATGTACGACGTATAGTGGTATGATCTAGTAGAGCAATGTGTGAAGTACTGATCTTTATCGTCAGAGACGTAGGCGATCGAAGGAGATATAACGTACGACGTATAGTGGTATGATCTAGTAGAGCAATGTCTGAAGTACAGCTCTTTATCGTTAGAGACGTAGGCGATCGAAGGAGATATAACGTACGACGTATAGTGGTATGATCTAGTAGAGCAATGTGTGAAGTACTGCTCTTTATCGTCAGAGACGTAGGCGATCGAAGGAGATATAACGTACGACGTATAGTGGTATGATCTAGTAGAGCAATGTGTGAAGTACTGCTCTTTATCGTCAGAGACGTAGGCGATCGAAGGAGATATAACGTACGACGTATAGTGGTATGATCTAGTAGAGCAATGTGTGAAGTACTGCTCTTTATCGTCAGAGACGTAGGCGATCGAAGGAGATATAACGTACGACGTATAGTGGTATGATCTAGTAGAGCAATGTGTGAAGTACTGATCTTTATCGTCAGAGACGTAGGCGATCGAAGGAGATATAATGTACGACGTATAGTGGTATGATCTAGTAGAGCAATGTGTGAAGTACTGATCTTTATCGTCAGAGACGTAGGCGATCGAAGGAGATATAATGTACGACGTATAGTGGTATGATCTAGTAGAGCAATGTGTGAAGTACTGATCTTTATCGTCAGAGACGTAGGCGATCGAAGGAGATATAACGTACGACGTATAGTGGTATGATCTAGTAGAGCAATGTGTGAAGTACTGCTCTTTATCGTCAGAGACGTAGGCGATCGAAGGAGATATAATGTACGACGTATAGTGGTATGATCTAGTAGAGCAATGTGTGAAGTACTGATCTTTATCGTCAGAGACGTAGGCGATCGAAGGAGATATAACGTACGACGTATAGTGGTATGATCTAGTAGAGCATTGTCTAAAGTACTGATCTTTATCGTCAGAGACGTAGGCGATCGAAGGAGATATAACGTACGACGTATAGTGGTATGATCTAGTAGAGCAATGTGTGAAGTACTGCTCTTTATCGTCAGAGACGTAGGCGATCGAAGGAGATATAACGTACGACGTATAGTGGTATGATCTAGTAGAGCAATGTGTGAAGTACTGATCTTTTTCGTCAGAGACGTAGGCGATCGAAGGAGATATAATGTACGACGTATAGTGGTATGATCTAGTAGAGCAATGACTGAAGTACTGCTCTTTATCGTCAGAGACGTAGGCGATCGAAGGAGAAAGTATGACTGTTTCATATTAAGAAGTAGTTAGACAGGAGTACTGACGTCATTGTGGAGAGTTCTTTAAGTTCTAACTTCCACAGGTCCTTAAAGTAATACGCGTGAAACAATCTGTGGTTATGATGGTATATCTGCGTCATTTTAACAAATAGTTAGACGGGAGACTGTCGTCATTGTAGAGAGTTTCTGCTAACTTCTGCAGGTCCATAATGAATAGTAGACATGCATATTGAAGCCGTGCACGTGTAAATGGCGTGAGTGTTAACAGCAAACTCTGTTTCTGTAACGGCGCATTATTTTCGATGACTCATTCACAGGGGACACCTGCACATTGGTTTATAAACGTACACTATTGGAGGTTTTATATTCAGTGTGAAATTAGTAAATTAATCATTTAAATTTAAATTGGTTTTGTTCCAAACCGTTATGCCGTATAGACTAATATTGAAACTTGCAATGATTTTCATTGTCATATTATATTCTACTACGCAGCTTATGTGTACACGCTGACATGTAATGGCGCTTATTTTAGAGTACATAACAATTAATAAAACAAATTTTCTTTAATATTTTGAAGGTTGAAATCTATATAATTATTAAATGCAAACCAAAAAATAATGTTTTATATACTTCCAATTATAGTATTTTATTTTTTTTAATCGGCATCTATTTTCTTCTTGTTGTTGTAAAATTTAATATATATTTTTTCTTTTTTCAAAATTTGAAAATAATTGACAGTTGGAGTGAAGAAATTTGTCTGGCTTCGACCATGTGTTTATAGTAAGACGAAGATTAGCATTCTATTAAGAGCGTCTTTATGTCTGTCTCATTAAGCCTGTCTGATGATTTTGTCAATCGGTGTTAGGGCTGACAAAGTTTCCGATGTCATTTCTAAATTTCTACAGGTTTTTGTTATGAGGACAAGGGTAGCAAGCAAATCTCCGCATTGAGTTTTTACAGCTTAGGTTTGTCTTTTCCAAACCTATTTATTTAAAACAAATGTCCTGCAATTTTGATTGTTCAATGTCTTTCAAATATGTGAATGTTTTATGATTATGATATCAGTTTAAAACTTGCTATAGTTTTCATTGATCTGTAACTAATTGGGTTCGTAACTCTCTGTGAACCGTAGCACTTGAAAGATTGATGCCGATCCCCCCTATATCATTCATTAAGTCATACTAGACACATTTTTATTTTAAATAAGTAGTATTACAGGTAAAATTATTCCAATCGCAAAAATTGGAATCCAACGTTATAAATTTTCGATTTATCCAAAAACAGCCATTATTATGTAATATATCGAAGAATTAAAATGGATTTGATAAGGTGGTTTGTCGCCGCAAGATGTTAAACTATTCAAATATTTTTTCATCCGGTAATTTTCGTTCTGTCGTATTTATTTTAGTTCAAGACTTTTATAATCGATATTTTTGTCGTATTTAGACAACATGCGCATAATGTCTAATGCGAACAAGACAATTTTTTGATTCTTGACATACTAAGTCCAAAATATTTGTCTCTTAAAATTTGGCTTGTTACACAGCTGAATTCTATCATTCTTAACAATGATATTTATAACAACTTAGTTTTTAGGTTAATGTTTCTATTTTGATGAATTTAAAAAAAAAATATGACTGAATATGGTCTAATATTAATTGAACTTGAATTCATAGAATATTGTGTTTTTAGAGAATTTATCAATAACTATCAACATTTTGTAAAATTAAAGTTAATAATCAGTGTGTCACGAATAAATCCAAATTCGGCTTGGAAGTAACATGTAGTCATTGCAAACCGCCAATATAATTAAGGATAAGTATTATTATGTTTTTCTTTAGTTACTCGTAGTATATACCTTGGATAATAGGTAACAAGTTGATGAGGTGCCACCATGATCCCATCATACAATGTAATCCTCGAAATGTAGCTGTGTGCTAAAAATGTAGGAAATGTTAAATTCAAGGGGTTTTACCCAATAGGTTTTTGAACCTCGTAATAGTGTATATCACTACTTTCTTAATGACGTTCGTGTCAGTATCTCTGCCCTGGCAACCCTTCACTTGCTACGTTAGTGTCGTTAATGCCGGATCTCGTAACTCTACGAATATCACATTTTTTTGGGTGGTCAGTTTTCGAAATTATAATTTTGACAATAACTTCGTTATTTATCATCGTAGAAAGGTCGGGTGGGTTACCATTACATGGAGAATTATTGAAATATGTAAAATTGATCTAATTTAGTGAATAACACGCGAAATATGAACCAAGAAGTATCTAAAATGGCCGCTACTTTGACACTTTTAATCCGATTTTCTGATTTACAATAGTTTTATGTATATGGATACGCTATAGTCTCCTATACCAATATTTATGTACTTATAATATTTTTGTGGCTGCTATTGTGGTACAACAACGATAACGGATGGACGGTGTGTCGAAAATAACCTTTTTCTGTTTTCTGAGTTTGGTTACTGAAAATTAGTCTAAAAAGGTGGTTGAAATTTTAGACGGTTACCAAATTTAGCCTATTCTTCGTATACTTGGTAAGTGTTCTTGGAGTTATTGGTGTTAAAAGTTTATTTGGTTAAACCTTGTTTTGGACTTTTCATTGTGACAGATTCTAAAATTTATTAATTGAAATTAATTGTAGGATTTTCGTTTAAAATAGTGTGCGTAGAATCATGACTTAATTGCTTTTCAACTTAATTATTGTAATCTATTCTATTTAATATAACTATCAGGTGGAAGTGAAATTATTTATTTATTTTTCTTCAACTTGCTGTTTTCCTTTTGTTTGTACTTAAATTTTGAGTTATCTGAAATTTATCTGAAAATCTAATTCTGTAATAATTAAAAGTATTATGTTAATTAAGTGTTCAAATGGATGAGCTGGCGGTAATGGCGGTGGCACCTAGTTTAAATTTTGACACAAATTTATTTTGAATTATTAATATTACGAGCTTGGTTCATTTGTTTAAAAAACTTAATTTTATTCTAACGTTCCTTGCAAGAGATAATGTTTAAGCAAAAGTCAATTCTCTTTACATATTTTCAGTTTTGTTAAGATTATAATTTGTTTACAACTGAAGATTAACATTTCTCCAGTTTCTATGCTATCCCCGAGTGAGAATATTTGTGAGCTGTTTATTATTGAAATATTTTTAAAGGTAGATAGTAAACCTAAACCTATCAATACTTTTCGTTTGGATGAGTATAGTATTTGAATGGTTTTTTAATAGTGACGTCATAAAGAGACATTTTATTTGATTAACAAGTCGTGTTTTTTATTATAATTATTACGTTATATGCATCTTATTTGAAGACGAGTTTTATGATGTCCATTTGCAAAAGATTTTGGACCAGATGTTTGAGGGCTCCAGATGGAACGGCCACCTGCAGATGCACAGCCACCTGCTGCTGTCTCACCTGTCTCTAGGTCACGGGAAGTTGTGTAGGCAGTTTTAAGTCTAAGATTAGTGTCTCTGCCTCGCCACATATTACACTACTTGGCTACAATATTATCTTTGAATTATTTCCCCATTTGATAATTTATGATAAGACTAATTTACGAGATGCTAATCATGAGATATGTGAACTGAAGTGATCTACACTAGTTGGGAAAGTATAATAGACTGATTTTGATTTTATAACTTTCTTGGGTAGTCGTGGAGGTGGGTTTAAAGGTTAATTTATATGTCCTTGTTGAATCCTTTGCATTGTGATTTATACCACTTGTGTTCAATTTCCATACGTCGTAATTATCTCATAACATGCGCGTGAACTCGTATGAGACTTCCGTTCTTGAGAAACAACTGATTCTGCAAACACGTTAAGCCTATTGTGTATGTAACTCCAATAATTAGGATTGAATCCATGACAGTGTATAACAAAGTGAGTTCATAAAGTTGGGACGCGAGGTAAACATACGAAGCTCTAAAGTCTTAAAAGACCTAGGAATGTTATACGGCTTTTCAGTTGGATAATGTGTGATTAATACATAGAATTGTCGTCGTCTTGAAGGGTCTGGGACTGTTCATTGTTCTTACATTCTCAGAGTTCACTATTTATTGTGCTTCCCAATTTTTCTCAATTTGCTGGGTCAACATCATACATTTTTGAGCCCCTCAAGGATTGAACCCGGCACATCTCACTAACCACAAGATCAGTCGAGGGCTTTTTCTCTCACAACACATATATACAGCTTTTTGGTTTTTAAGGGTGTATATCTTATTTTTTTAATTATAGGTGATTTCAAAAATGGAATAAAGATATTTTCATTTTGCTTATACTATCGACTAGTTGAATCGTAAACTAGTCCTAAACCATGAATTGTGTGTACCATTAAAAAAAAAATAATAATAAACATTTGGCCCAAGTCATCGTACAAATAGAAATACTTTGGAAACGGTAAACAAAAATTTAGTCTCTCGCTATTGTTTTTGGGGTGAAAAGATAGATCTAAATCATTGTTAGGGGTCATATGACCTCGTTTGTATTTCAAATTCCAAACTTCGATTCGAATTCAAGAGTCACACACACACTCACACCTATTTTAATTAGATTAAATTTCTTAGAAAAATGGAAAACAGCCAAAATTAATACAAAAGTACAAACAAATTTTTGAGGTTAGTTTGTGACATCGTTTGTAGTGTAAGAAAAGCTGTCCAAAAATGGTTTATTATCTCAGAAGTTAATGTTTTTGGGGCTACTATGAAAGTTGTGTGTAGAAAAAAAAAAAAAATTGGGAAAATCTGTGGAAGAAAAATGGAGACGGAAGGCTCATCTAGTAGTCTATAATTATCTTTCTGGAGTGGAGACGAGGACAGCGATTTAATTAAAAATTTTCGTGAAACTTGAGTTTTCATATCCAGAAATAAGCATGTTACGTCTACTACATGATCGTTATAGATTTTGCACACTTCGTAAACGTATTTGAGAATAATTCTAAATTAATTACCTGTATTGTAATTAAAAAAAAAAGAAAAGTAGAACTTTAAATAAATTATATAGTCTTAAGTTTTAACTTGTACACGGGTATTAAAAAGTCTCTGGTGTGTAGAAATAGTTTAAATCACCTCCTAGTTATAAGGAACGTTGAAAGTGTTCAAGCCAGTCTCCAGACATATTTTGATATCCCGAGCTGTTCAGTATAGCGCATCCCACATCCTGAATGTATTCTGTAATGACCATCATCAGTTGTGTAGAGCTTGGTTTGTCATCGCACACCAGACAAAACAATCGGGTGGAATAAGATCCGGAGATCAGAGGACTATTGGTTTTAGATATTATGTGCAAACAAGTATTCTAAAAGTTCCATAAACGTCATGAGCCGTAACGTCATTCTCTAGAAAACAGGTAATCACAATATCATCTTCTGTCATCTCCGCAATGAAAAGATACAGAAATTTGTCACAGTATCATTGGGAGTTAACAGTCTAAGAGGAGGGGGGGGGATAATTTCAGGGCCAACGCCTTATTCCAACCAATCATGAATCTTTTTATCTTTGGAGCGACTGGTAGATTATGTGGGTGATTGAGTGCAGACCAGACATGTGAGTTTTTACTGTTGAAATACTCCGACAAAAAGAAAAATTCCTCGTCTGTGAAAACTGTGTCGTACAAAATATCATTCCCTGTGCAGAAACTCTAAAAACCATGTACAGTAGGTTATTCCAGAAGTTCGGACCAACAGAGATACTCCATCGACCGGGCACGAACCTGCGTAATCTGTAATGGTTCACTAGTTCAAACTGCGGTGAGATAAGCACGCGTTCTGTCGCTTTCCATGTCAGATCTGATAACCCGTGGGTCTTCCCCATAACACTGAAACACATGTTCTATTAAAAACATACTCTTCTCAAGAGATAACTTTTTCCTGCTTTACTACAGTACTTGCCTCAATATCGCTACTTAACCACCACGTCCAGAGCGACACTTACGCCATATTATGTTATCTCTAATTCTAACAACGTTTAAGGCATATTAAAGCTACCAGTAGGCTGGTAGTTTGCCTGACATTAGTATTTGAAATATTGTTGAGTGATTGAAATATCATCCAGAGTACAAATTATGATTCTAGTTGAAAATGCAATATTCTTTTCCTGATAAAATTCACGAACAAAGTCCCAAGTCGACAGTTTTATGTACTGTTGGAGGTTAGTGACCTGGTTACAAAGTGTTGTTCGTTCTTGTGTTTTTTTTCTTCTCCGATTTTCATCGCTTGTCGATCACGAAACTGTAGTGCATAGATTGTGCTGTAACACGGTCTTCATGTTACATTTTGTTCAAGGCTCAAACTATTTGGAGATTCAAATTATTAGTTCTATTTCTTATTTTAAACACAACATCTAGGTTATAATAAAAGCCAATCATTCATCATCGTATCTTCGAATGTTATTTTTAGATCCTAAATGACAACTAAAATTTTTGAAAATTCATTCGCCGAATAGAGGTTAAAACTCCCAAATTAAAATTACTGCCCCCCTTTATAATTTGCTAGAAGGCTGAAATTTGGGTTATAGTTAGTTCTATAAGACTTATTTACAAAATAACAAAGAAACCCTTTTGAAAAACAACATTTGAGGTGGTTTAAAACGAAATAATAAGTTTTTATTGAGTATGTTGATAATAACCAATTTCAAAGATTATTTTTAAAATATATATTTTAATGATTTTACTGTGTAGATTTCATGTACGCAAAAATATTTTAATGTCATCGATCATTTTAAAAATATGTAAGCGTATACCTATAGAGGAAAAACGATGTAGCGTACAGTTTTAATATTAATAATGAAGAAAATACTACATATTTTTCCTTTCTCTCGTGAAAGTAGTTTTAGTATACATTTGTATATATTATTTGTGTTAGTTAGTTTTGTGGATTGGTGTGTGAGAAAATTAATGTTGTTTTTGCACCTATTATTAAGTTTTGATGGACGATTTATTGACCTGACCTTCTTCACACTTTCAGAAATGCTCACTCTCCTTGCACAATATCACTTAAATATATTAAAATTATTTGTACAATGTGAGTCATGATAAATTACGTGATTAAAATGTGAAACATTCCCGTTAACTCGAGAATTTAAAACGTAAAAATATGAATGAATCGAGATAATTAGTTACTAGTTAGAATAAAACTCGAACACAAGATGTCACACAAATTACGTTTACTTAATCTAATATTATCTCACAAGTAATGCCCAATATTTATTTATAATTAGTTACTAAATGAATGAGCGAAATGAGTCCTGTTTTAATTCGACCACTTGCATTTCATATTTATGTTTGTGTGTTTGTTGCGCAATTATGTGTTCCTAGAGTATTTGCAACCAGGCCGAATGATGTCAGTTTTTTTTTTAAACTTCTTATTTAACATCGTGACTACTCAAAACAAATGCCGCACAGTTCCGAAGCATAACCGTTAGTTCTTCGATTTAGCAAGCTCCAGAGCATAACAATCCGTATTAAATATGAAATCGAAATATAAAATTTGTATTTTTACGAGAAGTTTTTATTTGAATATAAAATAAAAATCAATAAAAACGTTATAAACCCTAGTAAAAAAAAAAAAAATAAAATTGTTTTCTCCCATATCGTTTTCACTACTTTATTCCCTGCGTTTCCGCTAAAACTTGATTTAGTATTTCCTCTAAAACTTCCTTTCCTTGAGTATATGAACCAGTAGTCGAATCATTAAGCTTCAACTATTTGGACCATCACATACTGTGAACCGCAGTGCATTCTAGGGTTTATATGTATCGATGAGTAGATCATAATTTGTACTTGCACTGTGATCCCAGTGCAAAGGAACAAGACCACTTGCAATCAGTACAATTTGTTCCACCTAAGATCATCCAAAGTACTGGAGCTGTTATACTTATTTCATAAATAATTAGACTCCTACTTGCGATCACCGTAAGTAACTATTAGCAGTCAGGCGGATTATGTCAAAATTGTGCAGTTTTGTTTTACAAAATTTTGTTGCAATTGCGATTTTAAAACTGAAGACAGTAGTAAGACCCAACCAAACACGTTTACTTTTGCATATCACTATAAACCTATTAGTTTTAAAATTTATTTGTATATGAGAAAACAAAACAAATACTATTTTTCTTCGTATTTAATAAACAAACGGAACTTCGAGCACCGTTCATTTGTTCTCTTCCGACCCTGAAGGAGTATTTGAGGGCAAGGACTCTTTATTTTATGTCCTTTTCTTCTTTTTATTAACTCACTATGGTTTATACGGGATACGGTCCAAGGAAAGTCTATTGGGTTGCATTCTGAAACGTCGCTACTCTGTGAAGCGGATTAGTAAGTTAGAATCTATCTTGCACTTTTAACTACGTTTGTAGGTTACATTTTTGCTATGTCTGCGAGCATATTGTGAAAAACTAAAATTTAATAAAAATTGTTATTGATTTTTATGTAATACATATAGGCCCTATAATAAAATCAAATTTATTTAATAAATTTAGATATAAATTCAATCCTACTTTTAATGAAATTAAAAAAAGCCCCATGACAAAAAAGCTATTCTTAAAAAAGTAACAAATGTTGAACTAAAAAGTTAAAATAATTTGAAGGTAGAATAAATTATTTGATAATCTGATAATACTGTAATACCAGTTTTCTTCCACTTATAAAAAACTATAAGATTATTTATATAATCTTATTAAATATAAGATTATTTATTAACTTTTCAGTTTTTCTACTACTTTTAATAAAACTCCATGCATGCCTAAAAAGCATGGGGCGTATTCTTACAAATTTTCGTAAATACTGTGCCCCAACCTTTTTTTAGACAAATAATTTATTTTGTCTTCAAATTATTTTTTACTTTTTAGTTCTACATTTTTTACTTTTTTAAAACATTTTATTTTTTTAAATTTTACTTACACAGTGTACAAAGTATAGGGAGTATGTTTGGTAGTCGTACAATATTTTGACGTCAGTTTTTTGACAGATCTTCACATTCAATAATGGCATCAGAAAAAGCGAAAAAGTTATTTTTGGTTTGTCGTCGTCTGTACGTACGCATATCTCTGTACTAAATGTAGTTTTGACAATAACTTCACAATAAAATGGGATATTCATATAGTAACGAGATCCGAGGTCGAGTCACTGATACGAGGGTAGCGAATTGAGACATTAATATGTACTATGAGGCTCGTTAATCTAGCCGACGTCAAAAATGTAATTGTAGACACAATTAAGGAGTTCAGAAAACCTTATAACAACTGTATTTAAACAAACCCTTTATCTACCGATACAATTAAACATTTTCTACAAGGCCCAAGAAACCAACTTTTTGGAGTTACATTTAAAGGATGTGCTTGATGATGAGACTGGATAAATACCATGATGGACCCATAAGGCGATGATGACCGAGAGTTTTTCGCCATATTGGAATATGTTTGTAAATAAGACCATATCCTCGCATGTCAAATATAAATTGCCTTTTCATCTACCTGAGTGATGCACTGATAGGACACACCCATCCTACAGAACTGATATTTTAGGAAGATTGTGGTGAATTTTTTTTTGATTTTGTTAACGAATTTTTGTGTACGTTTAATTTTCTTTTGAAAACTTCCTGTTAATTCTCTGAATGATCGTAGCTTTTTTTCTATATTTAGAATGGATGCGAAACATGAATCCAAGACGAGAAATAAATATTGTTATTAGTTAACAATGGTTCCTCCAGGAGGTAGGCGAAGGTTGCTTCAAAATATCTAGACTTAATATAGAAACATCCAGTGATTAAAATGGTATTTCAGTTTGCGTAATTAAACAATGAACGTAGAATGTGTGTGGTAGTGAGTGACGTAGTGAATCAAGACTCCCTTCCCCTCTTCCGACAGTTCCGCTTGACTTGAACTTCAGTTGTAGCTAAGCGTGCGTGATTGCAATGTGCCTTGTGCTAGTGGTGTGATTTCTACTATGGTTTCTCTGGTTGGTCGCCACTATACTTTGTTGTAAGTTATCCTAGAAGATTTATTTAGTTGCAAACTTTGTTAGTAAATTAATATTTTTGTTAATCATAAACTGCAGTTTAATCAGATTCATTTTTTGAGTAATAATTTAAATATTTGTATTTTTACGTTCACACATAAAGTTATGTGAGTCAAAAATCGATGTCGAGTTTTTTGTGAAAAAAAAAAATCTGTTTTGAAGTTCTGATTTTTGGAATGAAGTCCGTCTGTTCTTTACAGCCAAACGAGTGTAATCAAATTTGGTATGTGGGCATTATTAGCCATATATTAAGACTTTTTTTCTCTTGATAAGTCAGACTTTAAGAGTATTTGCCGTAAGATCAAATTTCAAAATGGGCTCTAACGGTTTTGATAGAATTTTGCTCCAACATTGTAATGATACAATTAAAAGTTATTTGTCACCATGTTTATAAAAATTTTGGTATGTGAGTTATTGGTAAAAACAAAAAAAATCCGCCTTTGATCTGTTATAACAGATATATTACTATTCAGGAATAATTTCAAAAAAATGATAACTAACGACTACACAGCTGTCATTAAAAATAGATTACATCAAATACGATATACGCTCAGGTTTATGTGACAAGTGAACCAATTTAAATGTTGTTTAAAATCATCTGTAGGCTATGTATCTATGGTTCATTTTCATTAACAACTACCGAATTGAAATTTTTGGTGATGAAGTTTCATTTGATTAGTATTTGGAATTAGTTTTGTGAAATGTATTTGCAGGTTTTTTTTTTTTTTTTTTTGTTAATATAAATTCTCTTATAAGCTACTTCTCCTGATTAGCTATTTACTCGTATTCACATTTATGTAATACAGAGAAAGTTCTGTGAGGATGAGTAGAAGTATTGGTGAATTTTTTTGATGAAAATGTCCGTTTTGGAATTCTAGTAGATTTTTAAATGTCGGCTATCCTCTATTACCAAAAGACTGGACTGATTGTGTCTGATAGTTGTGGCCATATTTTGACTGTAATTAACGGTGTTTTTCCTAATTAATTTGTTTAATAACTAAAAATTTATATTAGAATATGAAAATATAAAATTACTATTTTTCAAAATGGTCTGAAGATCTAATGAGTTTGATTAAATTTTACTCAGTTGTAACCTGAATAAATCGCGTTGTGGGAGTCATCGTTGAATTGGACAAATTTGAAAATTATCCGTAAAAAAAACTTCCGATTTGGTTTAGTTAGTGTTCTCGGAAATGTTAAAAATTTTGCTCGGTATATTAAATAAAAGCTGGCAATTTAAAAATTTTAGTGAATTTTAACAAAGTGAAGTAGAATGTTTTTAAATGTTAGCTTATAAAAAAAAAGTGCAGTTGTGAAGTCTTAAGATGTCAGTGAGTTTTAAAAAGATCAGTTGAAGTCTTATAATTTCAAGTGCATTAAGAGACCCAATCGGTGATTATAATGTTACTGCATTACAAAGAAGTACTGCAGTTTGTGGTTTCAAACGTTACACGGTTACAGTATAACAATGTGGAGTTTGCGGTTTAAAATGTATGTACATTAAATAGGTGGGGCGAAAAAAAAATTAATGTTATTTATTGAAGAACATCTGGAAAAATCATATTATAGCATCTAGAGTTACAACAATGAAGGTTCTTTACTTAAATATCTCACTGTATAATAAAAAACAGATAACATGGCAGCCATCCAATATTTAGAGCATAAATAACTATTGTTAAATTAATGATTACAGATTAAGATAATGTTATCTATTCCAAGTTAGTTCATTTCACTTGATAACAACAGCGTAATGACAGGAATGCAATTCAAGGTTATTTTTCACAATTTAGCGAAACATTCCCCTCCCCCTTTTATTATAAAATATCTACGTGTGTTAGAAAGAGAAAGTAAATTGAATATAATGAAGGCACTTGTATGTATGAATAAAAAAAGAAAAATTTTCTCTTCAATCTATTTCATGTAAAAGGTAAAGTACTAATTGGTCCTCAAGAACTTTTTGGAAACATTTTTATGATTTCTTTTAAAGGATTATAAATTTAAAAAATTGGGCTCAGTAATGCACAACAAGTTCACTGGAGAACAACTAAACCAAATATTTGTGCTATGGAGACGATACATACAAATGTTTCGCAGGTCAATCTTGTTTTGTTTTATGTGTATATAGATATATCACTTTTTACATTGTTTTTGAAGTTTGGTTTGTCTGCAAACTTTGAAAAGCGGAAATATATTGTACTACCATTTTGCAATTTAAATATGAAGAACTAAATTTGTTATTTGTCAGTGATTTTTATGTTTCTTGGTATGTAATGGAACACTGGTCAAGAATACGGAATTTGTTTACAGTTTCTACCATAGAATCAACATGTGTCAGAATGAAAGAAGGATCAGCCTAGCGACTAAACCCCTTCTGGGTTTTTACTGGAATGAATTCATGACGTTGTCGGGGGGGGGGGGACTTATAAGAAATTATTGCAAAGCCTTATAGATGAGATTAGGTGTACCTAACATATAAATAAGATTGGAGTGGTCTTCTGGTTTTAAATGAAATCCCCCGAGGAGCTAAGATGTTGACGGTGTTTGGACAACTACAATTATATTTTGTTTTAATGCTAGAACAACAGCATTCAAGTTCTAATACTGTACAATGTAATACCCGATTAAAAATCTGTCTAGCAAGCCTAGAAAATAAGAAAAACTAGGTACTATAGAAACTTAACATTTTTTCTTTTTACCTAAAAGTAGTAAGAAAAATTCCGTACTAAAGAAACTTTTTTTTCTCTCCTAGAAGTAGTAAGAAAAACCGATACTAGTGAAACAGATTACTTTTTTCGCTTAAAAGTCGTATGGAGAACTCTGTACTAAAGGAACTTATTCCTTTACTAAATTATTCCTTTATTAAATTATGTATTATCCAGTACTGTAAAGAAAGCGGAACGTGCGATTGCCTAGAAATAGAACAAGTAGACAACATTAGATATTTGGGATTATTCATGGATTCCAGACTCTCCTGGAAAACGCATATTGATAATACCAAACTGAAATTGATTAAATATATTAGGTTTTTTTACATGTTAAGGTCGGTGACTAAATTGAAATTATTAAAATCAATATACCATGCTTTGATTGGCTCAAAGTTAGAATATGGTATTGAAGTTTGGGGAGGTGCGTACTACAGTGTCTTAAAACCAGTCATTGTACTTCAGAAGCATTTTATTCGAATTATGGCAAATAGAACTAAATTGGAACACGCTGCTCCATTATTCAAAATCTTCAAAATTTTACCGGTTAGAAATTTATATATATTTAAAGTGTTAAGATTATTCTACAATAGAAGAGGAGGGAATTATACAACAGGGGGTGGAGGGAGGACTTTACGAAATGACTTAAGCGTAGTTTTTCCAAAACCAAATTTAACAATTTTTAAAAATTTTTACTTATATCTTGCTCCAAAATTTTTTAATCTGATGCCTTTAAAAATTAAAACGTGTACAAATAAAATCGAGTTTTGTAGATTCGTGAAACAATATTTATTAGAACAGGAGCAGGTCTATATGTTTTTTATCAGTAACCAGTGAGGGAGAATAAACTGGTAGTAAGTGACTGTATTTTATTCTTGAAAGCTCTCTTCTTCACCAGTAATATGAATGGTAGAAGTGTGTGTGTGAATTATGTATATGTATGTGTATGTATGTGTATAGTTTTATTATTGTATTTCTATTTTTTTAGTGTTTTATGTTAATTTGAAATGGTTTGTCATAAAAGCCAAATCCTAGTTTTCTAAATGTAATTTGTGTGTGTATATGTGGGTTGGACTGGTCGGTCACATTGTTTCTCTCCCATCGAGCTATATTGTTAGAAATGTATAGAGTATTTCATCCCAAACAGGTTTTAACCTCGGGATGAAGTGACCCTTTGCTATTTTCTTGTAATACAGCAGGAAGTATTTTTTGTTATTATTATTATTAATAATATTATTGTTTATTATGTTATTATGAATTTTATTTTATATGTATTACATTTTATAATGTGAACAGTTGTCTATTTTATTATTAAGCATATAAGATTGTCAAATTTTTCCTGTTAAAATTATGTATGAAAGAGGGTCAAATAAATAAATTTTCAAAAAAATAAAATTATGTAGTATGAAGAACTCTGTACTAAAGAAACTTACTTTTTTTCCTCTCCTAGAAGCCGTAAGAAAAACCGATACTAGTGAAACAGATTACTTTTTTCGCTTAAAAGTCGTATGGAGAACTCGGTACTAAAGGAACTTATTATGTAGTATGAAGAACTCTGTACTAAAGAAACTTACTTTTTTTCCTCTCCTAGAAGCCGTAAGAAAAACCGATACTAGTGAAACAGATTACTTTTTTCGCTTAAAAGTCGTATGGAGAACTCGGTACTAAAGGAACTTATTATGTAGTATGAAGAACTCTGTACTAAAGAAACTTACTTTTTTTCCTCTCCTAGAAGCCGTAAGAAAAACCGATACTAGTGAAACAGATTACTTTTTTCGCTTAAAAGTCGTATGGAGAACTCGGTACTAAAGGAACTTATTATGTAGTATGAAGAACTCTGTACTAAAGAAACTTACTTTTTTTCCTCTCCTAGAAGCCGTAAGAAAAACCGATACTAGTGAAACAGATTACTTTTTTCGCTTAAAAGTCGTATGAAGAACTTTGTACTAAAGAAACTTATTATGTAGTAAGAAAAACTCGGTACTAAAGGAACTTATTATGTAGTAAGAAAAACTCGGTACTAAAGGAACTTATTATGTAGTAAGAAAAACGCCGTATTAAATAAATTACATTTTTTCTCGACGAAAAATAGTGAAAAAAATTCTGTATTAAAGATATTTACATTTTTTTTCTCGCCTAAAAAATAGTAAGATATTCGGTACTAAAGAAAGTAACATTTTTTTCTCGCCCAAAAGTACAGTAGTAAGAAAAACCTCATTACTAAAGGACCTAGCTTATTTGCACAGGTTATTTGATTATATACAGTTTATTTATAAAACGCTGTTTTCTTGATGTTTTTGGAACGCTGATTGTGATTTTGTTAATGGGTTTAGTGTAACTTAGCTAATGTTGAATTTACAAACTTCAGCACCAGTTATTATTGAATTACTTCCCTCCTACATTCGTTCATGATATTCAATATTACACAATTAATTGCTTTTTATTTTATTTTTAAATTGTATTGAGATTTTGGTGTAGTTGAACAAGGGTTACAGCCAATTTGGTTTAATAACTCGTGTAATTGGACAGTCTGTTGAATAACAACAATTTGCTAAATAGCTTGGAATGAAACAGATGTTTTTATTTAACTGGCCATCTGCGTCCAATACGTTGCTATTTCTGCGCAATACAGATACTAACAATAATTTATTTCCTGTTTAAACACGTTAATTCCAGTTCAATATTTTTGTTGATCATTCAGAGAAGCGGCAGTTCGGATGGTTTTACGATTTTGTAAAGTTGATCGCGTGGGTAATTTCCATCGGTAATAACTTACTTATTACTGCTATTATTTACTCATCTTTGAACCAATTGACCGAGCGAAGCGAAATTGTAACACGACCATTTACGGCCAAACACATCTACCAATGGTTTTTGTTTTACTGTGGAACTTATAACCGGGTTCAATGCTAGAGACGCGAATGTTCCAACTAGACGTAGATCAATCACTCCGAAGTATTAAATATAAATGTGTGAATTATATAAGTAACAAAAAGTCGTAAAATGCAAGTAACAGATTAATAAAATATTTTCTCGCCTACTACTTTTTACGTTTTTATTCATTAAAATCTTTTCAAGTTTCATAAGCACCAAATGTATTGTTAGTAACACTTACACTGTTTTTATTCGTCTTTTGCTTTCCTATAAATCTTATGTAAGAAGTAAAATATAAACAAAAATCGAATTGTTAACGCATTCATCTAAGAGCGAGGTCTACTATGCACGTTATCTATGATTGGCTAATACAGTGTCCCGGAAGAGGTTTATAACTTTTAACTATTTTTTCCTCAACTTAAAATAAGTTAAGTAGCAACAAAATGTACTTTTGAAAAATATACTGCTCTAAAATCAGAATTTAAAATTTTAAAAGTTGTATTTTGTAAAAGTTCAAATTAAGTACACTACTTATGATACAATAATATTTATATTAAGTTTACTAATAGAAGAGTAATAAACTAAACTTGTAGACAAATCCGATTTCGTACAAATATTGGTAGTAACTTGAAGGGTAATAAACTATAGTACCAAAACAATAAATTGTTCTGATTTCGTACAAATATTGGTAACCTGAAGTGTAATAAACTAAACTAGTGCACCAAAACAATAGATTGTTCCGATTAGACACAAATATTGGTAACCTGAAGGGTAATAAACTAAACTAGTGCACCAAAACAATAGATTGTTCCGATTAGACACAAATATTGGTAACCTGAAGTGTAATAAACTAAACTAGTGCACCAAAACAATAGATTGTTCCGATTAGACACAAATATTGGTAACCTGAAGGGTAATAAACTAAACTAGTGCACCAAAACAATAGATTGTTCTGTTTTCATACGATTATTAGTGATGTGAAGGGTAATAAACTAAACTATTGTACCAAAACAATAGATTGTTCTGATTTCAAAAAATATTGGTAACCTGAAGGGTAATAAATTAAACTAGTGCACCAAAACAATAGATTGTTCAGATTTCAAAAAATATTGGTGACATGAAATTTAATAAACGAACTAGTGTTCTAAATCAATAGTCTGTTCTGATTTCAAAAAATATTGGTAACCTGAAGGGTAATAAATTAAACTAGTGCACCAAAACAATAGATTGTTCAGATTTCAAAAAATATTGGTGACATGAAATTTAATAAACGAACTAGTGTTCTAAATCAATAGTCTGTTCCGATTTGATAGGATTATTAGTGACGTGTAGAGTAATAAACTGAACTATTGTACCCAGTCAATAGATTGTTCTGATTTACTACAAATATTGGCGAGGTGAAGCGTAAAAATTAAACAAGTGTACCAAATCAATAGACTGTTCCGATTTGATTAGAACAGTTGAAGGTGTGAAGAATAACAACCTATACTATACTAGTTTATTAAATCGGAAGTAGCCTACGTGAAGTACAATTAGGAATAATTGATGGTGTGAAGAATAACAACCTATACTAGTTTATTAAATTGGAAGTATGTGAAGTACAAGTAGGAATAATTGATGGTGTGAAGAATAACAACCTACACTATAATACTAGTTTATTAAATTGGAAGTATGTGAAGTACAAGTTGGAATAATTGATGGTGTGAAGAATAACAACCTATACTATACTAGTTTATTAAATTGGAAGTATGTGAAGTACAAGTACGAATAATTGATGGTGTGAAGAATAACAACCTATACTAGTTTATTAAATTGGAAGTACGTGAAGTACAAGTAAGAATAATTGATGGTGTGAAGAATAACAACCTATATTAGTTTATTAAATTGGAAGTACGTGAAGTACAAGTAGGAATAATTGATGGTGTGAAGAATAACAACCTATACTAGTTTATTAAATCGGAAGTACGTGAAGTACAAGTAGGAATAATTGATGGTGTGAAGAATAACAACCTATACTAGTTTATTAAATTGGAAGTATGTGAAGTACAAGTAGGAATAATTGATGGTGTGAAGAATAACAACCTATACTATACTAGTTTATTAAATTGGAAGTACGTGAAGTACAAGTAGGAATAATTGATGGTGTGAAGAATAACAACCTATACTAGTTTATTAAATTGGAAGTATGTGAAGTACAAGTAGGAATAATTGATGGTGTGAAGAATAACAACCTATACTAGTTTATTAAATTGGAAGTATGTGAAGTACAAGTAGGAATAATTGATGGTGTGAAGAATAACAACCTATACTATACTAGTTTATTAAATTGGAAGTATGTGAAGTACAAGTAGGAATAATTGATGGCGTGAAGAATAACAACCTATACTAGTTTATTAAATTGGAAGTACGTGAAGTACAAGTAAGAATAATTGATGGTGTGAAGAATAACAACCTATACTAGTTTATTAAATTGGAAGTACGTGAAGTACAAGTACGAATAATTGATGGTGTGAAGAATAACAACCTATACTAGTTTATTAAATTGGAAGTACGTGAAGTACAAGTAGGAATAATTGATGGTGTGAAGAATAACAACCTATACTAGTTTATTAAATCGGAAGTACGTGAAGTACAAGTAGGAATAATTGATGGTGTGAAGAATAACAACCTATACTAGTTTATTAAATTGGAAGTATGTGAAGTACAAGTAGGAATAATTGATGGTGTGAAGAATAACAACCTATACTAGTTTATTAAATTGGAAGTATGTGAAGTACAAGTAGGAATAATTGATGGTGTGAAGAATAACAACCTATACTATACTAGTTTATTAAATTGGAAGTATGTGAAGTACAAGTAGGAATAATTGATGGCGTGAAGAATAACAACCTATACTAGTTTATTAAATTGGAAGTACGTGAAGTACAAGTAAGAATAATTGATGGTGTGAAGAATAACAATCTATACTAGTTTATTAAATCGGAAGTACGTAAAGTACAAGTAGGAATAATTGATGGTGTGAAGAATAACAACCTATATTATATTATTAAATCGGAAGTATGTGAAGTACAAGTAAGAATAATTGATGGTGTGAAGAATAACAACCTATACTAGTTTATTAAATCGGAAGTACGTGAAGTACAAGTACGAATAATTGATGGTGTGAAGAATAACAACCTATACTAGTTTATTAAATTGGAAGTATGTGAAGTACAAGTAGGAATAATTGATGGTGTGAAGAATAACAACCTATATTAGTTTATTAAATCGGAAGTATGTGAAGTACAAGTAAGAATAATTGATGGTGTGAAGAATAACAACCTATACTAGTTTATTAAATCGGAAGTACGTGAAGTACAAGTAGGAATAATTGATGGTGTGAAGAATAACAACCTATACTAGTTTATTAAATTGGAAGTACGTGAAGTACAAGTAGGAATAATTGATGGTGTGAAGAATAACAACCTATACTAGTTTATTAAATTGGAAGTACGTGAAGTACAAGTAGGAATAATTGATGGTGTGAAGAATAACAACCTATACTAGTTTATTAAATCGGAAGTACGTGAAGTACAAGTAGGAATAATTGATGGTGTGAAGAATAACAACCTATACTAGTTTATTAAATTGGAAGTATGTGAAGTACAAGTAGGAATAATTGATGGTGTGAAGAATAACAACCTATACTATACTAGTTTATTAAATTGGAAGTATGTGAAGTACAAGTAGGAATAATTGATGGCGTGAAGAATAACAACCTATACTAGTTTATTAAATTGGAAGTACGTGAAGTACAAGTAAGAATAATTGATGGTGTGAAGAATAACAATCTATACTAGTTTATTAAATCGGAAGTACGTAAAGTACAAGTAGGAATAATTGATGGTGTGAAGAATAACAACCTATATTAGTTTATTAAATCGGAAGTATGTGAAGTACAAGTAAGAATAATTGATGGTGTGAAGAATAACAACCTATACTAGTTTATTAAATCGGAAGTACGTGAAGTACAAGTAGGAATAATTGATGGTGTGAAGAATAACAACCTATATTAGTTTATTAAATCGGAAGTATGTGAAGTACAAGTAAGAATAATTGATGGTGTGAAGAATAACAATCTATACTAGTTTATTAAATCGGAAGTACGTAAAGTACAAGTAGGAATAATTGATGGTGTGAAGAATAACAACCTATATTAGTTTATTAAATCGGAAGTATGTGAAGTACAAGTAAGAATAATTGATGGTGTGAAGAATAACAACCTATACTAGTTTATTAAATCGGAAGTACGTGAAGTACAAGTAGGAATAATTAATGAAAATTAAAAAAATAAATAATAATAACCTTGACAACCGTCATTAAATTTTATTTCTATTAAAATACGATTTATGATATTGGAGTTTATGACAAGCAGAATAACAAGTTTAGCTGTACACACAGCTCAAAATATATTTTTAAATCTTAAACTATTTAAAGTGGTTTATTTGTATACCCCCATTTGACATACCGGAGGGGGGGGGGGTTGGGTAGTTAGAAATAAAATATTATGTTTTTTCTTTTCGTCAATAATATGCCATACAGACATTTTGGAGGAGAAGAAGACAAACATTTTTTGTTAGTTGTGTATTTAGTTTTTATAGATAGGTGGCAAGAAATTTAGTGCAGGGATTTTGGATATTTTATTGTTGTTTATATCTATACAACTGGGTATCGAAACCCTGACCCAATATTTAGTACTTGATTTTTCGATTTTTTAAATTTGTATTAAGTTTAGCCGCATCTGTAATTCTTATGTTTTGATTTTATAGTTTTTGTGACACAAATTGAACGTAAGTGAATCCAAAAAGTTATAAAATCCTTAAAAATAAAGTTAAATTTTCGGGACCTCAGTGATACAATGACCTGTGATACAATGACATTGTGTTATTTCCTGCTTTGGCCTTTACTTATCCATAGAAGGAAATCGATTAACATGTCACTACAAACTGGCTTCCTTGTTCAAGAAACCTCGCATAGTCCGTCCTCGTTTATCAATACTGTTCTGCAAATTAATATCTAACCATCGCCTGATATAATGAGTTGGTTACATTTTGCTTTTTGGAAATATAGTTATTGAGACCCATGACTATCAAGTGACTCCCCCGAAAAAGCACGAGCGCACGTGCATGATCACTTAGGAACCACTAAAAAAATCCTCAACCATTAACTTTACAAAACCTGTTTGCGATAAATGTTCAACTGTTAAACTGTTCTGAACAATTTTTCCAATCGTAAATCTACTCAGACAAAACTGTGCTCAGTAACTTTAAAAAAATCTTCCTTTCTCAAAACTTTCTCTCAGCGATTGTCGCCTTCAAATCTCCGCTCAAAAAGTGTGTTCTGAAAATATTTTGTCCTCAATAATATGTTAACCTCTTCTAATAAGCCTATCAGAACTGAAAACAGCGTATGTTAATAAACGTACATTCATTGCATATCTAATCAACCGTAAAATTTGTAGAGCCGAACCTTGCGCTATAAACTCGCACTTCGCGTAAATCCTATTAATTGAACTTTAAATGTCGGCTGTCAAGGTTCATTTTATTTTTAACCAGTTATTTCTGAACTGTACTTTTCTTTTGGTTGAGAAGAACGGAGTAGCAGAGCGCGCGCTTATCTCGCCGCAGTTTCAAGTCAACTGATTACGCAGTTTCAATCCCGGTTGATGATGGCTTTGCGTTTTTTCGTGTGTTGATTCCATTAATCTAACAGGCATAAAGTATAGTAAGTCACAATCGAGGTCCTCCGAGTCCTCAAACAGTGGTTTATGGAATGATGTCCGTCTGTTGTTTGTATACACTCCAAACGAGAGGTCTAATGTTGATCAAATTTGGTATCTGAGCATATTTTGGCCATATCATAAGACCAAAACTAAAATGTAGTCTAAACAAATCATATTGGGAAACTGCCGGTTTCAGAGTTGTCTATAAAAATAAACTAAAAATCGACCTTTGAAATGTTATAAAAAACCTCATTTCTCAAAATCTGCTTCATAGATTTCGTTGAAATTTTGGAAATGTGGAAGTAAAGACATCTCAATTTTAAAAAGTTACTGTTTGGGAGTAATTGTAAATACAAGCCATTCATGGTTTGGCTGGCTCTACTTAAATATAATTATCTTTCAATGTAAACCCTCTTATATACCAACTCTTTCTCCTTTAAGAAAGAAATACAAGAGGACAAACTTAACAATAAAATAAAAAAAATAAAAAAAATTAAAATTAAGAGATGGCGATAAGTACTGCATAATTTATTATATGATTTAATTTGTAGGTATAAATTTTATACAATATTCCTTAAACTACCTATAACTACATATTATTGCTAAGGAGCCTTGATACTGTGTAGATCTATTTAGTCTCGAGTAGTAGGCCTCGATGCAAGGACAGTCCACAGAGTGTTATTGACCTCAACAATTGATCGAATCCTTAACATCTAAACTGATTCATTTTGATTACTTAAGTCGTACTTAGGTTGTCTGGTCCAGAGGGAATTTAAATAACAAGTACTGTAGTAGCTAGTTTTACAACGGTGTTGTATAATAATCGTTACTGAGGTATTAATCTGGATTTTTGTATTTGTTTCCTATACCTCTTTGATATCTCCAACGGTAACTAGTAGATATGCAGTGGAATGTCTTTAATTTTATAAGATAAAAACAAATATTATTGGATGGCAATGGTTTGATCTGGCAATAATATTTTCAGCCTCAACGACAGAAGTATAGGAAAGTGTGATAAACACAATGATTTTATCTCAAAACTATTATGCTATTATCCTGAAGTATTATGTAGGAATATATTACAACCCGGTCCTTAGTCTTTGTCTGCGTATCTGGTTCACTGGCAAGGATGATTGTAGAAGATCTCCAGTACCGACCATCAAGATAAGCATATAATGTGAGCAACAGCAATTAAGTGCTCGGTTTATTTTATAGTGAAATAATTGATATTTCCCTGGAATACCCCAGTTTTGGAATTTGTGAACTGATATTCCAAGGTGGTCGTATGTAAGTTAACAGTTGCAGAAATGATTTTATACTTATTAGAATGAAGACAGAACTGGACTTGTGAGAAGGTCGTGTAACCTAGTGCTGGATATGTTTTAAAGGTTATTAATTCCTGAGGGTATCAGTTCTAATATATCTGCGTATTAGGTATACATTAGAAAGCAACTTGATACTCACGATATTATTTTGTCTATTTGTATTTCGAATTTCCTCGGCATGTTGGGAAAACCACAATGATTAACTGTTTTATTTTTATTTTTTAGAATTCGAGAATAAATTTATAAACTTTGTTATATGTACGTAAAAAGTACAATAACCATCTTTTAACCAAATTTAACCGTGTAGCCTATCAACTTCATAAATTAGTTGTTCCTTGTGAAATGCTTTCACTAAGAACAAGTTAAACTCTGATGAGTATCTCCACCGATGAGCTGTGGTGTGAGCTAGAGAAAAACTTTGGAATAGCTTTTCCGTTGTTACTAGTCTTAGAAGGTGGTTTTTGAATCTTCATTGGGGCGGGGGGGGTGTTGATTTGAGGGCTATTTTGGGACTATTTGCACTGGGAAACATCTACCCGTATTACTTTCCTATCGCCTTTCTCATTTTTTTTTCTAGCGGTTAAGTACGAACAGCCCAAAATGTTCTGTAATTGGGGTTTCAGACCCCCAATTAAAATATGCCCAACGATTTATGTTTTGGTAGAAATATTATAGTATTCACGATTACTCACGAGTTACTTATTTGTTTAACTAATAATGTCTCTTTTGTGTATTCTGTTGTTTCATGCGATTTTTATTAGAAAACCGAATACTGGAAGTTCGTTTGGGGTATTAAAATAATCAGTGGATTTACTGTTGTAGCATACATTTTTTGGTGTTATACATATAGAGCTTAGAAATCAATAAAATAATTGTAGATGTAACCAAATTATATTATGATATCACAAAAGTCTGGAGAACTTTACTATTGGTAGTCGCTGCAAAGAATGCAATTCAGTCTCAATATTCTATCGTTTAAAAACACAATAATTAAATAGAAAAATAATTATACGATGAACCCCCCCTCCCCACTATCCTTTATAATGTTATACAGTTATCAATTAAAGTATTATAAATTAATTAGTTAACACCCTCAGGGGCTACAGGCTTGGCAATCCTGAGGGGCCTAGTTGGATCTACATTTTTCATGTAGTCTTGGGTTAGATCACTTAAACTGTGAAATTTTTACTATCAGGCCTATCTTGACCAATTTTTTTTTCTCTTCTGACTCTGACGCTAATAGAGTAACTATTCTAGGTGTAGGGGTCTTTATTTTGTGTTCTTTTTAAAAAAAAATTTATAAGGCAATGATGACCGAGAGGTTTTCAGCTTTAAACAACAAGGGGGGGGTAGTTAATAATTAAATAATTACACTCTACATTACACTAATAAATACGAGATAAATTTTAAAATACAACCCAGTCTTTTGAAAACACAACAAACACGTTCACTAGATTTAGTAGAATTGATTGTTACTAAATAGAATGAACCACGAGAATATTAGTAGACTAGTTTTCCCAAGGTCTTTGCGTCTGCAGTCTAATTGCTACACTCAAAATGCACTTTTTAACAGAAAATCTATAATAATTTTAAAACATTTTTTACACAAATTTTGGATTGATGTACAGTAATTGTAAATTTTATTATTAATTACAAAAATATAATTTTATAAGGATTTTGTTGTTGATAAAAAAATATAGAGCAAGAAATGGAAGAATGTTTAAAAACGAAAAGTTGATTACATATCTTCTGTTGTATTTAAAAGAATCATGTAGGCAATTACATTATGAACACAATACAGTTTTTGGTATATGAAAATATTTCGAAAAAAATAACCTAATTGAGAAACATAATTATAATTATAATATTTTCATGTTTTGAAAATATTTCTCATGTATGTTTGAAGTCTAAAACTAAACTTTTATATAGATGTATTGAGGTTGAAACACAATGATTGTTTTACAAATGTATAACAATATATATATTTTATTACTTTTTGCATGTAGGCTAAGTATAAATATACAATATTAAGTACAAATGGAAAATGTAACCTAGAGATGTGGTGAATTGAAAATGTAGCAAAATAAAGATTTTGTTTTCCTAAGCCATTATACTTCACTGGTCGCTGATTTTATTTAGTCTAAGAACTAAAGTGGATGAAAACAGGTAGTTAGGACTTTCAAAAATCGATTATTGTCTTTTTAATTTAATTTGACAGCTTTTCGTTTATTTCTGTCGGTTATAAGGGAACCGATCCCAACACAGAAGCTTGTATCCGCGTCGCTCGGAGGATAAAATCACTTGTAGGGTGTTAAGTTAATTATATTTAATGAGATTCAGATGTTTACTTGCGGAGTTCTACATACGGAAACAAACACAATAAATATATTTGTGGGAAAACTTCTGGAATTGTAGTTACCCTTAGAGACGTCTTTGTTTTGAAGTTTGGCTTTTCGCACCATTAAATTAACATGTAAAACATATAGTTTAATACATAAATAAAAAGTAGTTTTGTAATGAACACACACGTTTAAAAAGTTTTTCGTTTGTCAAGACAATTTACTTTCTTGTTCAACAAAGTGACTTGAAAATTTGTTAAATTGGAACCATTGGATCATTGTTACTGCAAGAGTAAATCCGAAATGTTTAAAAATCCTTTAGAGTATTTTAAAGTTGAAATGGTGTTCAGCAAATTTAAATTTTATGGCATTGTTCTGCTTTTTCTATTTCTAAATTACACGGGTAAAAAGTCTCAAAATTAATTTATTATTAAATAGTAATCATTGTTACTGAAAGAATAAATCCGAATCTCTTCAGAAATATTTAAAAATCTTTTAGAGTATTTTTAAGTTGAAATGATGTTTAGAAAATTCTAATTTTAGGGCATTGTTCTTCTATTGCTTGGTAAATGAAAATTGTTACACTGGTAAAAAGTCCCAAAATTAATTTATCAATAAATAGTAATCATTGTTACTGAAAGAATAAATCCGAATCTCTTCGACATGTTTTGAAATCCTTTAGAGTATTTTAAAGTTGAAATGGTGTTCAGCAAATTTAAATTTTAGGGTATTCTTCTTCGATTGTTTGGTAAGTGCACATTGATACACTGGTAAAAAGTCCCAAAATTAATTTATTATAAAATAGGGATCATTGTTACTGAAAGAATAAATCCGAATCTCTTCGACATGTTTTGAAATCCTTTAGAGTATTTTTAAGTTGAAATGGTGTTCAGCAAATTTAAATTTTAGGGTATTCTTCTTCGATTGTTTGGTAAGTGCACATTGATACACTGGTAAAAAGTCCCAAAATTAATTTATTATAAAATAGGGATCATTGTTACTGAAAGAATAAATTCGAATCTCTTCGACATGTTTTGAAATCCTTTAGAGTATTTTTAAGTTGAAATGGTGTTCAGCAAATTAAAATTTTAGGGTATTCTTCTTCGATTGTTTGGTAAGTGCACATTGATACACTGGTAAAAAGTCCCAAAATAAATTTATTATAAAATAGGGATCATTGTTACTGAAAGAATAAATCCGAATCTCTTCGACATGTTTTGAAATCCTTTAGAGTATTTTTAAGTTAAAATGATGTTTAGAAAATTCAAATTTGAGTATATTCTTCTTCTATTGCTTGGTAAGTGCACATTGATACACTGGTAAAAAGTCCCAAAATTAATTGATCACAATCAGTACATGGAAGTTGGTACAGTCCTCGTTGGACGAAAGTTGTCCAAGTTGTTCAGAATTTATTCGTATTAACTGTACAGTGTAGATAAAATCTGGACACGTACAGTCGTTTATGCCTGGTTTGTGAAAAATATTTTGGTTTCTTTGGAAAAAAAACATTGATATTGTAAATATTTATTTTACTATATACAGTATTAGATGGTTTAGTTTATGTTGATTTGGAACAACAAATATTAGATGACCAGCTGCTATCCCCCCCACCCTCGCCTCTAGCTATTGGACCACAGATCCTTGTACAGTACAAGCACGCGGGTCAGTCTGTCAGTGACTAGTGAAGTGTTAGAATGCGACCTTATGTCAGATTGTCGAGTAAATAAGAGTTGTGCGAACAAAATGTTACAGTATATACCTCTATGTAGTGTTTTATTCAGGTAAATCTGTGTTTATTGCAAGGAATTCTAGTCTAATGTAAGAATTCAACGTCAGGTTTATAGCGTTTTACGATTCAACCTTTGTAAGTCTATTTCTTAGTGTTAGATTCCTTCTTTCAATTCGCTGAGTATTATTTGTTGGAAAATCTATGCTAATTAGTATGAGAAATAGTATTTTTGTAGTTCCTTATTAACTAGGACTTACATGAATATATAATGTTTAGCTTAGTGAGGTGTGTAAGTGTAATCGAAAAATGCACAAAACGCAGAAAAAGGAATTCGCGTCCTATCATATCAACTGCGGCCACTGCGGGCTATTTTGTTTTACTACTAATAACTTATCCAAAGATATAAATATAAACATTGTTGATAGTGTTTTGGATAAGTATAATGTCGGATATAACAAATTTTATACTGTTTTAAAATAGATTTAATTTTAAATAACGGTTTTAAATCTGCTTAGAAAAATAACGGATTTTTTATATAGCAATTTTTGCTACATTCCATTCTTCTTATTTGTTCACGGAGAAGATCTGAGAAATTATGCTTTTTACAAGAGCTTCAAGGACGATTTTTGTTTTCTTTTTATAAATACATAAGATATTTTGTAGATATGGCAACCAATACCAAATTTTGTAGAGATGACAAACATTGAGTTTTGGTTGAGTCCTTAGAGGCTACATTTTGGTAAAAATTGGGGTTTGAGCCGATTTTTATAAAATGGGAATTTCGAGTTTTGGAATATCCCGAATTTTGAGTTTAATATACTGTATATAAAGGAATGTTAAAACGCCTCTAGATATGGCAAAATATACATAATTACCAAGTTTAATCAGTCCACTAGTTTTGACTTTTAGAGCATAGCACAGCACACCACAAACGATCAGCTATTGAAGCGAAATTCTTGATTTCATTGTGCGACCCATCATTATTTTTCTCCGTTATACGTAAAAATGATTTTGAAGGGTTGTCCGACTGGACACAGTTGGAGTTTATTTAGAGAAAAGAAAAATAAATAAAACTTAATTGAGCAATATACAAATTTCATGATTAAAAAAAAGAGATCGTTTAAATATATATGTGTTTTTCCAATTTTAAACTGTACTTTTTTTTTCATTTCTAACATAATACCTAGTAGACCTATATAGAAACTTACGAGATGTGTTTACGTTATAAGATCCTCTCAACACAAAACAGTAGTTTTTGAATGATATCTATTTGTCATTGTGCAGTATTGAGTGGACAGATTTGATATGTCGGCATAATTTGGCTACATCTCGAAACTTTTCTGTTTACTTTCTTACATAGCCCACACACGTAGAATAGAGCACTTAAAATAACGGTGAAATATTGTTGTCGGTTGTTTGCGAATATATCAGTCCTCTGTCTTTGTCTGCGCATTCGTCCATCTCTCTATGTCTATCTGTCCTATGTACACTGCTCTACAAACTAAATTCGTCAACTGATGTTAATCAAATTTGGTATCTGAACATATTTTGGCTTGTTTTGAGTTTCTTTTTTTCTTTGATAATTCATAATTTGTGGGTAGTTGCCACAAGAAATAAATAAAAAAGTAGATTTCTTCAAATTTGATATATATATATATATATATTATAACCTTTGTTATTTATTTTTAATTAATTACTTTGATTAAAACACAACTACGTTATCATATTTAAATTATTTATTCTTTAAAATACAATTTGCACCTAAAGTTGGGTGCCAATATATAACAGTTGAATTAATTAAATCTTCAAATTAATTGATGCACATATGAGTATTCAAATTTATTCATCTTATCACTAAATCTCATCCATTCAACTTAAACTAGACATAAACATTTATAACACAATGAAATACTTAATTCTAGAACATAGCAATTTTATTATTATTATTAGGTGCATCAAAATCGTATCATTAATTGTAATTTTATTTAGTCTTTATATTTTAATATCTCAATTGTTTTATTGATTTGTTGGGCGCCAGGTATAATTTACCAATTATATAATGAAGTTACTTTGATTGCTCTTTGAAAATTTAAGTTTAAATGGCTCTCGGCCTAGCTCAGATTTTATTTAAAGTGGGGCGTGGTTTCTTTGGTAACCTGAAGTAAAAACTACAATAACTAATCAGATAACTTATCGTGGCTCAGTAGCATGGAATGATGTCTTCTTGGAGTTTTACAGGTGAGATGATCCCTCGAACTTTTGGCAGATATCACAAGAAACTTAATCCAATTTATAGGCACTTTGACGATCTCGAAGCTTGAACTACCTCACTCTGTTGCTTGAATTCTTGGTCAATTAATCAAAACTCTTCTTTAACTTTACGATGATTTTAATATAATTCGATGACTTAAAACTTTTCTTCAACTTTACGATGATTTGGCGAACTTCGCCCTGTTCCTAGTTCCTCTCCCTTGCGACGCTCGTTCTTCACTGCTTTTTTTGATTTTTGAATTCTTACGCAGAGTTTTCCCGTTTTACCCCTTCTTCGCTTATTTCTGGATGACGCTTCTTTTTGGTTGGTTGGATTTGATTTTTCAAACTCTAACCGTCTTTCAAAGTTCGTTAAATCTTGTTTCTTAGCTGAGTTCAACGTACCTCTGCCTAGTTTTTTGTCTCTTTTTCTTTTGTTAACTTGGGCGTACACAAACTTTCTAATTTCCCATGTTGTCACATTACATAACTCAACTCTTCCTATTTAATTTGTCACGCTGCCCTCGCCCTTTCAATAATTTTGTAGTTTCGAAGTATTGTTTCCTTAGAAATCCTTTAACAAAATTTATTATGTGTTGGAGTGACGTTTATGTTTGACATTTATTTCTAACTGACAAGGTTTAAACATTTTGAATTGGACAAAGCTTTTACTTAGGGCTTCTCAACGTTACAATATATATATATTAAATACAAATATTTATATACAAATTTTATTTATATATAAATGAAAAACAATGGCCACATACCTGATTTGATTAAAATCGGTCCATACTGTAGAGACAAGTTAGAGGGAAAAAAAGGCAGATGGATGGCAAAGATAAACTAAATCTTCCATAAACTAACCACATATACCTATACTATATTTATGTGGGAAAAAAAAAAAAACCAAAATTAACCTTGATTTATAAAAATTTGAGTTCGGTCGATAAGAGTTAAGGTTATGTAGAGGGTTAAACGAAAACAACCATAGGTTCTATTAAAATATATGTACAGTAATTACATTTGTTACAAAATATTTATAGAAATAATTTAAAAAAAGTTTATTTCCTTTTTGGGTTAGCCTATGTGGATTGGTAGTAAAAGTATAATTTTTTGCACAGTTTATTAATTTGACTTTTTTTCTTCTTAATTTTACTCCTTCTTGTTTCTTGTCTTCCTAGAATTAAGTGGTTCAAGAGACTCAGATTAGATATTTTAATAATAAGCTATTTGTCTTTGTTGATTGTTGAATTTAGTCATGTAAAATACGTTGACGTTTGTAAATCATTCACTTAAGCTTTGTTGGTATGTTTATCATTTGATTCTTTAACGTACTGAATGAATACTAACATTTCGCCGGAAGTAGCCTACGTTGTTTTAGTTGACTTAATTAAGTCTGTGTGACTGTAAGATAAGCTGTGTGAACTGTAACTAGGCTTTATATTGCACAAAAACATTTAACAGTTTTCACTTGAGAGAGAAAGAGAGAGAGAGAGAGGTAGGCGTAATGACCGTGTAAGGCTGTTATGTCTCAATATCTAATTCTTGGCCTTGAGTCTTGCACATGCTGCTTAATTTTCATTTATTTATAAATTTGAGTAATAATTGACTGAGATAGTATTTTAATTTCTTGTGTTTGTTACGTGAGTACCAATCGTTATGAAATTTATTAATATGATTTTTTGGAGGCTGAACGATATAAAAGGTGTGTAAATTGTGTTTCCAAACTGCAGGAGATGATTTCTCACATCAAACTAACAAAAAGTTCCTCTTAACATATGTACTAAAAACCATAACGTTATTTCGAATATTTTCAAAATGGCGGCCGAGAAATACATTTTCGTTTTTTGTTATCCGTTGAGCTAGAGACAAAATAAGAAAACTGTATGTTTATTATTAACAAGGTAAATTTTTTGGTCACCTGCAATTTTTTTTTTGTAAAGTTAACGGTTTTTGAGATTGTTTCATTAAAAAGTTTAAACGGCCGCCATTTTGAAAATATTCGAAACAACGTTCTGGTTTTTAGTGCAGTGATAAATGGTTACGCAATAAACACGTATACAAATTTTGAGCTCACTATCTTTTTTTATTTAGAAAATATTAAGTATTTTGCAAAACAAAATAAAATGGAGGATAACTCGAAAAGAAAGCATTTCCGAACCTGTGCTTATATGAACTTTTTCATTATTTTCGCTAGTGGAATCAACTCAGTGCGTGGAACTTAATGTGAATCATCCTGTATATGGTAGCATTTGAAATATGTATTATAATTCCAAAAAGTAGTACACCAAAAATGAAACTGTATAATATAATTTACAGTTACTCAAAAAAGAGTATAATATAATTTTGTAAAAGTAGAATGCCGTGTTTCATTCTTTGTTTTTACTATTTTAAAATGGGTCTATGAAAATAAATACAAATAAAAAACATTTTATATTTTGTTAGTTTTACGAATTTTACACGAATTTATAAATTTGAATGTACACAGAAAAAATTCATAATACCTAGAAAAAACGAAAAGAAAACCAAAATGTTTGAATTTATATAATTACATTTTTTTGTTTAGAGTAATCACAATTTTAAGCATATAAAAAATAGTTTGTCTTCCTCATTGGATCCAAATTTGGACCAGTTTAATAAGTAGTGTTTGAAGAGTGATTTAATGATCTTTTAAAAAATGGATCAGTAATAACGGCAATTTTAAATTGTTTTCGTCGATAACTTATATAAAATCGTTCTTTACCTAGTTTTATAATTAGATATACAACCATGCTCACATTTTATTGTCTAATTTAGATACAGGAAGCCTAGAGAGTACCCATTTGACTTGTCATTATAATTAAATTAAATTAATTTAAATATTAAATTTCACATGCAATAAATGAACATGTAGACATAATATAACGGTAAATAAATAACACAAACAAATATTTACATAAATATTCTTACAGTCACATGTAGGCTTTTATCGAATAAAATGTCCTTGAAATCAGGTAACTCTTCGAGCATTTTTAACCCTGCAAAAGATTTTCCCGTTTAAAAAAATTACGGCATTTCTTGTAAAACAGTAAACCAGAGCTGTGGACACTGCGATCAAATATTTAACTCTATAAATTGAGTAGTTGAGTATGGAATACCGATGTTTGTGCTGATACCACTTTATTTGTATTTAAAGGATTTTACATTTTTTATAATATAAGAATAGGAATACTAGGTCATGTTACAATTTTTTGTTTCTTAAATGAACTTCAACACAGTTGTGTATATTTTAGATTCAATGTATGTGTGCATGTATTGCTATTATATATATATATATATATATATATATATATATATTTAGCAATATTAGACATATATATATACATTTTGATCTATTCTACATAATTACCCAAGAGACTTTCAAACTTGAAGTGCGAGTTGACATACTATATAGTCCTAATTAAGTACGTTATACTTAAAAATCAAAAATAAAAGGAAATCATGAACCACATAAAAACATACTGAAGATGTATCTTCACTCAGAGACTACACAGCCGTGCATTATTCTGAATATTATGGAGAAGCTGACGGAGCTTCTGGAATTTATATTACGTCATATTTAATTTATTGTCTCTAAATTCAATTTATTTGGGCGTGCTTGTTTGAAACTTGTCTAATTAAATTAAATCCACCATTGATTGAAATATGGGATACTGTAGCAAGAACGACCCGTACAAAGTTCAGTTAGGTTATCAATAGCCGAAATAAATAGAATCTTTTGTCTGACCAGATAAGTTATAAGATGTCATAGCCTATATCAAGCAAGTCACCAACCTCTCGTTATCGTTAATTAAATTAAATCCGACGTTAACTTAACGGACGAAATATGAATCATTTAAACATTTAACGATTCGTTTGTGGTCTAGGAAACTTCTTAGAGGTGAATGAATAAAATATAGTACGAAGTAAGTGAACACTGCGATACTGTGTTTGTCATATCAAATAAATGGATTTGAATAAGTTTTGTTTATACTTTACATGATTCCTTTTGTGATATAAAGTGATTATAAAATTAAACACATATAATTTTCTTCGTTTAATGTGTAGGCCATTTCATGTTATAACAATGAAGCTCCTCATGTGGGCAATGTCCTTAAATCCAGGCTCAAGTATAGGCCTATTGATTTTATCTTCTTTTCTTTCCTTGTAGGCTATGGTATTGACTAATTTTGTATTAGAATGGTCTATTTTAAACCCATCAACAAACATGATTTATACTAATAACTTAACAAAACTCTTCCAACCAATGGTTGAAAATAATTATATTTCTTTATAACTTCGTTTAAAAAGAAATTCCAGTTTCGATTCATTACGCGTATTTTTGAATAGAAAACTTTTAATTAATTGTCCCTACTATTTAACATTTAGTTTAATATATAATCCATTTTTATTTTGTATATACAACTGTTTATGCTAATCGTGATGGTCAAATGTGTTAGATAAATGTGGCTTCTTTTTGTTTGTAAAACAGTTCAACCAATGTCAGTGAAATGAGCGGACTGTACGTAAGGAATTGTTAATTAGCAAACGTTTAAATTGGTGATAATTTTATTACACAAACAAACGATCGTATATTAACGAACTGTTAATATGTAAATGAATCTTTGTTAAGTAATAGATCAATTTTAACAGGTCTTTGAATGAAACTATATCATTGATAACATTGATAACGTCACCTACACAGGGAACTAGTTCACGCAACTAGTTTCCCCACAAAAACACGGCAAACACTGCCAACACACGCACACTAGCCCGCCACATCAGTTCCCCGGCCTTAAACGGCTTTGCTTCGGCCAATCCAACTTAAAAACCCCCCGTATTAATTAGCTTGCTTCTGATTGGCCGAACAGCTTTCACGTTAGGAGACGGAGCCGCGAAAAACCGCGAACACAAAACATGGCCCTCCGTCTACCACCTACGAGCCCAGCTCGGCCTTGATTGGTTCGCGCGACCCGATACAAATACAATGGATAGCTCTTTATTTAGGACTCAACCAGTCCTGGAACAGCTAGCTAGCTTCAAGCAACGAGAGTTAAAAATTGTATAAGTAGGGTGCTTAACCCAGCATCTCCACTTCTCCTCCGGGAGACCTGCTCAGAACTTCACCACTTCTCCTCCGGGAGACCAGTAGATCAGTTCAACACTTCTCCGGGATATCTGCACTCACCATCCTCACTAGATTAAACACTACTACTCTGGGAGATATGTACTATACCTCATCATTTCTCCCCCTACACATTCAGGCTGACGAGTAAAACGAGGGAGTTTGCCCTAGCGCCCTGTTTAACACCAACACGACTAATTTCTGAAGACCACCTGTCTGCCTACCTGTTGTTCACCACACCGGACCAACGCCTGCCGAAGAAGACAGGGGAATTATTAAGGAAAACCCTGGCACCGATGGACCATCGCAGGACTATCGCCTCCAGAAAAGGAAATTGTTTAGAGCTCCGGTTCTGGCGGTAGTGTGCGCCTTCGATGCCGAGGGCTCTTTTCAGGGCCAAACATCAACTTACTAAAACCGGAGCTACGTGATCATGTTTTCATATCTATTATATACAGCACATCTACTCTTATATTGCAGATACTTTCTTGCCAATACACATGCACAGAATCACGCAAATTTGTTTGGCTAAAACCACTATTTAAAAAATATATAGTCATATACATTTTTGATATCAATACACTGTGATCAAGATTTATAATAGAGTCTCATAATTGTTAACATAATATGATGTTAAAACCCTCAAACACACCAATATCTTCCATACGGTTTACATTTAAGAAAAAAAGTAATTAAAAAGTTTTAAATTGATTAAAAGGATTTTTTTAAAAGTCAGGTACACTAATATTTTGAATTTTGCTCATTATTTTTTACATGTGTTATTAAAATCCTCAAAATTCTTAAGGTTAGTACCAGTTTTGAGAATTCAACACTGAGGTATTTAGGTTAACAATTGTTTATTAGATTATTTGTAAAGTTTATAGACTTGCTTATTGTTACATTTGGATTTACCTAACCTTTCCTAAGTAGACAGGTCTTTGAACTTTTATATTATACTATTGTTATATAATGATTATTGTCTTGGCACAAACAAATTATACTCTACATGACTGCGCACATAAATATTTAGTATGATTAAGCATGAAATAATATTGAACAATTGGTCGAGTCATCCAAGTAATTAATTACGAACAGTCTTAGTATGAAATAAATATAATTTAATGGCTTAGTATTGTCTTGCGAATAGTCTGGCTGCAGTTGATAATAGTCTACTTGAATTTATTTTCGTGTTGGTTTCGATTTCTTGGTGTTAACATAGCGGATACCAAGCTGGTGTAACGTTGTTATACCTTTATACGAATACAACTTACAAATTTTGCGATTTTTTTTGTCAATTAAAACAATTTTATTTTATAGTAATAACTGTATGTTTTTCATATAAAACACTTTTTAGGTGAAGATTCACAAACAGAGATATTTCGGGACTTGTAGAACTTACACGTGAAAAGTTATTACAAAAAATTCATTTGAAAATTGAAAAATCCTCCGCTGTTTTGTAAATGACCTGTCCAAGTCTTCGTCAACCTGAGATTACAGATAAATTTCATCAAAATCCCAACTTGTAGAATGTTTACTAACTCACAAATATTTTATTTAGTTAGGATCTGTGAACATTTCATTAGTCTCGCGTGTTCGCGTTTCCATGAAAGAAAGCGAGAATTTCAATTTAATATTGTTAATCTAGTCACACATTTTGTCGTGAGGAATAATACTTGCAATTTTACGGTCGTGAAGATCACCTCTGTACTAAGTTGGTTGTATTCTATGATGGGGTTGGGCATTATAGTATCCTCAAGGTAGGAATGTGTCTGTGGTGGGGAGGAAAAGAGGGGCCCCCCACACTTCGTTTGTTGCGTTTGCTTTCAGCCGTACAACTTCAATAAAAAAATATAGACCTCAAATCCTTCTGTATAAACGCATATTCTACTTTCGTTTCTTTTCTCGGTGTAAATAAGAATAAAACGTTTACAAAATTAAACTTTTAAGAATTAAATGTAGCTAAGCAGTAATTTGTGTACCTAGTTTTCTTGGAATGGGTTGTACCGTCAAGTCAGGTTAGGGAAGCAAGTAGAAGGGAGGACATGCTCATTACACAAGCTACACTTCTAGTCTGAGGGTACTGTACATCCCCTTCACCTCATGTACCTCACCTGTTCTAACGGATCAGACTGGCAGCTTCTCTACATTCAGTGCCAGCACAAAGTTACTCTGCTGTAATCTTTACAGGAGGCAATAAGTTTCCTCTAATCCTCTTAGTTATCGATAGCAATCAGGTAAGATCTCTTTCCATTATGACACTCAATCTAAATTCGATTAAAATTCGTCTACTCACTAATCGTTTAGGCTTTAGAGAAATGGACAAACAACATGCGGACATCACATAACTTTCATATATCTGTTCAAAAGTAAAAATCCTCTTATTAAAATTAAGTTTCACATGTAAATGTAGGCTTACTCAATTTATGGATAGTAGTATGGAGAATAATATTAAACCCATTATCTCCAATTTATGAGTGTTTGAAAATGTAAGGTTGACATGGCTTTTGATAATTGGGAAACGTATGTATACGAATATATATTGTAGTGAACTAAAAACTGTACATCCAATACTGGTATATATTTTACAGTATACGGCGGGAGCGTCGTTTCCTTTTAGGCTGAATGTAATTGTGACTTGAAACTTAAATAAATTACCGGTATTATTGTAGGCGGGAAACCTCTCGGTGATCATCGCCTGTTAAAAAAGAAGATAAAATAAAGACCCCTAGCTCTCTAATAAGATTAGGTCAAGAGTGACTTGATAGGAGAGAGGAAAGAGATGGAGACTACGTAGGTCCAGCTAAGTACCTCGGGATTGTTGCATTTCTAAGTTTATACAGATAATTGCGGATGTCAGTTTGGGTTTATAGCTTATCATTAAAACAGTGTTAATAATTCATGATGGAACGGCCTACTTTCAAGATCTCCTTGATATTAATTTGCCCTTGTGTCGGATGACAACTTGTTACACAGACTTGTGTATCGACCTTGTCTGAAATACGCATAACTAGTGGACCAGAAATTAAAACGTGTTTTGTAGTACCGTAAATAAATAAGCAAAACACTTGGCTACCAGTAGTGCACATGCTCGTAGTATTGCATACTTTTATTTTCACATTACGTACTATAGAAGGGTAAAAAGATGGATGTCGAGTTTTTCGCCGAAATATCCATTTTATGTCTATAATGCTCAAAAAGTGGTTTTGGGATGATGTCTGTCGTCTGTACAGCCTAAACCATTGATCCCATTTTTAAAAAAAAATTATATGTCGGCATATTTTGGTCCTAATGTCAATTTTTTATTTCATTTGTTCGATTATGAAAAATTTGAGGGTATTTGCCGTAAGACCAAAATGCAATATCAGATTATTTTTAAATAGTTTTATACGTTTTTGATTAAATGTTGCTCAAATGTAGCCTCTATTTGTACAAACCTAACGTATTGGTTACCACCGATCGCCTCAAAAATGTTGGTCCAGGAGTTATCGATAGAGAACCAAAAATTGACCATGGAGCCACATTTATAAAAAAGTCTACTTATTCTGTTTGTATTTTGCACCAACTAGGATCAGGTCGCGCTCTAAAGTATCAAATATAATGGTATAAACTAGCCATAAAATTATTATTTCAATAACAGTTAGATTTCTATTCCAAGGTTTCGATGGGTACGGCTATTGATTTTACTTACAGAATTCTCATGGATATAAATTCAATAGTACAGCATAATGATATTTATACTACCAGTGTGATCTCCATGAGCGGTAAATCACACTCACAACGTAAGGAGCAAACTCCCCTATGAGCTGTGGTATTATTTCTTACTCTATAGCCATCTGGCGATAGTTACGTTGTATTTACAAGAACTATTTATTGAATGTACAGAAAGCTAGGCCTACTGAACCCACTAGATAAACTGAAGGTTTTCAGTGAAAGTTTTGTAAAATAGCAAATAAATAATAGGACTATAAAAGTTGATTTTATTGTACTACCCCCAAAATATTATGATACAATGTTTTTACTTTTTCACTGAATATAGAAATTTTGGAATATATTTCTTTTTGACCATCTTGAAACCGATACTTTTTAGCAAAATGTCTGTATATGCGTATGTTTGTATATTTAACAATAACTCTGACTTCTTACCAACCTTTGAGCCGATTTAAAAAAAAAAAATTATGTCGAGTTTTTGCTCTCACAATAATTTGTGCCATGATTTAAAATTTGAATTTCCTATTTTCTTTCCACAATTTATAACTAAATTTTGATTAAATTTCATTCAAATATACCCTTTGTAGTAAAACGTTTTGGTTACTTTCCTTTGTAATTTCAGACTTCGGACTGGCAGTCAAAAAATCTTTTTTAACGTTGATGTTTTTTTTTAAACAGATGAAATAGTGAAGAGAATAAAACCTCCAAACCAATGTGTCAAATCGTAAGTAATATAAATTTCAGTTCAGGAATAATTAATTGTTATAACAGTAAACTTGGAGTGTAAACTAATCAAAAGTTTTATTATATCATGCATTAAAAAAGTTAACAATATATATTTATTTTGTTTAATAATAAGGTAGTTAAATTTCAACATATTTCTGTATGTTCTACTTGTAAGAAAGTTTGTACAATTTATTCGTAGACTATTAAAGGTGTTGAGATCATCCTCAGATAATAAATCTTTATACTAATTCTGTTGTAGCATTTAAATTCAAAAAGCACATCCGCAATATAACTTCATTAACACTCTTCCACGTCCAATTTCCGTCCCTTGACAGATGCTGGCACCTGGCGGCCCGCTCCAAAACCAAGCATCGCCTGATACCGAACACAAAGTCCATTCGCCGGTCAAGCTAGCTTCTCTAATACCCGGTCCACAGTCTAGATGTGATAACAACATGGTCTACATTCTGCATCACTCATCTAACAAAAGTTTTTTTTCTCTCTAACCTTACAAGTCTCATACAACATCATGTTAATTTACAGTTCGTGCGTTTTAGTTTAAATAACCTAGTTCAAAATGTTAAAATAACCATCATTTTTCTCGGTACATGCTCACGTGAACTGCGACAGGATTAACCAGGTACTTCAACCTTACAGATTTTGTCATATTATATATTTTGTTAAATTTTAAAATAATTTGTTAATTATCATGTATTCTTTAAAATATGTATTTCATGTTTTATTTAATATTCTATTTTCTTTTGAAACTAAATGATTATAAAAATTTTCTTTTCTTAAAACATCATTTACAAAACCTTGTAAAGGCACATTTTAAGTTTTGAACAATTTTGTGAAATAAGTGCAGACTAATGTTGAACATTAAATGATCAGAATATCCTATTGAACATGTCAAATATAAAACAATTAGAGAAATTTCTTCTAAATCAGAAAATTTCGTTTTACAGACTTTTGAAGAATCTTACAAGTCTTATACAAGCTTTCTTTTAAAACAAAACTATATATATAAATAAATTTATAATCATCTAAGAAGCTTTTAATTACTATCTTAACGAATTTCTGTGATGCAATTAATTTACTTTAATTTTGACAAATAACCAGATATTTTCTTCAATAAAGAACATTAATGCTACAACATGTCTGATCTTGCACAGACGCTAAAAGAAACGTGTTTTTTGTTTGCCACAGCCAATATGCTGGTAGGAGAAATAGAGAAATTCTTGTCTCATATTGCGCAAACCAGCGAATCATTCTAGCAAGTTTCGTCCTGTTGGCAAAACACGTTTTTGCATCACATAACTTCAGATTTTCAAGTGCATAAAAGTGATGTCCTTTTTTTTTACAGCTGACTTTACTGAACTTTAACTAACTCATATGATTTATGTGCCTAAATTTACTTCCGCAAATATGTGTTCCTTCAAACTATTTTCTAGATGTAGACTTTTGTAATTATTTATAAATTATATAACAATTTATTGGGTGGAGCCTGCATGCAATTTTCGGTCCTAACAACCTCCAAGAGGTTAGTTTCTAAATTAAAATAATTGACGTCAATTAACAAAATTTCAAAATTCTAAATTATTTTTCCTTTTTTTTTTTTTATTTAAATATAAATTTATTGGCCAATACAGTTTCTTTTTTTTTAAGAAATTTTCAAACCAATTATATTATGTTACTTTAGTTTAGTGATAAACATGTTAACTATAGATATGATCTTTCTTGAACTTAAAATATCAAGCTCTTTTATATTTTGTTAATTTCTGTTACTGTTTAAAAGGAAACTATCATCTTATAAACTAAACTAAAAAGGGGGGGGATAAGTTTTTTTTTTTTGAAAATCTTGATTAATTTTTTTTTTTTTAAATTATTATACTTTTACTTTAAGGGCGTATAATCTTTTTTTGATTAATTATAATTCTGTGAATTATTAAGCTGTGCTCATTGTCTTTTTTATTGTTAAATTTTTGTAACTATAAACATATATATATATACTAAAAGGGGGGGATAAATGTTTAGAATCTGTTGATTAATTTTTTTTTATCTAAATTATTATATGTTACAATTAAGGGCTTATAACTTTTACAATTTATGATCTTGTTAATCATAAGTTTTTTTTTACTGATGATTTGTGTCAGGATGTCTTTTGTTGTAAATGACAAAGTCTGAACCGTCGAAATTTCTTTCTGTTTTCAATAAACTTGAGCCTTGTTAATTATTAAACTTGTCTTTGTCTTTTTTTTATTTTTCTTTTCAAACATCGTTACCATTTTAGTTCCGCCTTTATTAAATTTAAGTCCCCTGGTAACATGTTTTTGGTAGCAGAGCGTGGTTTTTTTTAAATTCTGGAACCGTAGTTAATTTTCAAAATTTCGCATTGGAACTATCTAAATTTAAATTCAAAATTATTTTGTTAAACAAGGCTCATTTTTATGTTTTGCAGCTTTTCAAATACTGTACAACTGTTGCTGATGAAATTTTTTTTATTTAGTTTAAATATTTAAAGCTCTATAAATCTATAGTCTCTTTTTTTTTATTATTTATTTATTTTTATAAACACTTACACAAAAACTTCTAAACCAATTTCGATAAATTTTTTTTTATTATTATTTTGTCTGCTTAAATTTTTTTTTTATATATATATATATATATATATATTTACATACACTGCACACGACTCATTCACTGAATTTGATCCAGACAGCGGGGTCATTCGGGAATCCAAAAAAAAATTTAAATAAATAATAAAATCCAAAAATAGTTAAAAACAAAAAAAAAAAAAAAAATTCAAAAATTTCCTTCAAAATTTTCTCGAGTTTTCTTTCGCTTGTCTGTATCAATTCATACTTACACACACACATATATACACAACAACTACACTACATATAATTCCTGAGTCCTTCTCTGGCTCTTTAATTTTTTTTTTGGGCATCTTCTTAAAAGAAATTTTTTTTAAATTACTTGGTTTATTTTTTTTTATTTTTATCTATTATTATCAGCAACAGTTAAGATGGCAGTGGATTTGCTGCGATTAGTGGACACGTTAAAGAATACCGAGCTTGCTTTTGAGGTAGTAGCTAGAGGTGGTGAAAAAGACATTGTAACTAAAATGCGAACCTCTCTTAGGTCCCTTCTGCAGAACAGCGTCGAGCCCGAAATGGGAAACTTCACCGAAGACATCCTCTTGCAACAAATAGCGTTAGCCCGGAACTCCTTGTTTGTCTTGCAAGACGACCTGGAGAACCTCGATTCCGAAAGAGGAATCAAAATGATTCGTGTTCGTGCGCGCATAAACGTTTTCGGAAGACGGCTAGAGTTCCTAAATCGGGTGCATACTGAACAACTAAAAGTAGCAGACAACAATGTGCCACGGGATCTGGCCGAGCTACATAACAATTTCGCTACGCTCAAAGAAAAATTTAAAGCCTTTGAGCAAACCGTTGCTCCTCTAAAACTAAACGTAAGCATCCCGCTAACGCCCTCTGGGGGAACCACTAAAGCCAGCTCTGCAGAGCCATCTCGGTCTAATGGGCCAAATCTCCTTGCGGACACGCCGCAGGCTGAGGCTCAGCAAACCACACCTAGCAGTTCGAAAGGCTGTCAATACATTTCCTTATACGGAAAATTAAGTCATCCTGCCGAACAAATAATTAAGACAATTCCTCAGACAGATGGTTTCGACCTTGACAAATTATTGAATTTTTTTAAAATTTCTCTAAAAATAGTCAAAACTTACCCGGACGTAGCTTTAAACATTAATAATGTTCTGATGCCCTATGCTCAGGGCCCTTTAAATTCATGTCTGATTAGACATCAGACATTTAAGACTTTTCACAAAGAGGCCTTAAGTCTCTTCATACCTTCGAAAAGGTTGGCTTCTCTAGTGCAGGAGTTATTTTATAGGCCCCAGAAGACTAACGAGGCGGTGCACATTTTTGTTAATCAAATTAAAGAGGCTGCAGAAACTTTAAATTTAGATAAGTCCGAATTGGAGGTCACGGACGTCATTCTGGAGGGACTGTCTCCGGAAGTCCGCAACTGCTTAGTTTTTGTTACCAAACCAAAAAACTTTGCAGACTTAGATCGGCTCTGCGCACATGTCAATAACGTCATGTATACTGACAAGCAAAGGGCTCCATTAGTGAGACCCGAAGGTAGAAGTACTGATTTTAGACCTACAAGACCAGTGGTCTGTTACAGTTGCGGACAGCCGGGACATAGAAGCCCAGAGTGTCGGAACCGGCCTCCAACAAGGCAATATCCTCCAAAAAAACGGAGGCAGGTTTGGAGTCTAGTTGGTAGCTCCAGGCCAGCCTCCCGTTCAAAAACCAACCACATCGGATGTAAACATAACACGAAACCACATTTCTTTAATAAACCATCTTTTCAAAATTTAAACTCAATTTCCTATTTAAGAACAAACAATTTCGGCAATAAAATTCAAAATTACGTTACTCCCATCTGTTATCATTGTGGCATACCCGGTCACTATATCTGGGGTTGTAAATTCTTCTCTCTACGGAATAGGTCTAGGCAAACCTATTCCAGCTCTAAGCTTTCCAACTACAAACTTCAAAAAAAAAATAACATTTCTCTTAAATCTAGGGGTCTGAACGATCAGTTTTTGCCTTTGGTGGAAGTAGCTTTTGGGCAAATTAAAGTTAAGGCTCTGCTGGACTCCGGTTCAGTAAGATGCGTCATTTCTAAAGCCCTTTTTAAAAAATTAAAGAACACCAAGGCTTTTAAATCCATAACCAGGGTGAAGGCTGATTGTGTCACGGCTTCTGGAAAAAGGTTGCCCATTTCCTACTCTTGTCGTCTTCATCTTAAAATGGAACATTGTAGTTGGAATGTGGATTTTCTGGTGGCGCATAAGTTGTCGTGTCCTCTGATCCTCGGATCAGATTTCATATCTAAAACGGGACTGGTACTTGATCTTTCAGCAAAAAACTTCTATTTCAAATTTTCAAGGTCTATTGTTTTTCCTCTATGTAATTTTAGTAATTCTGCGTATAAACCTATAGTGTCCACAACATCTGAATCTACTGCTCCTGATCCTTTAGGTCATCTTCAAAAGAACGATAAAAACACCATTCAAAAAATAATTAATGATTTTCCTCAGGTACTCACAAAAAGGTTAGGTCTAACACATCTAGTTGAATACGATATTCAACTGAAGGACAACACTCCGGTCAAGTGTTCTCCATACCAATTGGCACCTCCCAAAATGGAATACCTCCGCGAACACATCAACGAATTGTTAGATTCAGGAGTAGTAGAACCCAGCCGGTCGGCATATGCATCCCCTGTTTTTCTGGTTCAACATCCCGAAAAGAAAACAAGGATGGTGATTGATTATCGGAGGCTCAATCAAAACATCGTCGTCGAAGCGGTGCCGCTACCTAACTTACATCAAAGTTTTAACTGGTTTGTCGGTGCCAAATATTTCACAGTATTCGATCTAAATTCAGCTTATCATCAAATCCCTTTGTCTCAAAAGTCCAAACAAATTACCAGCTTTTGTACTCCTTGGATGCTTTATCAGTTTACTCGAGTCCCTTTTGGACTCTGTACTGGTGCCCAAGTGCTTACCAGACTCTTGGATCAGGTCTTCCATGACATCAAATTTAAATTCATTTTTAATTATCTGGATGACCTAGTCATCTACTCCAAAACTTGGGAAGAGCATCAAAAACATCTTCGCGAAGTCCTTACTCGTTTGCGGCGGGCTGGCTTGACTGTTAACCCAGATAAGGTCCGTTTCGCTGTGAATGAGATAAGCTTTTTAGGACACCTAGTTTCTTCTCGTGGCGTGCAAATTGACCCATCTAGAACAAAGGCAATTAGAAATTTTCCGCAACCCAAGAACCCTAAGGCCGTTTCCAGATTCATTGGAATGGTCAATTTCTTTGCTAAATTCATTCCAAATTTCGCGGAGCACGCTGCGCCTCTAAATCTGCTTCGGAGGAAGGGCCAAAAATTCTCTTGGCAAGCTGAACAAGAGAAAGCTTTCAAACATCTTCGAGAGGCAATAACACAGCCTCCGGTTCTCCGGATGGCCGATTTCGCCAAACCATTCATCCTGCAAACGGATGCGAGCTCAGTGGCCCTTGGAGCAGTTCTACTCCAAGAAATTGACGGCTCACGACAGCCCATAGCGTACGCTTCACGTACTTTAACACCTGCAGAAAGAAAAGCCTCATCTGCATATGAAGCCGAATGCCTAGCAGTAGTTTTTGGAGTGGAGAAATTTAGGCAATATCTAGAACATCGGGAATTCCTATTAGAAACCGACAACCAAGCCCTTTCTTGGCTTTTAGCACGTCCTCGTCAACTTGGTAAATTAGGCCGGTGGATTGCCAAGCTGACTTCATTGAAATTTAAGGTAGCGCACATAAGAGGAACTCAGAACATCATAGCAGACTCCCTCTCGCGCATGTTTGAACCGGAAAATTTCAACGAAGAAAATGTCACCTTTTCGTGTACCAGTCTCCTCACAAATTTTCCTCTAGCTTTTCATGACATCCAGACTCATCAAAAGGCCGATCCTATTTTGAAAAATATCATTGCCGACCTCGAACAGAACATCTCTTCGGAGAAGTACTGTTTAAGTAAGGGTGTACTTTGCCTGAAAAATCATCTGGAAAAGCCCACCAGAATTTATTTACCTCAGTCCTTAGTCGACCTGGTGATTAATTATCATCACGACTCCGTTGTGGGTGGTCATCTTGGAGTACTTAAAACTTTGTTTAAGGTAAAGGAGAATTTTTATTGGCCAACTTTAAAACAGGATGTCACGTCTAAAGTGCGAGCTTGTTCGGTGTGCGCTGTAAGCAAACCCGCTCACAACTCCAAATTAGGATACCTTGCCTCAACGGTTCCCAATCGTCCCATGGAAAAATTACATATCGACTACGTCGGACAGCTTCCTAGGACAAAACAGGGCTACAACATGATACTGGTCGCAGTTGACCAGTTCTCAAAATTCACCTGGCTCATGCCTGTCAGAGATGCAACTTCCCACAGTACAATTAAGGCCTTAAGCCAAAACATTTTTCAAAATTTCGGTTTTCCAAAGATAATAATCTCTGACAATGCACAATGCTTTGTATCACATGTCTTCCGCAACTTTTGTTTTTCTCGCGGTATTAAGCATGCAACTTTATCTCCTTATCACCCCCAACCTAATAATGCGGAAAGACTTAACCGAAACCTTAAGGCAGCCCTTATCGCCTATCACTCCAAAAATCAATCCTCTTGGGACGACTCCCTTTGCTGGCTTCAGCTGGCTTTCAATTTCGCACATCATGAGACTCTTAAAGCAACACCTTTTAGCATTCTTTTTAATTTTCTCCCCAATACACCACTGAGTCTCAGCTGGAACATACACGATCTCCTTCCAAAACCTAATACTAATCCATCACAAGTTTGGCGCCAGGCCAAAGACAATATAATGAAAGCGCACCAAAAGGCCGAAAAGACCTATAACAAATTCAGGAAGCCTCATCTGTATAAAATCAACGATCTTGTCTGGTGTAAAACACACCCTCTGAGCTCCGCCATAGACAAGCGAGCTGCTAAATTGATGCCACGATGGTCCGGTCCCTTCCGGATCATTGATTTTCTTACTCCCGTTACCGTTGCGCTTTCTTTCGCCAATTCACCTCGTTTTATTAAAAAAGCACACGTCGAGCAACTCAAACCTCATCATATAAATTAAATATTAACAAATTTCTAGAACCTTCTCCTTTACGATTTAATTTTCTTTCTGATCTTTCTTGACCCGCACAAATTGTCATCTGGTAGTCTTCTTTCTGTGCACTGCAGAACATAATAAAATACGGAACCAAGCCGTGTTTCCTCTAAGCCAAATGCACATCTGTATGTTTGGGCATCGGTGGGTTGAGCTCTCCTAGAGCCCCTCCGTGCCGTAATCTGTATAGATGTTTGCAGGCGAAGAGATATTGATTTTCCTTGTCCAGTGATATATCTCACTGTTTCCCGGACTTGACGCTTTTCAACCCATAGTCTGATCAACTATGAGGTTCCACTTTACGGCAATGGCCGCTACATGTACCTGACATGTTACCCTATCTAGACATATCTTAACATCGAGCACTTCGCGGGTGTAATCGATGCGACGAGAATATAGAGAGCGTCATGAACTCTTCTATTTCTTCGTCACCATAACGTCTTCGGACGAGGACATAGTGAGTCCATCTTCTTAATAGTTAAGTTTGGTGCATTTGTTCTTTGTTGTTTATCTTGGTGAAGGTATACTGACCGGTTCTGTCGAACTACATATAGTTAATGTGGCACTCGCTATGCATGTTAGTCTTAGTTTGTCTTTTGTTTATCTCGAGGTCTAAAACACCTGTCTGAGAGGAAATTTTTTTTTACCCCTTAAAGCACACTCTCTCTCTCCTTTTCTAAATTTTGTGGGAGGCCCTTCTGGCCCCCTTTCTTTTCTACACTAACTCCGTCTTTCGGGGGGGGAGAGCTGTAGCATTTAAATTCAAAAAGCACATCCGCAATATAACTTCATTAACACTCTTCCACGTCCAATTTCCGTCCCTTGACAGATGCTGGCACCTGGCGGCCCGCTCCAAAACCAAGCATCGCCTGATACCGAACACAAAGTCCATTCGCCGGTCAAGCTAGCTTCTCTAATACCCGGTCCACAGTCTAGATGTGATAACAACATGGTCTACATTCTGCATCACTCATCTAACAAAAGTTTTTTTTCTCTCTAACCTTACAAGTCTCATACAACATCATGTTAATTTACAGTTCGTGCGTTTTAGTTTAAATAACCTAGTTCAAAATGTTAAAATAACCATCATTTTTCTCGGTACATGCTCACGTGAACTGCGACAGGATTAACCAGGTACTTCAACCTTACAGATTTTGTCATATTATATATTTTGTTAAATTTTAAAATAATTTGTTAATTATCATGTATTCTTTAAAATATGTATTTCATGTTTTATTTAATATTCTATTTTCTTTTGAAACTAAATGATTATAAAAATTTTCTTTTCTTAAAACATCATTTACAAAACCTTGTAAAGGCACATTTTAAGTTTTGAACAATTTTGTGAAATAAGTGCAGACTAATGTTGAACATTAAATGATCAGAATATCCTATTGAACATGTCAAATATAAAACAATTAGAGAAATTTCTTCTAAATCAGAAAATTTCGTTTTACAGACTTTTGAAGAATCTTACAAGTCTTATACAAGCTTTCTTTTAAAACAAAACTATATATATAAATAAATTTATAATCATCTAAGAAGCTTTTAATTACTATCTTAACGAATTTCTGTGATGCAATTAATTTACTTTAATTTTGACAAATAACCAGATATTTTCTTCAATAAAGAACATTAATGCTACAACATGTCTGATCTTGCACAGACGCTAAAAGAAACGTGTTTTTTGTTTGCCACAGCCAATATGCTGGTAGGAGAAATAGAGAAATTCTTGTCTCATATTGCGCAAACCAGCGAATCATTCTAGCAAGTTTCGTCCTGTTGGCAAAACACGTTTTTGCATCACATAACTTCAGATTTTCAAGTGCATAAAAGTGATGTCCTTTTTTTTTACAGCTGACTTTACTGAACTTTAACTAACTCATATGATTTATGTGCCTAAATTTACTTCCGCAAATATGTGTTCCTTCAAACTATTTTCTAGATGTAGACTTTTGTAATTATTTATAAATTATATAACAATTTATTGGGTGGAGCCTGCATGCAATTTTCGGTCCTAACAACCTCCAAGAGGTTAGTTTCTAAATTAAAATAATTGACGTCAATTAACAAAATTTCAAAATTCTAAATTATTTTTCCTTTTTTTTTTTTTATTTAAATATAAATTTATTGGCCAATACAGTTTCTTTTTTTTTAAGAAATTTTCAAACCAATTATATTATGTTACTTTAGTTTAGTGATAAACATGTTAACTATAGATATGATCTTTCTTGAACTTAAAATATCAAGCTCTTTTATATTTTGTTAATTTCTGTTACTGTTTAAAAGGAAACTATCATCTTATAAACTAAACTAAAAAGGGGGGGGATAAGTTTTTTTTTTTTGAAAATCTTGATTAATTTTTTTTTTTTTAAATTATTATACTTTTACTTTAAGGGCGTATAATCTTTTTTTGATTAATTATAATTCTGTGAATTATTAAGCTGTGCTCATTGTCTTTTTTATTGTTAAATTTTTGTAACTATAAACATATATATATATACTAAAAGGGGGGGATAAATGTTTAGAATCTGTTGATTAATTTTTTTTTATCTAAATTATTATATGTTACAATTAAGGGCTTATAACTTTTACAATTTATGATCTTGTTAATCATAAGTTTTTTTTTACTGATGATTTGTGTCAGGATGTCTTTTGTTGTAAATGACAAAGTCTGAACCGTCGAAATTTCTTTCTGTTTTCAATAAACTTGAGCCTTGTTAATTATTAAACTTGTCTTTGTCTTTTTTTTATTTTTCTTTTCAAACATCGTTACCATTTTAGTTCCGCCTTTATTAAATTTAAGTCCCCTGGTAACACTGTGAAAATAAGTAACTGACAATATCATTTCATATCTTTAGGAGATTTACTTCTCAACACATTATTAAGTGGAATTTGTTCATAAATATCGAAAATATTTTGTGGAAACCACTTTAATCTGAAGTAGTTGAAAATACGTAATGTTTTCAATATCTACGAATTATTATAAATTACAATTTGACGTTACGTGTATGTCTCTAAAACTAAAAGTAAGGTTTGCAGTAAGATGTTTGAGGGTGGATTTTACATTATAACAGTAAAGCACGACATCATTGTCCTGATTTGTCTGATTATGCGTACACTTAAATTTGATTTTAAACACGACAAATGCCTTTGCCTAGAATTTCTCCCAAATATTTTAATCGATAAAAGCTCAATATTTGTTATTGTAAATAGATCTCTTACGTAAACATTCCAGACAAGCATATCTTATTGTCACAAAATTGTCAAGGTTATTGCTCTAATGTATTTTCCACTCGTCACGGAACTATAAATCAGTCGACCCTTGCTGCAGACAAACAACAACGATACAGAATGTAATAGGCATTCCTCAAAACTGATAATCCTGATATGAATTTATTTATTTATTTTATTCCTCTGCTATTTACAAATCAAAAACAAGTATATTTTAAGGAAATACTTAACCATTTATTTCCAGTATTCGGATGTTTATTTAAGTAATACATTAAAAAGTATAGGAATAATAAGTCTACCTAAAATATTCTTAGGAATTAAGCGGCTCTATTCCTGCAAGTGGTTTAAAAAAAGTCTATGCTTATTTACATGCAGACATAACCTAAATACACTAAAATCAACGTTTATAAAGCAATTAATCAATCACATTCTTGGATATCAAATTAAATAAAAGAGATCCATAATTTGTCTCTCAAAAGTTTAGACATGGATTCCAAACCAACACTAAAGTAATTTTTTAACACGCGACAAAGTAATTGAAATTTTAAAACTTCGCTTGGAAATACGTTAAGAATCTTGTGTTCGTTTAAATATTCCTTAAAACAAATTTGATTTACCTTTATTCGTTTCATATACATTTTGAAAGTGTGGAAATCAAAGATGACACTATTCTTAAATAATGTTAAGTAAATAAATTGATTGTTGATACCGCAACACTCAATACCGTATTGCAATCTTGATTGTATAGAATCGTGATCAAGTTTTTCGAAGTAGAGTATTTTAAAGTTGCAGCTGTTGCTTAAATAATAAAATATTCTCGTAGTTGAAGATAGTGTATGTGTTTTTCCTACGTCATTTTATTATAAAGATAAATAACTAAAAATTTAGTATCTCCTCTTTGTTGGTAGTATGATTAAACACAAATACTAGGAGCTGCATTCAAAAGGTTGTGATAAATTATTTTCTTTTTAAACATATATCCCTTTATTAAATTTGATCTCAATTCAATATAATTGGTTTTTTACCGATTAAAATAGGACTTCTTCCTATATTATATTTCTTCATATAGGACGAAATAAAATTACAAATTTATACTAACTTGGTACCTATTAAATATGTTCATATTTCCCCAACCCTCGTGGATATCTCTCTATTCTGCTTTAACATATGAGAACTTTAGTTGAGTGAGTTAAAAGACAACCTCTTGTCTGTGGTTGAAAGTACAGTAAGCCATAACCAATGACGAGACAAATTTTTAGAAATACAACAATTTTTAAAGTTTCCGAATAAGTTTGGTCGTGTACAAGATTAATTTGACATTCTTTGTATAGAACTAGGGAGTAATACTAATTGATCTGAGCAGATATCTAATCGGAATGGTGGTGACACGATAGTTGTTGCAGGTTAATGCACTTTTCCGATAACAGCACTTGACACGCAGTCGAAGTGTCTTCTACACTGGTAATGATCAGTTCTACTTATCATAGAGCCGTAGGCTTGTTGTTAAATTTAGTAAAGTATTTTTTAATCGTTATGCTTCTCTAAGGACGCAGGCACGTGGAACTAATGGGGCTTTAGCCCCCCTCCACCCACAACTCCTAGATTTCAACAAATAAATGTAACGCTTCATCAATAATGTTTTATCGTGGTATATGCAATGACAGTGTTAATTAAATACAAATCTGTTTAGGAATTAATTTAAAATCTGATGATAATAATAACTGTTTACAACATAGCCAATACAAAAAATCCGTATGTCAAAATCCTAGTGACAATCATTAGTATTACTTTCAAAATTCAAACTTTGAAAGCACTTCATTGGTAAACATCTAACTGTAAAATATTGCTTAAAACTTGGCACATTGATTTGAATTCTTAATCTTTAAATTTTAACAAATGTTATTGAAATTTTTAAAACCAATGAATATTTTAATTTTTTTAAATTACACTTTTCAATATATCACACACATTTCGATATTTTCACACATTTCGATATATCACACATATTTCAATATACCACACACTTTTCAATATATCACACACATTTCAATATATCACACGCACATTTCGATATATCACACACATTTCGATATATCACACACATTTCGATATATCACACACATTTCAATATATCACACACCTTTCAATATATCACACACATTTCAATATATCACACACATTTCAACACATTTCGATATATCACACACATTTCAATATATCACACACATTTCAACACATTTCGATATATCACACATATTTCGATATATCACACACATTTCAATATATCACACACATTTCAATATATCACACACATTTCAACACATTTCGATATATCACACACCTTTCAATATATCACACACATTTCAACACATTTCGATATATCACACACATTTCAATATATCACACACATTTCGATATATCACACACATTTCAATATACCACACACTTTTCAACACATTTCAATATATCACACACACTTTTCAATACATCACACACATTTCAATATATCACACATTTCAATATATCACACACACATTTCAATATACCACACACATTTCGATATATCACACACATTTCAATATACCACACACATTTCGATATATCACACACATTTCAATATATCACACGCACATTTCGATATATCACACACATTTCAATATATCACCCACATTTCAATATATCACACATTTCAATATATCACACACACATTTCAATATATCACACATTTCAATATACCACACACTTTTCAACACATTTCAATATATCACACACACTTTTCAATACATCACACACATTTCAATATATCACACATTTCAATATATCACACACACATTTCAATATACCACACACATTTCGATATATCACACACATTTCAATATACCACACACATTTCAATATATCACACATTTCAATATATCACACACACATTTCAATATACCACACACATTTCGATATATCACACACATTTCAATATACCACACACATTTCGATATATCACACACATTTCAATATATCACACGCACATTTCGATATATCACACACATTTCAATATACCACACACATTTCAACACATTTCAATATATCACACACATTTCGATATATCACACACATTTCAATATACCACACACATTTCGATATATCACACACATTTCAATATATCACACGCACATTTCGATATATCACACACATTTCAATATATCACCCACATTTCAATATAATCTAACAATATATCTCCAGAGTGTCCCTAGAATGGCAAATTAACTTTTCGTTTATTTTGCAACAAGATAAGAACCTCAAGAGAGTCGACGGCTCTATCGCGTGAGTGTATACCTGGTAAGACTGATTTGGGGCGTTCACCTGGAACAAAAATCCTCCCAGGCGACATCGACAATTATAGTGACGAGATGATTTGTTTATTCTAAATGGAGGAGACTAGAGGTTTTGAGGCTTATTATTACCCTCTGGATGTACACTGCAGTCGTTAAACCTCAACTGACGTACAATTTTCTCGTGTGATGGCCGAAGGCTACACAAGTGTATGTGTGCAGTAAAGTGATGAGCCTAAAGCTCGACTGACATGTGCGCTGGTCTCTGTGGCCTTTCCACAGGCTACCTGGAGGTCTTGATTATCGAACCATTTTTGATTTAGTTTCTATGGTAGAGGCAAAGTTGACAATTTTTGAGTTTTAGAGTATGGAGGGAACCCGTCCTTGGGTTGGGCTATTCCACCAAGACGATGATGAGGAACTCGATGCTTCACATGTTCATAAATAACATGTCTACTGGTTAAATCTGCACGCGTTTATTCTCTGTAGATCTCGGATCACGAGAAGAGATGATCTCATATCTCTAACTTGTAATAAATAACGTACCGGTAATATATTCAAGTCAACTAACTTTGTACACTGACGGATTAATGTCCTGGGTACTGCGGATATATAGAAACTACATTTAAAGCTAATTTAAGTAGATTCTATCGGAAAGTAAAAGATAGGTTTATAGGCAAGCTACTCTCTTAGAGTCAATTTGCAAAGTCTCAGTGAGTCTGACCTCCGTCAACATTGTACAGCTTAGATAGTATGGAGCATTGTGGTATTGAAGAGAACGGGCAAGTTAAACAGCTCCGCTACTCTATTCACTTTGTAGAACCTACAACGGAGAGGTATGCAGTAAGTTCATGGTCAAGGAAACAATATTTTCATAGATTTTGTCAATTTCCTGATCAGCGTTTGTGCCAACACTTGGTTCGGTATCCCAGTTCTGCGTTTTTGACACAACAGGAAGTCTCTTCGGGAGACTATTGGTATTATTACAGGAGATGGTCATATCGGCATAAGGTAGCTTTTTATAGATTCAATAACAGCCATTGAGACTGTAGCACATTCACGACTGTGTATCGATTGCGTGTAGGTGAAGAGGAGTCTTGGAACCCAGTAGCCTGGTGACGGAAATGTCTGTAACTCCTAAAGTTATTTTAGCGCAAGGATATACAATAAACGTATAGTTAGAGTGCAGAGTTCGGCTCTGATTTCTAAGATCTTCATTTCCAAAACACTACACAACAGCGTCGCAGACTAATCTGAGAACAACTGGTATTGAATTTACTCGTGATTATGAATAGTTCTGTTAAACTTTCCTGTTTTATATATTGATTGGTTTGCAGTCGCCAAAGTCTTCGTTATCTTACATTGCCAATGACTGAACGGGAAGGGACAATTACGAAATTCGGATCAACATTCTCATTAATCATAATGAACAGCAACAGGAGTTTTCTGTTAAATTTTTCATTTGACCAACATATCAGATACCATGAAAAATAATGTTATGGTCCGAGAATAAGTATCAAAGTAAACCTTGATCGCAGTTATTTAATAATTGTAATTACAATTTCACTTTGCTATGGATTCCAAACGGCGTATTACTTTCGCTCGTGTTTAATTAAATGCAACCTTAGTAATTACATGCGTAAGTAAGCATTGAGAATTGTTCAATGTAGACGTCTAAAGCTCAACAAGTCCTCCAGCTGGAGGTTATATTACTTGTAGTATATTTTGTAGTAAAATAAAGAACTATTTATGTTATGAATACAGATGACTCAAACTCTGTTCGTCTATATATTTTTTCCTAAACATTGTTTTTGTTTCAAAGTTGTGTATTTGAAACTATAAACAGTTTTGATTTTTAAGATCTCTACACCATGGGGGTCAACAAAATATAAATTGAATAAAAAAAAAAAAAATTGATCAAAATAATCCCATTTAAATACTTGAGAGAAAATGAAATTATTACTATATGAACAATTACTAGAGCGATCATCATATCAATGTGTATAGTACAATGTTTACCTGCATGTACTTTTTGATTAATTTATTATTAAGCTTTCTTGAATCCAAAAACTGATTAACAGCATAAACTAATTGACAGGTTAACATTTTTTAATGAAAAAAATATCAATTTGGCGATACTCTGTTCTATACCGAAAAAAAGAAAAAAAGAAGTAGTTTGTCCACATCGGCTTCAACGATTATAATATATTTTACTGAAATGTAGGCTTTCTTAGACAACGCCGGTGTCTCTTTCCAAAAAAATAAATTATCGATCAAATAATGAAAATGATCATGAGCGACGTGTTGGAAGTTTAAATATTTCAATACGGTTTGGGTAATTTCGATCAAATTTAGTAAATTATGAAGTTTTGTAGGAAAACGTAAGTAAAAGAAATTTGTGGTACATGTTTAAATTGGAAAATTCCAAAATTCCTCCCTGTGTTCATTTTTGTGTTTGCCACTTTGATTGCTTGGTTTATGCTATACATTTTAACATTTAACCAAAGTTTGCTCGTAACGTTTGGGTCGGTTTGAGAGATTCGAATTTATAAGCCGTGTCTTAATATTTAGAACGATTTGAGTAGATTGTGTAGGCTTGGTGTGAGAGAATGTTTGTAGCTGCGTGGAATTTGAGAAAGTAACAAAGACACACGAATACACTCATAATTAGATTATATCACTGTTTTTATAATTTGAACATTGTTCGTGTCAAGGAAAAGAAAGTAATCTGTTTTACATTTACAGAACGACGTTGTTTTGTTCAATAATGTAATTCCTTTTTAGTATTTTAAGTTCAAAAGGAAGATGTGTTGCGAATCGTGACCAAATGACATGTGTAGTAGGCAGAAGATATTGACCAATAAACATGTCATTTTAAATGATTTTTATCATTAAGAACGGAGTGTATATTTGTGTTTTTATCGCTTTATCAGATGACGTAATCATTATTTGTAAAATGTCTAAGGTAATTGAGATATGGTTTTTTAGCGTCCGTAGGTAAAACTAAAGACCCTTATAATTTCAAGTGCGTGTCTGTCTGTGTTTTTGTCTGTAAGTCGCAACCAGTCTACACAGACAAGACGATAAATCAAATACATTTCAAGCTTTACATTTATATTCTTTGTTCTCTCCCACATAGGTTATAAGGAAAAATTTGCGGTAACAAAAAAACAAAAACATGATCTTGTGGTTGTCAAAGGGCAAAAACTTTCGTGTTGAAAAACAATTTTTTTTTGAAATTTTATGTTTGGGGTATTAAAACAGTGTAATTACTTTATAGCCTTGAAATTGTACAACTAACCTCTAAACAGAGAACTGAAACTTTAATGACTTACGGATATGGAGAGAAGGGCACAAGTGGAAGTGTACCATATTATCAACGGTCTGTATCCTGTTATGGAGCCAATAAGTCAGGTTTTTATGATTTTTCATAATTTTAATCAAACTGGCAGTGTTAAAGATAAACTTCGAATAGGAAGACTGAAAAGAGAGAGAGAGGAAGGATCTAATGTAAATGTTTTGATATCCGTAAAAGAAAATCCCAACGTTTCTCTAAGTATATGTGAGAAAGTATAAAAGTAATTATTACATAAGTACTGGTCCGACCTTATGTTACTTATCACAAGTTTTAATGTAATACAAACAAAATTCAAATACTCTCCTAGTTACATACATATATTATTTACTCCTCGATAAAGTAATTAAACATAAATTGTAAGTAATAAACCTTTCTAACTGGTACATGATCTATAATTTACGTAATTCGTTGCAAAACACGAGTTTACAACACTACAAACGAAGAAACCATTGCAATACTTACTGATCCAGAATGGTCATAGTTGGAAGGGTGACATTAGTAACCTGCTTGACTAAATATCCTACAGAATGTGTCATCGTTGTGTTCATGATACACTCAAAATTTGTGTTAATCTATCTTTTAAACAGAGCTCACTCCATACCTTCAATGTGGCCTACCACTCAACGCGCGACTTTACATACAACAGGAAGTAAGAGTAAATGATACAACGGCTACAATACCGTACACTTGAACAAAACACGACTGACAGAGAAATTATTAAAATAAAGGGCGTTCTCCTTGCATTGAAGTGGATGTAAATAAAACTTGGAAAGTTGAAAACCTAGCTGAAAACAAACCATCATTCCCACTACAGTGGTGGGCGTTGGTGGCTGGTGACTCAATTTGTATTTGAAAATGCTGTTTTTTTTTAAATTATGTCTGATTGTCTGTACTCCCTTACAGATCTGGACCAAGTTTAATTAGTATACAAGTCGACATGAGTCAAGTCCGTCAAGGAAAGAGCCAGTAGACATCCTGACTTACATCTTGAAACCAATAGGGACCGTGCGAGTTTACCAACTAGTCTTCCCGTTGTGACAGCGCGTGGCACAGAGATTCTTCTACAGTTACAGACGTTCGGAAAAATCATAAATACTGCAATTAATTTTGAATTACAGTTGCAAAGAGAATAATTTATCGAACAATTAAAAAAAAAAAAAAAAAATCCGAAGTTGTTTCCTTGTATAAACAAATCAGAAATTTCTCAACGAAAACACTATTTTTCCGACTAAATAAATAAACGTTTAAATACTCAATATTTAACAATTAGTAATGACATCTGACCGTAATCTGTATCAAACAAACAGACGATATGCAAATAGTCTAGTCTAGTTGGAAGAGTTATTCTCTTTGCTCGGTCAATTAATATAATTAGACCGCCATCTTGTACCAGTATATCTATATAGTGGTGCCATCACAGAAAGATGTATGTAATGATAATATGTCATGATGAATCAACGATGTGATACACTTGCCGATGATACGGCCACCAAATAGGGAAAGTATCGCGCTAGATTACAGGGGACTGTACAGTTCCATACCCTGCCCTAAGCAATGGAGCGGATGTAAGTGAGAACACGAACACTTTCTTGTCAGATAAATAACTTGGGGTGTTTGTTGTCTGTGTGCAGTGTTTCCTTGAGTGTGTAATTCTTCTAGAAACCCCATTTTAAGTCCCATTATCAAATAACATATTTGGGTTTTGTTAAGATTGAAATAAATTATACACCAACTCTCACACACATTTTTCGTCCAAAAATAATTTTTCTTGTCACCTTCTCAAAATGTCTATATATAGGCCTATACTAATTTTATCCGTGAGAGAACAAATAGTAAGTTGTCCCCCCCCCATGTGTATTTCTTCTTGGTTTTGAAAGATTCCACTCTTATAAATTTTCTTGAAGCTTTTATTTTATTATGAAAGATATAGACATATTAATATATTTAAATAGAGCCTAAGCTATCTTCTCTTCTGTAATAAACTTACCCTCTTAATTATTTTTTATTGAAAATTTAATTTTAAATAACGGCGGTTCAGGTTCAATTTCGTGTTTTGACTATGAATTCTGAATGGTAGTTTTATTTTGCTCGCTGTTCACGGATTTGGCAGTGAAATTACTAATTTTATAAAGTGTACCGTGGATGTTACCTATATAACTCACGAAATTATATTTTTGTAAGGGTTGTAAGAGGTGAGTTATGGAAAAAAGTATATGACCAAAATATACTCATATACGAGAAAATTCAACATAGACTTTTTTATTCATCGCAACTTTTTCTGTACTGAGTATATACTGTATTTCAGATAATAGTTAAGATTATGGACTATTAAAAATTAGTAGTTTAAAAATGAGAAATTAAATATTTTTTTGTATTTTTTAAATACACGGGTATAGGTTTGAAATAACGTACAAATGTGCATATGTAGACATTATTGTGGATCTCTTCTAAGTGTGTGTGCTAAGTTAGAGCTCTGGCAGTTTTTCTTCTTCAAACTTGCTATTTGGTGTTCTTTTCACATTCGTTCTTTTCACCTAGACTAATTTTAAAAGTACGAAAATTGGCATATGTACACATTATTGTGGATATATTTCAAGTGTGTGTGCTAAGTTAGAGCTCTGGCAGTTTTTCTTCTTCAAACTTGCTATTTGGTGTTCTTTTCACATTCGTTCTTTTCACCTAGACTAATTTTAAAAGTACGAAAATTGGCATATGTACACATTATTGTGGATATATTTCAAGTGTGTGTGCTAAGTTAGAGCTCTGGCAGTTTTTCTTCTTCAAACTTGCCATTTGGTGTTCTTTTCACATTCGTTCTTTTCACCTAGACTAATTTTAAAAGTACGAAAATTGGCATATGTAGACATTATTGTGGATATATTTCAAGTGTGTGTGCTAAGTTAGAGCTCTGGCAGTTTTTCTTCTTCAAACTTGCCATTTGGTGTTCTTTTCACATTCGTTCTTTTCACCTAGACTAATTTTAAAAGTACGAAAATTGGCATATGTAGACATTATTGTGGATATATTTCAAGTGTGTGTGCTAAGTTAGAGTTCTGGCAGTTTTTCTTCTTCAAACTTGCTATTTGGTGTTCTTTTCACATTCGTTCTTTTCACCTAGACTAATTTTAAAATTATGAAAATTGGCATATGTACACATTATTGTGGATATATTTCAAGTGTGTGTGCTAAGTTAGAGCTCTGGCAGTTTTTCTTCTTCAAACTTGCTATTTGGTGTTCTTTTCACATTCGTTCTTTTCACCTAGACTAATTTTAAAATTATGAAAATTGGCATATGTATACATTATTGTGGATATATTTCAAGTGTGTGCTAAGTTAGAGCTCTGGCAGTTTTTCTTCTTCAAACTTGCTATTTGGTGTTCTTTTCACATTCGTTCTTTTCACCTAGACTAATTTTAAAATTATGAAAATTGGCATATGTACACATTATTGTGGATATATTTCAAGTGTGTGTGCTAAGTTAGAGCTCTGGCAGTTTTTCTTCTTCAAACTTGCCATTTGGTGTTCTTTTCACATTCGTTCTTTTCACCTAGACTAATTTTAAAAGTACGAAAATTGGCATATGTAGACATTATTGTGGATATATTTCAAGTGTGTGTGCTAAGTTAGAGTTCTGGCAGTTTTTCTTCTTCAAACTTGCTATTTGGTGTTCTTTTCACATTCGTTCTTTTCACCTAGACTAATTTTAAAATTATGAAAATTGGCATATGTACACATTATTGTGGATATATTTCAAGTGTGTGTGCTAAGTTAGAGCTCTGGCAGTTTTTCTTCTTCAAACTTGCTATTTGGTGTTCTTTTCACATTCGTTCTTTTCACCTAGACTAATTTTAAAATTATGAAAATTGGCATATGTACACATTATTGTGGATATATTTCAAGTGTGTGCTAAGTTAGAGCTCTGGCAGTTTTTCTTCTTCAAACTTGCTATTTGGTGTTCTTTTCACATTCGTTCTTTTCACCTAGACTAATTTTAAAATTATGAAAATTGGCATATGTACACATTATTGTGGATATATTTCAAGTGTGTGTGCTAAGTTAGAGCTCTGGCAGTTTTTCTTCTTCAAACTTGCTATTTGGTGTTCTTTTCACATTCGTTCTTTTCACCTAGACTAATTTTAAAATTATGAAAATTGGCATATGTACACATTATTGTGGATATATTTCAAGTGTGTGTGCTAAGTTAGAGCTCTGGCAGTTTTTCTTCTTCAAACTTGCTATTTGGTGTTCTTTTCACATTCGTTCTTTTCACCTAGACTAATTTTAAAATTATGAAAATTGGCATATGTACACATTATTGTGGATATATTTCAAGTGTGTGTGCTAAGTTAGAGCTCTGGCAGTTTTTCTTCTTCAAACTTGCTATTTGGTGTTCTTTTCACATTCGTTCTTTTCACCTAGACTAATTTTAAAATTATGAAAATTGGCATATGTACACATTATTGTGGATATATTTCAAGTGTGTGCTAAGTTAGAGCTCTGGCAGTTTTTCTTCTTCAAACTTGCTATTTGGTGTTCTTTTCACATTCGTTCTTTTCACCTAGACTAATTTTAAAAGTACGAAAATTGGTCACAATTTAAACATTTAAATTTTACATCCCCCCCTAATTATTCCAAATCAGTGGCGCAGCCATAGAAGGGGGGGTAGTACAATATATTAGAAATTAAATTGCAAAATAGTACTTTTTTAGTAATTAAAATATTACTATTTTTAGATTTTTAACATCATATAAATTCAAAGGAAACTTAAATCTGTACGACGTTTTGGCTTATTTCTTCAAGCCATCAACATTTATTCGCGCATTTTTTGCGTTATATTTCAAATATTTTAACTAGAAATTTAGCATCTTCATAAGAGCCATCATTTCATAAAGTTTTGGTAAAGACCATCAATAATTTCACTAATTATAGCTAATAAAATTGAAATAAAACTTGAACCAAATTCTCAAAAATAACTACGTTTATTGACTCAAACGCTTTTCAACTTCAATGTCACTTTCTTCAGTGATGGATGAACTGCAATAATCAAACTATAACTTACTTATATCTAATGGTTGAAAATAGACATGTGTAAACTTTCAGATTATGCAACAAACAACTCTCGAAATAGACTGCGAACCAATCTCATTTTTTGTAACCAATTTGTAACTAAAGAGGTATAAAAACAAATATATATATATATATATATATATATATATATATATATATATATTTAGGTCTGCCATTTATGGATTAAATTGTTAATACCAAATTATGTTCACCTCCAAATGTAACTTTAAAATGTTCTTAAGAACAGATTTAAACAATAAAATTACAACCTCCTCTGACCTAAAGTGTTTTATCTTATTATAATGAACTACTATTAATAATCACAATTGTACATACCCAGTGCATAACTAAGGACAGTGATTACAGATGTAATCTACGCGGTAGTAGGCTATTAGTTTCAAAATTCAAACTTGAATGTCTATGCGTCTTATTATCTTTTACTTTCAATTTGGCATATTTATTTGGATTTTTAATCATTAAATTTCATCAAATGTTATCAAAGATAATTTTGATTTGTAAAACATTACTCATTTCTGAATAGTAGAATACATTTACGAACATCGTAAAACCTGTCAAAACATAAAATGAAATAAGTTTGCCGTTTTAAAAGCCCACGGAATATTCCACATAATGTAAAATCACACCACCGAAATTTCTTTGACATATATAATTTTAACTTTTAATTTACTTGATTTAATATAACTTCTAAAGCTTAAATGCTTTACATTACAATCTTTACAGACAGTCTTAAAATGTCGTTTACAAGTCGTACTTTACTTTTAAATGTAGAGGTTTTCCCTGTTTTACGTCATTGGGGATTTCACAAGTGTCTAAACAAAACACCCTCACAAAGTTTTGACTTTGTCCAAATTTTAAAACTTTCATTCATATTCATTATATGATAGTACAACAGGGATTTGAAACTATTAAATCTTTCACAGCTTTGTTTTGTAAATAACACAGTTTTGTTACACTCTTCTTTTGTCCAAATATAAACAAAAACAAACGCATAGTAATGTAACGATATAAGACTTTGTCCAATGATATTAACAACACGGAAAACTGTTTTTGAAAATTGTTATAAATGTTTTTACAAGTATGTATAAACCAACTGAAGAATTAACTTTCGGTACACAAACAGGAAATGAAATATTTCCGTGTGAGCTTCTATTGATTGTTGAGTAACAGGAAGTTGGTTGCAAAATATCCAGTGCACAAAGTCTGATTCAGCCTGAATGTTATCTTCGTTTGTGCGGTTTTTGTTGATGTTCTGAGAAATTGACGCAATCTACCATTACTGTTAATCATTTAGTCGCGTGAATGTAGCAACACGCAGACAACTCTTTTTTTATTCTGAGGGTCAATAAGGTTTGCAACTTGGCCCTCATTGTGACTAGAATATGATTATCTCGTTCTATTTTTAGCCCTTTTCTTTCGCCTTCAGTGATGTTTAATGTAGCAACAGAATGAATTATAAATTGTATTGATCTTACATTTTGAGCAGAAGGAGAAGTTTTGTATGTGAGGAATGGTTTAGGCGAGTACTGAATCTGACTACTGTACTTTTTTGTCTTGTCCCGTTAAGCTATTTACTTTCAAACCAAATTTTATGAAAATAATATAAAACATAGTATTACAAAACTAGCACAGTCGAAGTAGGCTGTGGCCAGAAATGTGAGCTGTTATTTTCATTGGGTTTCACTCTTAACTGTCTGAAATCATACCTGGGTACAGTCATAACCTCCTACAACTAGCCCCCTCACTCGAATTGTACTAAACTGAAGGACTGTGTCAAACATGATGCTAACTTCATTGACGACTGCTATAATTAATTGTATTACCCTTAATCAAAATCTTTTAAACAAATTTTCTTTTATAGGCCTAATTAAAAACTGGACAAAAGACAGGTTCTTTCGGAATGTAAACTGTTTTAGGCCCTATTATCATATCATTTAAAAAAAAAAGCAGAAATATTTTTTAGGGCCTGAGCAAGTAGAGTTTCAGTTGAATTACAATATTGACCTTTCAAAAGTTATCTGATCTGAAAATATAGTTTATGCAACTCAGAAAAAAACTCAACTGTTTTAAAAGATTTCATGGCAGATCCATTGTGATGAATGTACATCTCTAATTTCTAATTTGAATAATGAGAATATGAAATGGTTAGGGGTTTATATTTTATAGTTTTTTTTAATAAGGCGATGAAAAGAGAGATTTTTCAACTTTAAAACAACAAGAAAGAAAATTTAAAAAATACTAATTATTGGATTAAAACAAAAAGAAAATGTAATGCTATGTTATTTATTTGTTAACAAACATATAGTCAGGCCAGTGATTTTAAAATCTTGATTCAACATTAATAGAACTTATTATTTGTTGGTTCACTGCTCTTCTGTTATGTAGCTTGTAGTGGCATTACAGCTATTGTGTGGTATTGGCCCTACATTGATTACAATGGTCTTGTTACAATTCATTCCTTCAACCTAGATTTATTCCTGACTACCCACCACAACAATAAATGTACAGTTATCTTGGAAACAAAAAATTAATGTTGAATTTGTCTTGGTCTATGAGATGTATTGGACCACAAGATTTCTCGATCAATTTCCACTATAAATAAATGGTACATACTTTCTAATGAAAGTGCTCAAACTTCCTATTACATGGACACTAAACAAAAATATTTTCTTAACAGTTTTAAGAATATTGGTCATGAATTCGTTTTCTTCAATTATATCCGAATTGACGAAAATATGAATTTAAGTTTTCTCTGTACCTGGGTTTTCTGGATCATTAAGTCTCACATAAGCTTTTTGAAGTTGTGCAGGGTCAGTTTTGGGTTTTTATATATGTTCTCGGTATTATAATGTTTGGAGATATGTTGGCTAGGACTGTTTGTAACCTTTAGAGCTACTGTTAAGTAAATTTTAAACCAAATTGTTTGATCTAATTTTGAAAAAAAAAAATGGGGTTTTTATGTTAGACAGGCAGTAAATAATTTCAAAACCATAGTGCTTTTATTCTTAGAGATATATAAGAAAATAATCTAACACACCCACATTTGAAATTTTTGTATCCTCTAGAGTTGTTCCCACAGAAATCCTTACAAAAAATAATTAGTTTTGATTGAAATTAGAAGAACCCAAACGTGTTCATCATTACAAACATTCATTTCTTTCTATCTGTGAGGAAGTCAAATTTAATATATTTGAAAAACTATTTATCGATATTTTATAATGAATAATGAGAAAATACTAGTAGATATCATCTAATTATACTTTACTTTAAGTTTCCTAGAACTGTGGTTTCAGGTCAACTAGACTGGCCTTTCGTATCATTATTCCTTTTGCTCTTTTAACACTTTTATCAGTGACATTGAATAGAAGGAGGGGGAGAGAGGAATGCGGATTTGTTGAAATAGAAGCAGCTATTGTAATAGAATATAAATAATAATGTTGAGTAGTCTCATACAACACATATTAGAGAATAAATATAAATAAAATGTTATTCAGTGACATGTGAAATATAACCTAATTTAATGTAAACCCATTCTGTACAAATAGTGTATACAGGAATTTCAGAAATTATTTCATGTTCACTACACACTATATTTGTTATTAAACCCATACAAGCATTTATACATTCTGATAAATTATATTGTTTATTTATATTGTTCAAATTATTTTGATTCTTCTTCGGTTATTTAAAATATTATGTAATATTCAATGCTGCGAAGTGTGTAAATTTATTCTCGCAAGTAAAATGACAGTTAAATATTTTGAATAGTTATTACAGTATATTACTCAATTGCTTATCTTAAATGTTGTGTTAATGTATATACGTATTTTTGTGTGTGCAGGAATGATGCTTCATGTGTCTCGATGGCCAAGATGAGGTACTCGGAGATGCCTCGTGATGTATCATGTGATAGCCTGTCTACATTACGCATCATTGAGGTAAATCATTTTATGCCGAATACTCTTTGTTTTATAATATTTAATGAAATATAAAAACGTTGAATGGTTTAATAAAATTATAATCATATATTATTAGGATATCCAACATAGATGACATATAAACACTAAGCAACTTCATACATTATCAGCAAAATAATTGTAAAATCATATAGTTTTCTATTGCTTTTAAATTAACAAAGAAGTTACACTTACAGTCCAAGATAGCGAATATATCTGGAAACAGCTATACTGTACTGTGAAAATGTTTACTTATTGAAGTACTGATTGAATATCACATGAATATCACAAAATCCATAAAGGAAGTTTTGTCATTGGGAAAATGAGATTTGTCTTTTGGAGAATGTCTTTTGGACAATGAGATTCTGCAATTTATGAAAGTCAGTTGTGAAACAATCGACAAAATATATTGAAAACTTTTACTTCTATTAAAGTGTCAAAACCACAAATTAAGGTTGATTCACAACCTGAATTAGGTTAGAGATTTTTGTTATGATCATAGTGTTTTTAGTAAACATATACTCACATTTTATTAGACACCAAGGAAATTTTCCTATAGCTGCACTTAAATTGGATGGAAACTACATCAGGTTTGAGTTCAGTGTCTAGTGGACAGTAGAATTTTGAGAGCCAAGAAAGTATGTCGAAAATTCTTACAGCTGTTGTGTAGAACTACTTTTTTATTTTTCCGATTTGGATAAAATTTGATATTTACAAAAGGGTACAGAAACAGCAGTTAATTTTTATTTTTGTAACCGTGAATGTTATCTAACATTTTTCACACAGTAATACTGCCTGCTCATGTTTTCTAAAAATGATCACTTTATTAAACATAAATTTTAAGACAGTTTTTACTATGAAAAATAGTGTATTATTTTGTAATTTTATGTTTAATACTAATATAATGTTTATTTCTAATAATTTACATTTGTTACTCTTTACTCTTTTATTAGAAAATGGTTTGAATATCTTAATTAAAATAATCAATCTGATACTGATTTACTGAATAATCTATATAAGTAGCTTGGCAATGATTTTATTGTAGTAGAATTACAATTTTGAATTATTTTTCTGTAGACACAAGTCTAACTTAAACTTATTTAGTGTTATTATATGCCCCAAAGCTCATTGAATTGAAATCATGCAGAACAAGCTTTGATATCTCATTAAGGTTGACAGATTTCTAAGACACTTTCACTACTCTACTATGTAATGTAATATCTCACTTTCATACAGGAAAACTTAACAATGAAATTATATAAATAATGTTAAATGTTTTTTCTAATACAGGAACAATGTGAGAAGCGTAGTCCAGTGAGTGAGAGTGATGGGGATACAACTCCCACACTAAATGGCAGCTCTGAAGTACATTTAATAGAAACACCAAAACGTCTCATCCGTACCCCTACTGCTGAGTCAATTAAGAAGTCAACTCCATGCTACGACAACTTAGGGTATGTAACAATAGTTTCTAACAATTAAAAACTTTACATACACTAAAGTATAACTTTTCACAAATGTTGCTTTTATCAATTTAACTTTAACACTGGTGGTAACAATCCCACTGACAAATTTCAATGTCTTGTGTGTGTTTGTGTTTCAAGATTTATGTTTTAAATCATAATTTTTGTTTATCTAAAATAAATAAATCTTTCTTTGTATCAACAGAATCTAATGCCCAATATAGTTTTTAATTTCACACTACACCTCTGTCACTATGATTTAAACCATATATTATAGTGTTCCTCTCTACAGAGGTTTTTAATTATATACTCTACAAAACACAAGAAAAATTTAAGTTTGATAGAGTTGATGAGATTTTAGAATAATTGTGGGACTTATCATATTGCTGATCAAGGCCAAATTGAGTAATTATTATCAAGGAATTTAAACAGTTCTGAGCAATATAAGTTTACTATTAACCCATTGACTTGCAGCTAGGAATACTTTTAGTAGCCGAAGCTAATTCATATGCATGTAACTAAAAGTTAAGTCATAGTTGTTCAAAGTATTTTCAAATTGCAATAAGTTATTTATATTGTTATTTTTTATTTTAATTGTAAATGTTTATTATAACATGTAAATATCTGAAAATTAATATTTAGTAAGCTTTTGAATTGAAAACTGTGATTTTAATCATGTAACTGATAAATTTAAAAAGCCATAGATCAGCTGACCTTGTATCATGTACAGCTGATCATACTTTCAATTTATTATACTGTAAAACCTCACTTAACAGAAACTCTGCTTAACTGGAAGGGTAGCTAAAAACATGGATATTTTAGTTTGCCTTAGAACTCAGTTTCTCAGTATAATTATCTCAGTTCTAGTTTACAGTTAGGTATGGAGTGATAGCACCATTACAATAAGTCATCCTTTACAGTACAGTGTAGATCATAAAATAATTTTGCACTTTTCGTTGTGTATATAAATTAACCTATCTTTTTTTTCTTTGTACAAGTGCCGTATAAATTGTGTCGGAGTAAACCCTAAAAAATTTCCTTTAATTAAAAGGTGGAGAAACAGCTGTGATTAAAGTACAATGGGAGATATCTGACTTTATTTGCACAGATAACTAGAAAGAATGTTGTACTAGTTCATTTTATAATTTATTGTAGTTTTCATAAGTTTTTTCTTTACATAAAGACCAAGTTCTGTTTAAGTTGAATGGTAAACTACAATGAGGTGTAGTAAAAAGTTGATACTTTATGACTATATATTAGTATTGTTTTTGTGAGAGCTTTTAATCCTGCCTGGTGAAATAATTGGGTCTATTATAAGTGTGTACTAACTAATAATGCTAGGTTTAGCTGAAGTTCCTAGGTTGACTTATTTTCATAAATTTCAATCAATTTTGTGTAGGCCTACTTAGTTCACTAACAAAGAAAATCTATGTGAGGATGTTTGACATTTAATTTATATGTATGACAGATCTCATTCATAACCTATCTGAAAATAATTTGTTTAACAAATGAGGTTACAACTATAGGCCAATTATTTTAAGTGCTTGAATCCCAAAACCCATCAACATCAATTTCAACCAATGTTTTATAAGATAGTTTGAAGGATGTGAAATCAGTATTTCAAACAGAAATTTTTATAAAAATCTAAAAATTGTTTACCATCTTAATACTTTTTCTGTACTGAATCTAGTGTATTATTAAAAATTTTTTAATTATAAATTACAACAGATTTTATGAAATCAAATGTTGACCAAGATATATTTTTACTCAGTTTACTAATTGTTGTTGGTTAGGTTAGGTTATACCATTATATGAATCACAATTTTATATCTGCTTTAACACTTTTTGAATTTTAATGATCAGATTTAAATCAAATTGACTCAGCCCCTGTTTAAAATTTAAAATATTGTTTACTTGTAAAAGCTGGACTGAATACTCACTAGTCCAGAAGTTGTTTTAGGATTATGATTCATATGCCAAACATGACCAGTTTTATTTATTGTTTTATCAAAAAACTTTGTTTGAAAAAGAAAGATATTTGTAGGACTTTGAAACTAGGTTTTCTAGATAAGATTCTGTTTATCTCACCCAGTTGCAGTAACTAGAAATAATAGTTGGCCTCAATAACATATCCAGATCCGTAAAAGTTTTTTTTCACTACATTACATTGCTGAAAACAAACACAATTTTATTGTATCTTTCCCTAATATGTTTAGAAAGTTTTATTTAACCAAAGCAAAGCAGTCTTAAATTATTAAACAAATCATGTGGAAAATATAGAAAGATCTATTTTAAATTTTTGGTATAAATTGGTCTTCTCTATGTTTCAGTTAGTATAACTAATTGTTAGTATTTTTATAATATTATGTAATATTACTATCAACAATTACATATAATGGTATCTATGATCTGGTCGATAGTTCCTATTGTATCACAACTGTACCTCATGATGACACATCAGGGTTTATAAACAAAAATGTGTAAAATATCTAACTAAATCACCAAAGGAAGAGATGACAAAATCAGACCTGCCTATAAAGATGTTGCATAAAGACATTTGAATATCCTTAATATTTTATGAATTTGTTCTTAGATAGGTTTCAAACAATAAATAGAAACATTTGTTTTAAATTTTAATTGTCTTCTAGACAAACAGCTTAGCAGTTTTCTATTGCAACATCAGTACCTAAACACTAAATAAATATCAATTAGATTGTAAGCTGTCATACACTTATACTAATTTCTGATTATTTCTCCTATAAACACACACACACACACACTTTCGTTAATAATATCTTGTAGATTAATATAGTGAAAATCATAAAATAATTGCACAGTAAGAATGAATAGTACAAATAAATATCCTGCAATAGATCTTTACCGAAATATTATAGTTCCTTTCAATAGAAGTAAAAATATTGTTGGTGTTACTCAGAGTGTTTTCCTGTTTTCCATTACAGAGCTGTTGGAGTCCACAACAAATCTCAAAGTCTTCCCAACAATGCTTCTCTCAAGAGTATGGAACATGTTGTATTAGAAGCATTAAGAGTACAACCTGAAGACTTTGCATCACAGCTAACATTACTAGATCTGTCTGTCTTCAGAGAGATATCACCAGATGAACTTGTTTCATGTGCTTGGAATAAGAAGAACAAATTGACAGTAGCACCCAATGTAGTAGCTTTCACAAGAAGATTCAATCATGTAAGGGCATTCAGTTAACCTTTGGTCAGTTCACATCTTTTAGATTTGTGACACAAGAGAACAAGATTTAGAACTTGTTTATACTAAATTTGCATATGCTTCATTTGTAAACCACATTTATTAAAATTTGTAATCAACTTAATTGTTAAATTATAATTTCAGTTTATTATTGTTGTTCAGTCAAATATTTTAGCTGATATTATTAATAATTTTACTTGCCCAGTACAAATAAAATAAAATATTTTGATACTGTAATAGTGTTGATACTGCAATAAATAACACATTTACACCATTCTCAAAATGATGTCCGGCATTTTGTTTAAGAACTGAAAATCTGGCTGATTCAAAATTTTGAAGTTTGATGCTGACTGTGAAGGGAGTGGAATTGTGAAATTGTTTACTAAATTTTCAAGCTTTTGAGGGTAAAACTATTAGGTGGTTGGAATGAAATTGTCATCCTTTATCTCACAAACTCATTTCTTTTGAACAATTTAATACTTGTACTTTGGTGCAGGGAATTTGTCTTATTTTAACTGCAGTAGTTCTTAAGTTAAAACAATTATTTTGCTAACAATTAAAAGAAAATATATATTCTTCCATATATATTTTACATTTCAGCGACAATATAAATTTTATCAATAACAAAGAGGGATCAAAATTAAAAGATTATTTAGTATTATAATAATTATTTCTATGTTATATAGGTGGTTTTAGTTTTACAACTACATTCAAATGTATATTGAATATGAGGCCAAGATTAAGAGAACATTTGTCATAACACTCCCTTCCTGTTTCATATCTCACTTATCTCCTTTCCCAGTATCTGGAAGTAAAAACTATGTATGCACTTAAAAGCTTATTTTATTTTTTTTTTTTTTTGAAAAAGTTGAAAACCCACAAATTAGCAGATAAATATCAGAGATTGTCAGAATAGTTTTCAGAATTATCTCCCATATAATATAAAAATCAAAAAAATATTCCCAATTAAATTCAATGTGAGAAATGTACACAGATATGTAAATTAGCTAATATTATCAGAACAGTTTTTAGATTTTAAAATGCTTCCGAAAGGAGTCATTACAAAATATACTCCCATGCTTGCGCTATTACTAATGGATTGTTAATTTATAGATGTAATCTAAAACATTACACACTGTAATAGTTTCAATAATGAAGTTTCTGGCCCATATTTTCAGAGAATGCAATTAGTTTTACAATTTAAATATTTTTAAGGCACTTCATTATTATGTAACTTTAAAATTAATTGTCCTATATTTTTACAGGTTAGTTTTTGGACTGTCCAAGAAGTTCTGAGTGGTACATCACCTAAACACCGTGCAGAAATATTGAGTCACTTTGTTCGGATTGGAAAGAAACTCTATGAGTTAAACAATTTTCATTCCCTTTTTGCAGTTATATCAGCTCTCCAAAGTGTTTCTGTATATAGGTAAGCGACATTAGATATATTATATTTATTTATTATACATTATACATGAACAAAACCTTTAATAACAACTATGACATAAGAGTTATAATATAGACCTATTATTTTAAAGCAATACACAAATCGTGAATTAAATAAAACCATGTGGCCAGCACATGACCTTCCTATTATTAATGGAATTCACAAATTCTACAACATTAAAAACAAATATTATTATTGGTGTACTAGAATTTCTGGATATCCTTATAATTATGGGTGATAATAAAATTTATCATCTCTTACCTCCACAACACACATTTATAATTTACAACACATGTGTATCTAATTTGATATTTGTCGATTGTCACATCTTCATAATACAGTACATTAATACACAAATACAAACCACTGTGTGATACCAGTGGTGAGATGTAGCTACTGAAGGTACCTCAAGACATTGTGTTTTATGTTTCTAATTGTCTTATTTAAATTGATATTTGTGTATTAATGTACTGTATTATGGAGACCCGATGATGAACGAAACACGTGTTGTAAATAATAATACAACTGAAATAACAAGATTGGTGGCTGTAAGTAAAGATATTTATTATTATCACCCATTAATATTATGTATCATTAAAATTTTTAATTCAAACAATTTAATTGAATTTTTTTATTTTTAGATTGTGTATTTGATTTTTTGAAATATCTTTGTAATTTTGGACTCAAAGTTTCTATGTACCGAGTCCTATAATATTCATAAATCAGATTATTAATAAGAGTTGTAATATATTTGTGACTAATCACATCCCACATCACATGCGATTTTGAACTGAATCATATTATTCCATAGAACTCCTAGACTGCACCACACTGCAAAATGTTGAGTCATTCAGACTACTTATTCATCATATAATACATAACATTCACTTTTCACTCTCATTCAATTGTTATTCCTAACTCTAAAGTGATTTTTTTTCTATGAAAAATCTAGTTATTCCATGGAACACCTTCATCTTCAAAAAATGTGGAAATTTTGAATCAAATTAGTTATGATTTCTTGAGATGTATGGAAAACTTATCGCAGAAACGAACAGACAGACATCATTGGGAAAATAGTAAATGTGTTTCCATGGGTTGAAAGTTTGAAATTTTCTGACAATCACATATACAGTACTTTCTTTACTTTGAAATTATAAAGTAATAGATATATAATACTCATAGTTTTCATGCTATTTTGATTAATTGAATAGAGTTTAATTGATATTCCTTTATAGTGAGTGTTAACACATCTACTAAACAAAAGTTTAAAAATCTGAATATTATTTTGTTTTTCAAAATCTTTTAACACCCATTAAAAACTATTTGAACCACTAATTGAATTCAATTCTGAAATACTGTTAACAGGATTTGGAATCAACCAATTTTACATTTTTTCTGTTAAGAAACTTTATTTTCTTTTAATAGCAAGGTTTTTTAAAGGATTGCTCTTGACTCGGTCTTGATACTCTGTTTAATATTTGTGTTATTGGTGTGATAACTTTCAGTAGAAGACTTAAATGAAGTTAAGGTTTTTGAAACATAAAATAGTAGCTTATATAGCAATTTTTTTACTCCCCTCCAGAACTTGTTTTCTATCAGAACCTTACATGTTAATAATGTAATTTCTTTGAGAACTGTAAACTTCGGTATTTCTATATATATATATATACATATCAACTAACTGTTTCTGACATTTGGGATTTATACTTGAAGTGGAATAGTCTATAAATTATGATAAAGTGTTTTATTACAAAATTGTATTTTATTGAAGAATAAAATAATTAACCTGTTTTTCTTTTCTTCTCATAAGGTTATCAAAAACATGGAGTTATTTGTCAAAAAAGGACAAAACTACATTTGACAGATTAGCAGATGTTTTTTCGGATACAAACAACTGGCAAAATCTGAGAGAACATATGGAAAATTTGAAACTGCCCTGCATTCCTTATTTAGGTAAGACTTGTCAACTGTGGAGTACAAGTTAAATTATTCAGAAGGATTAACTAATGTAAGATTATAGAAAATATTTTTGATAACAACTTAAAAACAAATATACCAGTTTCTCAACCTTAGGTTGGTTGTTGAACAGAAATTTAACAAATGTTTGGGAGTATCATTAAAGTATTAAATATCATTTATTATTAAATCATACATAATTTTTAGTTTTAGATTGATTTAAATTTATTGTATAAAACACATTTTTAATAACTTTAATTTCTCTGGCACAAAAGTTACAATAATAACTTTAAATAGTAAAAAGTCAACAACAGAACACATCTTTAGTCTGTCATTGAGATTTTGTTGAGTTCCTAAGTTTTGTATATATAACTTACCCTTACTCTTGGGTCCTTTGAAATAGAGTAATTGTTTTGCAACTGGACGTGTTTCTTAAGTATATATTCAAATTATACTTACTTTATATTTTTGTTTATTTTATATATCTAATATATTTTATATTTTATTTGTACCCATGTTACATATTTTAATAGTCCAAAGGGACCTGTTTAGAACAATATTGAAAGTAACTAACTTCCCTTCTGTTTCTCTTTTTTCCTTTCCTATAAAATAGAATTTTAAGTGATTTGAATAATAACATACACATAATATAGAGTAATGCATTCAAAAGTCTTGAATTATTTTTTACTTTTTGTTGTTTGTTTTTAGGTGTATTTTTGACAGACTTAGTATATATAGACATGGCTCATCCTCACACTGGAGGGCTGGAGCCTGAACAAAGACGATTGAAAATGAACAATATTCTTCGTATTGTTGCTAATTTACAGCAGTCTCAATATCCACACTTAGTCACTCTACCGCATATCCAACGGTATATACGTTCTATTAGATACATAGAAGAACTCCAAAAGTTTGTGGAAGATGATCAGTACAAGTAAGCTTAATATTAATGTTTTTTAAACAAATAATGCTATTATTTTAAAGATTACAATTCAATTGTCAATTACTTATTTTTTACCCTTAGGCTCACTGTAGTGAGTACTGGGTGTAACATTCCCAAGGTACGTAGCTGGATCTACACCTTTCTTCACGTAGTCTTGGTTAGATCCCTTTCTTTTCTATTCTGTTTTTCTTGACCAACTCTTGTTCTCCTCTGTACTTTATGCTATTAGAGTATTTGAGGGCGAGGTGTTCATTTTATGTTCTTTTCTTCCTTTTTTATAAGGTGGCAATGACCGGGAAGTTTTTTGCTCTTTACCCTTCAATGGGTTTGTGTACTGCAGCGGTACACAAACTCCCGTCTTGTGCAGAGGTAATCACTTTCTTTCTACAATTCGACATTTCACCTACTAAAAATAATTCTACCACAATAATTTATATACCATTGTAAAGGTAATGGTCCAAACATTCATATTCAAATAACTAAAAGTCCATAAAATTTTATAAGTAATATTTAATTAATTGGTAAAGTTTATGTATTTTGTAACTCAGCAACATTCATAGCAGTAAAAATAAAATTATATCATTCTCTATCTAATTTACACAAGTCCATATTCCTGTTCAACTAATCTACAGTAACAGTATCGTATAGAAGATATCTTCATCTTTCGATCTCTGCTTTCTAAATCATTCTAACTGTTATAGTTTAAGATCTATAAATATTATACAAAATCAAGAATTCATAACTAGTTTTTTCACCCTAAAAATCACCTTTTTCCCAATTCAACTTATAGCATAGTAAAAAATATTGTTTCGGAATAATTTATATATTATATAAAGCACATGTTTCAACATTTCATAGTTATATAACCTAAATGACATATGACGAATGTAAAAATCTATGAATTTGATGAAATTGGTGTGTTTTGCTGCTAGGAAGTACCACATGATGGAACGTCGCAATACAAGAAAATATGACCTCATTGTTCATATATTAAATAAAAATGTTATTAACACTTGTCCAAATACCATAAATTGACAATTATTTATATTTTTCTTCTTCTTTCGAACCACATATTCAAAATTATCTATGCTCTCATAGTTTGTGAGATATATACTTTTATGAAGTATTGTGACAATACATTGCCTTTTTATGAATGAGATAAAGAATTATCAAACTCAAACTAATATTTTAAATTTTTAGATTTATTATTTCAACTTTACACATTTATTTATAAAAAATATATTGGAAGTAAGCACACTGCGTAGCAATGTATTTTTCATGTTGAAAAACACCCGTTGCAAATTGCCTTGATGCATTTTGTATGTGTATTTGCGTTTGATTTTGTTGTTTACACACATGCATATATCTTATATATAATGGACTGTAAAATTAAATATCATATTTAATTCACGTTACCCATGTGTGCTTAACCTCGACACCTTATTTCTTTCCTTTTATTAATTTATTATTGTTACTGATATTATTATTAGTCTGTTGATTACATATTTTGTTTTATTATAACTGCATTGAAGTATCACCATGCTCTAATTGTTAATAAAAAATAAATTTATCATAGGTTGTCTCTCAAATTAGAGCCTCCATCACCTGCCCCCAGTTCTTCCAGTTCGAGGGAATCTGTCAGTGACAATGCAGTAGCAACTCTTAATCTTTCCCCAGCCAAAGCATCTTTAAGACTTCAGCCTGTTGCAAAATTTGTACCTGGACACAGGAAATGTCGCAGTTTAGGCACAAAGTATGTTTTCCACGATAAGAGGTTAAGTTTTGTAGTATGTACTAATTTAGGGTGATTAATGCTTTCATTATAATATAGTCAACATAATTTTAACTGTTTTAATATTTCCAATAGTGTGTTAATTATCCAAACTGGGACCCATAGTAGTTCAGATTTCCAATTTATGTTCAGATTATCAAACATAAAAGATTGCAGCATAACAAAATAATAAAAAATATATATAAACACAGTTCTGTAGTAGAATACAGTAAAAATACAGTGAAAATTCATCTTTACACAATGACACATGAATCTAAAAAAAAAAAAAGGAATAGAACAAAAATGAAATGAAAAATTATAAAATGAAAAGCTTAAATAATATATACATACAGGAGAAGTTTTGAGCACTTTTTATGTAATGTTAATGAAAAAAGTTACTGATTTTCAGTCAAATGGTACAACAGAATAGTATTAGCTGAATTATTGCTACAGTAAGTATCGTTTGTGTTATGAGAGTGTCTTATATTTCTAATCAGTTTTTAACAGTTTTAATGAATTTTAATACAGGTTGTGAGTGACTATCATGACTGTCATATTGTTTAACCAGTTTGAACTATTTGAAAGACATTTAATAATAAATTTTAAACACATTCATTATTAAAATTCATTTAAACAGTTTAAACTGAATCACAAGTATTGAATATTCCTACCCAAAAGTTTTCAAAGGATGGACTTGGATAATCGAAACTCTACTGTATTATTAAAATGAATGAGATGTTTTATTTTTTACGTTAACGTAAGAAAAAGCACTGTTTATATATTGAAAGTTACTTTTTTACACATACTTGCAGAGTGCATTATCTTGCATCGTTCGTGTTAAAGTGGGTGTATGCATGTATATTAACCATATTCATGGGATTTAAGAAAAATATCACTATGATTTGGATCTTGTTTACCATAACTGTCTTAATTTCTTCATTAAATTTAAATATTTCATAAACCATGCTGATAACAAATTAATTGTAGATCTAGTATAAAGTAATATTAACACATTAATCTTCTACGAATTATTAACACAGAATGTATATTGTTCTTATTTCTTCAGCTGTCAATCTATCAACAAACAAATCTTTTACTTCTGTGTAGTGTATATATAAATTTAGTAAACTGAGTATGGGTCCTGAGGTACCCCTAGCTGGATCCTATACCTTTCTCAATGTAGTTAGAACCCTTTCTTTCATCTTTCCTATTAGATCTCTCAACCAATTCTTGTTCTTAATCACTTTCAATCCTGACGCTATTAGAGTATTTGAGGGCGTAGGGTTTTTATTTATACTCTTCTTCTTTTTTTATGGTGATGATGACCAAGAGGTTTTTTGCCTTTAAACAAGAAGAAGAAAAAACTAAATTAGTGTAGTAATGTCGTCAATTGTATATATAAGTGGTAAACATTATTTAAATATGAATCAACTCTTGTTATCAAGTGAACTACTGATTACTACATAAAACTAAATAAGCCTTTAAAACTTTCTGAACACAGCTATCAGGGTCATGTAATGTGACATGGATTTCTTTTGCTGTTTTTTTGTTTTTCCACATGTTTTCCTCACTTTTCAAAGTCATGAAGTTTATTTAGATATTTGTGACTTATAAATATGATTTTCAATTCAAAATTATAATATAAATATCCTAATTTGAAACATTACACTTTAAGCTTTTTTATGTATTCACTAAAATATATTTTTAAACACTTTTTTATAACATACAATTTTAACACAATTTGAAACACTTCTGCATGTATATTAAAATATTAATTTTTACAATGAATTTGTTAAACACCTTATGCTATATTCAATTAAACTTAAATGTTTATATAATAAGAAGAACGATTTTTATGTAATCAGTTAGCTAACTTTAAATATACTGAAGGACTGTGTTTCCTTCAGATTTCGTAGTGCAAGTCTTCCGCGGAACTTTCATAAAGAAGGACATCTTCCGACTGGGATTTTAGGGTAAGTTGGAAGTGAAAAAAGGCATGGGATTGAAAAATTTATAAAAATGAGATCACATATTTTATTTTTCTGGTGTTACCCACATCCGCCTATTTATATTTTTGGGGGTGAGAGCATTGCATGAAGCATGGAGAATGCCTGCTTGATCACTTCATATATTTAATTTCTGTTATTCAAAATATATATATATTTTTTAATTTACATATTGGAATGTTATCCGACCATGGTATCGGATTCTCAATCCAGTATTTTGTATGTTTAATTTTAAACAAACTGATCCGTGCAACTCATGTTGTTGTAGTCGAGTAGCCACTACTTTTTGGAATTGTCAGGATAGATGTAGTAAGAGATTAACTTTGGTATTTAAATTGCATCTATTTAATTCATTTATTACATTGTTTAAATCTTTGGGGAATTATTGTTATTTTCGGGCTTTCATTTTGCCCATTTTAGTGATTGATTTTTTAAATAAACAAAGCTGAAACCAATGTTTGTAAAATTTAGTCAGATGTTTCCTATTCTTCGGAAATATTCTAAATTTGATGCTACACATTTTAATCATCAAAATTAATATAAACACATCCAATTTAAATAATGTTTTTTATTCTTTATTTTTAAGGTTTTAATGAAATATATATATATATGCATGACATGTTTTGGTGAATTTCAACATGATTCTTTTTTAGTTCTTTGCACTTGTTGAGCTTCTGTGCTCATTGGTTACAAAAATTGACTTGGGTCCATCAAGTGCTCAGCTCTAATCCAGGGTAAGATTCTGATTTATTGATCATGAGCCAGAGGTGGTGGGACTTGGGATACATAAAGCAGCTTTGGGTTTCTTTTGTGTCTATAGTTTGTTTAAATGTTTTATATAATTGTAAGAATGTGTTACATTATTGTTTTAATTTTAATACATTTAAAATATTATTTTTATAGCTTCTATTTCAGTAAGTTTCCCCAATTTACATATTTAATCTCAATTGGTAAACTGTTCAAAATATTTTTGTTCAACACCATTTTTTGTTTTAGATATGATAAACATATTTATTACATTCCTTAGTATTTATTTATGAATTAATGAGGAAAATTTCAGCTGAACAACACCACAGATTTTGGCCAAACGTGCCTTAACTTACGGATGCTACAGAAATAGTCACAGCCATAAATTAAGCCAAGTCCATGATGGTGGCCTAAAAACCTAAAATGCTTATAATCTTCTTCAGTAGAACAATACTCTGCTGATTGTACACAATTAATAGCTAAAGTAAACTATTATAATAAGGAAGCCAATGAAGGCAACATAAACAGAGTTTTTAAAAGAATGAATAAAGAAAAACTCAAACTTTGTTCAAAACCAATTTCCAAATGGTTCTCCTTTCCTGGCAAAGTCATCCTTCTGTAAAAGTATGCAACATGATTTTGAAGAAAAGAAATAATTTTCAATAAAGGGAATCTTACCCCTTGACCTTTTCTTTATAAATTGTGTTTATGATAATATATTATAACTAAACATGTATTGATTGTAAACTATTATATGATGGTGCAGTTCAATTATATTAATACAGTAAATAATGCTCTGCAGGAATATAATAAAGTTTATTAGTTGATAACAACAAATCCCAATGCTTTACAGCTTAATTTCTTTCATGTGTGTTCTTAGTTGAAAACTTTGTTACTACTCTAAGAGTTAAGCAATGAAGCATTATTTCTTTTAATACATAAGAAGATATCAAATGTTTCCCATTCTTTAATAAAGTGCTATGATTTCCAGTAACACACAAATAATTAACGAAAATTTGTTAGTTTTGGTTAAATACTAATCAATATTAGGGCTGTGCCCGTTAACGGGTAACAACTAACCGTCAATGTTGACCATAATCAACGATCAACGCAGTTGACGAAGAAGTGCATTAACTGTTAACTTTGATCATTTGCTTAATACTTGCAGATGACGCATAAGTGGTTGTTCGTTAGCGACAGCGGCCCACTATATCCGCGTGCACCCAGCTACACGTAAGCCTCTCAGTCGTCTGTTTGTTTAGTTGAGCAACTAAAGCGAATTAATTAACTTCAACGTTTCTTCATGAACTGAATCAACGTATGTTTATGCTGTAGCCTACTATTTTACTGTTTGTTTTTTACTAAATCTAAAACTGTATAAAACGACGACTGGATAATACGAAAATAGTGTGGTGTAAATAACCAACGTGATTTTATTTTATCACGTATTGGAATTATTGTAATAATTGATTACATACAATAACTGGTTAATTAACTAGTAAATAGTAATACAAATAACTCCAAAACTTATTCCTCTATAAATAATCAGTTTTTATTTATCTAAGAAACTGGGGACAGTCGATTGATGACTAGAGCCTTCTCACTTCTCACTGAACACGTGCACTGCACACCTGCGCACTGCACACCTGCACACTGAACAAACAAAGACGCTTGGTCTTCTGTTCTGTCTGGCAGGTTAACGTTAGCAGTTTTTTTTCAACAGTTAATTACGCTCAACGTTAACTGGTGTTGACGTTGACCATTGTTAGTGTTAACGCCCACCACTAATCAATATACGCCAGTTTAAAAAAAGGAAAACATTTGTCTTCAAGTGTTCTTTCTTAGAAGAAAGATACATCAGTACAATATTTAATATTTTTCTTATTGGCGATAAATCATATGGTACTAAATGTGTATATGTTGTTGTCATTTTATTAATAAGGAGTGGAAATATTTACACCCTAACCTATTCACATCGCTTTATAACCCAGTGTAGTTTTTTTTACTCTTGCAAACCTTTAAACACGTCAGAGCTTCTTATTTCTGTATATGTTACATGGTCCATAAATTTTTATTTAAAGATTAATTTAAAATACTTGTTTTAAATTAGGAATATTTTTAAATGGTTATATAGATAATGGAATATTCTAAAATTTATTTGTAATACAAAAAGTTCTTGTTATTAATATTTTATGTTCTTTGAAGTTTTTATTTGAAATAGTTTTAAATGAGATTTCTTTCTATACTTTTAGATGAAAATATAATGCTTACGCACTAAGATCATAAAAATGCAGCTTTATTATTATCATTAACCTTTTATACACGAAAATGATAATCATAGTCCACTGCTCCAACTCCAGTTATTGACTGAAAGAAGCTAGGTCCTGTTTTAACACAAATATATGGCATTTTGTCTGTATATTTGTTATAGCCAAATGTGTCTAACAATCATAAAGAAATTTAGGAATAAGATTCTTTGGAAGTAGACCAAACGTAGTATGTAGGTATAAGGATTTTAAAATTATATTTTCTATTTTCAAATGATAGCTACTTAAAACAATCTACTGCTCCAATAAGGAATTAATACTAGGAAAAAACATGTGCGCTGAAGTATTAAATAGTATTGTGGTAGCGAGGGATAATGAGCCATCATGCATTTGAACTGTTTTCTAAAATTTTCCCTCAAGATTACTTTACCTGACTAAAATTAAATAAGTTTTTTGTTTAATACTCTTTTAATCTTTTCAAGTATAAATGAAAACTTTTCTAACTTTTTAAAATTTATTATGATTACTAAAATACCTTTTAATTTCCTATGATTTCCTCTAAAACTTGTTATAACTTTTATTTAGCTTTTATATATGCAGCAATGAATTAGAGTAAAATACATACACTAGTTGAATCGTTTATACTTCCTTCGAATTGGGCAACTAGACACTGAGACCCACCTATGGGGAGGGAATAAGTTTATTTTTGACTTATTGCATACGTTTTATATACATTGAAACAGCATTAAATCATCAACCACCGTGATTCCAATGAATAGAAAATAACAATGCAAGAAGCAACGTATCAATAAACCATTTAACTTTTATTTTTTTCTATTAGTGGTCTTTTGTTCAAGTGCACAGTAGTTTTAGTATTATTTAAAGTAATTAACTTGATATACTAATATTGTTGTGTGTTGAGTCACACACGAGGCAGTAGCTACATTGGGTTTACAAGAATGATTTCTTTAATGTATTAAAACTTTCAAGAAGCGAGGTCTACTATTCCTAGAACCATAAGGGTGTTCCTTTTTTTTTTATGCTTGCCCAGTATATGTATAATATATCACAAATAATTTAGACTTCCGTTTTTTGAATGATCTTCACATTTCATGCTCTCAGAACCCAAAAAATTATTTTGAACATGCATGCTGTCCATCTCTTGTCGTTGGCATCTGTTCGTAAATAAAGATAGAAACATGAAATTTGGAATAGGGCACTATAGCAAATTTTTTTTAATTAAAAAATATGGAATTTAATGTCAAAATAGATGTCATTTTTTTAAACAAGTATTTGTTCATATCTCCTATTATAATTCAACATATAATACACTAAATTAGATAAAACTTTGCTGATTTCAATTCTTCCAATCCCACTTCTCTATGATTGACCATAATGTGATATTTGATTGACATGTATGTAGCGAGTGGAGATTTTTTAATATATACATGTCTAAGAGACCTGTCAGAGTCTAGCCGATGTCAAGAGAGTAGTGATATAGACAATTATGATGTTCAGAAAACCTGTTTAACAATTCCTCGTAATAGATATTAAATATTATGTTATGTTCTTTTATATCGCATCAATTTTTATTTTAGAATATTATAAAGATTATATTATATTTGCAAGATTTATTATTATTTATGTAGTCAACTTAAATGTTATGCGGTTTGCTTTATTGTAATTTTTGTATATGTTAAATATTTGTTACTGTGGCATTTGTTTATGTATTTGAGTATTTGTATTCGTAATGTGTGTATGGATGCTTATAAAATTTGTTCTGTGATTAGCAATAACTTACAGTATATAAAACAATTCACCAGTAGTTACTAAGAAAAAGTGTATTGAAGCAGTTCATAATCGGTTACTAAAACTTTAAATGAATTTTGGATCTCATTTAAGAAAAATCGACACTTTAAAATTGGTTTAGGGCGTTAAACACTGATGTGATAGCTGGATAAATTATAATTGCATTTTTAGACAAGAAAAAGTTATTAAAATTATATAGTGATATAGGTGTGTTGATTATTTAACATCTTTATTCACTGTTTGTTACAATTATATCTCAGTTCTATAATTCAGTTTTTAAATTCATTAAAAAAAGTAGTCATATATACTATTCTTGCATATCAGAATGATAAAATTTGTTTTCTGGACATAAATTTATTAACAAGGATCAACACAAATTTATCATTTTTAGGAATGTGTCTTTTGCAGATAATGTTATCAACACTTTTAATCATAAATAGTCTTGTGTGTAATAGCATTCCCATATCTAATGCTAAACAATATGCCCATAACTAAACTTTTTATTGTAAACAAACTTATGAGGCCTATAAATTTTGAACTAGAAAATTTAGAAAAATAGTGGAAAATTAATTATATAGGAAAAGTGAGCCTTGAAGTAGGTAACATGTTAGAGAAAAATCTATGCTAAACCTCGTTAATCATAAATTAAATTAGGATCAATATAGAAAATTTCAAAGATAGCATTTTCCATAAAATGAGCAAAAGTATATTTATAAATTCCCATGTAACATTTGTAATAATTATGAACAAGAAACTGGCCATAAAAATATTAAATTGAAAGAACATAAAAGGAGATGGAATTTAGATTTTAGTTATGTAAATACACCTGAAGTCATACAGACATTAATAAAGTTTTCCAACATAGACTTTCACTGTTTGAAGTTATTTGTTAATGATGGAAGTTCAATTTTATTATTATACATTTTTCGGACATTTTCCATCATTTGTGTGTTAAAAATCAAAACACGACGTTTCGGGAATAAGAATCAATTCCCGTTATAAAGTGACTAAAAACTAAAGAAACATGAAACTAGAAACTAAGCCTATGTGAGAAGTAAAATTAAATAAGAATACCACCAACCTTAATATCTAAGCATGCATCTCAGAGCTAAAACCGAGAAGTCAAAAAAATATAATAGTAATATAATATAAATAATATATAATATTTTTTATATGTAATATTTTATATAATATATAATATAAATAATACATTATATTTTAATATAAAATATAATAATAAAATATATATAGGCTTAGTTTCTAGTTTCTTTAGTTTTTAGTCACTTGATAACGGAAATTGATTCTTATTCCTGAAACGTCGTGTTTTGATTTTTAACACACAAATGATTGCAAATGTCCAAAAAATGTATAATAATAAAATAGACTTTCAGTTATTTTACAATGTCAAAAACATAGTTTATTAAAAATATTGAAAATTCAAACACTAATTTTTAACAAATCAAAATTTTAATTTAATCAATCATATTAAATCATTCATCTTTACTCTAGTCGAACCCTAGCCTGTAGTAGTTTACTGCAAATACTTATATTTTCTGTACTCCTAGTTAGTTTAGTAAACTTTAAAAATGACAAAACAGGAGATAATCTAGGTTGAGAGTTTTTTATAAATAGTAACGGTTAAGTATGCTTATAATTTAGTTATAGTTACCCAGTATCAATTGCCCTTTCTGAACAAATATTGATAGTTGTTATTTTAATTTGAGTGAAAAAATATTTATTAGGTAATTCAGATTTACATTTGGAATGATCATTTTGTATACTTTTTTCAAGTAAAAAGTTATGATGCAAATTAATAATATTCTAAACAATATTAATTTTTGTGTATTTAATTTTAAGATTTGACAATATACTGATTTGGAACCCTACTTCCTAAACCTAATATATATTTTTTTATATATTTGTAACAAATTTTTAAATTTCTGTTTTAGTATATTTGGTAAACCTCCTACCAGTGTTCATTCGAGGCATTTATTAGACGATTCAGTCCTGGAAGAAGGACACAACCGCAGTTTGTTAAGTTTACCACCATGCGACTCTCTAAACATCACACCTATCCAACCGTATGTTGATTTTTATTACTTATTTTAAAAGTATCGTGACATTTAGTTTTGGTTATCTAGTAATAGCATATTGTAATAGAATGATGCCTTCTCTTAACTTAAAGGGTTAAACAACAGTATACCAAAAAATTTCTCTTTCTACACTGTTCTATTATTAGACTATATATTAAAACCTTAAAAACATGTCAAAATAAAATAAAAATAATTGAGTGTTGTCTTAAATCATATAGTACATAATAACATGTGCATTACTTATGTTGGGTGGTTGGTGAGATACTAGATTAAAAATCAGATTTTCTTATTTTATCATCTCCTTTTTGATTTAGGCTCAACTATTTTATACAATTAGGTTAATTTAGGTAAAAAGATGTAATACAGAAAATGTGTAATAACAACTGGTATTTGAACTTTAAAATCTCCAGGTTTATACCTTTAACCGGATTGTTTCACTTTTGTATGTTTATGTGACAATAATTAACCATGAATACTACAAAATGGCATATGATAATGATATTTATTTGAGATGTATCTAACCCAAGACTAATTTTATTGTAGATACAGCAAGGCCCCATTTCTTTGTTTTCTAACTTTATTGTTTGTCAAGCAGTATCTTGCAGGTCGATATGAAATTATTTTATGAAAGTCATTTACTAACTGATATTTGTTTGTTTCCCAGTATTTTTGATATTACAGTATACGTTTTCTTACATTTTATTTCATTAAGGTTGGACTTCAACTGAGCTTCTAAAACCTCTCCAAAAAGCAAACGCCTGGCAACTACATCTCTGTTATTAATTTTCATCATTGTCCTTACTTTACCCTTTGGGGTCAGTTCCTGGCCGGATTTGTATTTACTTAACAGCCGGTATTAGCGGGTTTTGTACTTGTTACCTGACTTTTCAAGCCTAAGTAGTCAGCTGAAAGCTTGTGGTTCCTTTTGATTATTTTGCATCAACCTCTATGGATCTTTTTTCTCCCAGAGGTTCGTTGGTGTGGGGCAGGTAAATTAGACACTTCATTATCAGAGCTGGGGGGGGGGGGACTGTCAGGGTACCTGACCTTTTCTGTGTATTTCTTACTATTATAATAGTCATCGGAGTATTTTTTCCATTTTTTTCTTGCTTGTCTTTTTTCTCTTGGAGTCATATCCCTAACTAGTTTTCTTTGATTCTTTTTTTTTTCTTTCTTTTTTCTTTTTTTCTCTCTTTTTTTCTTCTTATTTTCATATTTCTTTATTCTTTTTCTTTCATTATCTCTTTTTGAACCGGATCATTTTTCATCTTATTGTAACGTTCCCATTCTCTTAACCTTTTCCGAAGAAGTTATTCTTCTTTACTCAGTTTTTTTGCTCGCCCTATCTTCAATCTAAAATAAAGTTTATTTAGTTAAATAAAAATATTTTCTTTATCAAATCTCAGTCCCTTGTCTTTTATCTCAGTCCTCTGCCACAAGTTGGACAGGGGACTGAGAATAAATGAGGTTAGGCACCTAAACATGAAGGTTCATTGTCCATACTAACCAAAGTTAATGTTCCTTAGAGTAATCATTATCATACATAAATGGAAATAATCATATTAAAACTTACCTCAAAAATTGAGACAGGGGACTTAGTTTGAATAAAAACAACCACCATGTAAAATTGAAACAATCTATGAAAACTTTTAATAACCAAGCTTCTAACTAGATCCAAGATGGCTGACTGGTTGAGTCAAGCGAGTGTCTACACTGATGAACCAAAGTCAAAAGCATGTCCCACTTTTTTCAACATCTGGAGGGCATTTGAATTAGAGACAGGGGACTGAGACAAAGTTCAGTAACCACTATTTAAAAAATTTATTCTTGTTGGTACGCTGATTTAATTGAATTTGAATGTAATTAACACCATTTAGACTAAATTCCTTAAATACTAACATTTTTTTTGAATTTTATTTGAACCTTTATTTAGTATGTTACATTGACTTGAGTAGCAAGAATAGGCCTGGTGACAGAACAGGGGACTAAGAATTCAAAACATTATATTTTTTTTATATACATTAAAGTTTTTATTTTCTTCTTTTAATCACCCATACAGTTTAGTAAATTGAAGATTTTTATTTTATAAGATATTTTTTTTAAGATAGATATTAAGACTTAAATAAAAAGAAAAATTAAGTTACATGAAATAGACACTTTAGTGTAGAATCACCCACCTACTTTTTCATGTTTGAGGGTTTGTAAATAATGCATATTCGGAGTTTGAAAAAACAACGTTGGTTTGTTTTATAGGAAATTTAATGTAGTTTTTGGAAATGGGGTACTTACTAGATAAAAATTAAAGTGAGGAAGAAGAATGTTCTAAAAAGTCACCCTTTTCCTAAAAAACTAAAACAAATTTATTTCTTGAAAATGAAATGATAAGAGGGGGTCAATTTAGTTTGCCATGAAGTATATTATCATGCTGATTTTTTTTGGCACATTGTTCACCATTACTATATATATACTTTATTTTATATGTGATGATGAAGTGAAAAAAAAAATACAATTGATTTTTTGATTTATTTATTGCATTAAAAAAAAAAACTATTATTAAAATTTTGTACACTTAGCCAAAATGTATTTACTTTGATGTTTTTGTAGTGTTATTTATACCAACAGTTTTTAAATTATTATAACAAATTTAATAGCGTATATTTTACTCCAACTTTAAAAGTTGAAAGTTATAACAATAATTTGAAAATTCTAGAATATCATTAAATAGTATTAGAGTATTAATAGAGCATCTGAAATTGTTAATCTGTAAAATTGTGGTTTGTAGTTCGATAAATTTAGATAAATCAGATTTATACATTTATAATAATATGCTAAGTCCTATTTAGAATACAGCTGTATTTAAGACATTAATTTAATTGTGTAGGTGTAACTTTGAAACTGAAGTGGATACTCAAGAGACTGTAAGTCTTCAAGGATGTTTACGCAGGAAAACTGTACTCAAGGAAGGACGTAAACCTGCAGTAGCATCTTGGCAGAGGTATTGGGTACAGTTGTGGGCAACCGCATTAGTCTTCTATCTACCAAAGTCTTTTAAAGGGTGTGTACATGTTAGTCCTGTTATTAATCTTAGATTAATTATTACAAGCCATCTTCTTTATAATAAAATAAAATTGATGGAATCCTCTGTTAACTACAGTCAATAATATCAAGTTTATAACCTATAAATTTGTCATCAATAAAAAAAAACTTCCATTCTTTATTATTATTTCTGAAAGTTAAACTTATTGTCAAGCTTGTGAGACTGATATTGAACTTTGAAGAGCTCTGTATGATTGTCTGAATATCAATATGGTCTCTTTTATCTCAAAATAAATGACATTTATTGTAAGAAATGTTATTAAGTTGTAGTCTGATTTTGGAATGAATTTGTGCTGCATTCAGATATATAACTGCTCTATTTAATTAGTTATTGTTTAAATATTTGTAAAATAATTTGAAATTGTAGTTTTTGCCACATAGATGAAAGTATATGACATGTGATTTACAGATTGTCTAATCAGTTAGCCTCCATATTAAATCATACTTTAGATTTTAAAACGTAAAACAAAATCTTTGATATGTTCAAACAAATTTAAGAATAAAACTTCATTTATTTTGTTTGAATAGCACACATTTTAAACAGTTATTATAACCAAAATAATAATTATTGCATAATTACCAGAACAATTCTCAGTCAGTATTGTTTCATTCTTTAGTTTAAATCAGATGGTCAAAGATTTTATTAGAATAAATTCAAAACCATCTTGATTATTAGAAGTAGTTATAACATTTATCCTTGTATTTTGTGATTTATTTTAATGTTCCAATTATTTTATGATTTTCACATACATGAAGAGAATACATGTTACATTTTAAATTGTCAATTAAATAATCACATCTACAAGTTCCATTTGTAGATTGTAAGTGGTGTAGCTTTGATTGGATAAACAATAATCATTAATGTCTTTAAATTTTGTAATTAAACAAAATTTAACAATAAACAACTTTTTTTTACAGAAGTGAACGAAGCGATTTTAAAAGAGAACCTTGCAAGATGGCACCCATGTCTGGATGTATGGTTAGCCTCAGTGACAATCCTTTACAGACAGATGTCTTCCATATCAGGGATCCTCATAGAAGTAAGACATAAATATCTTCCATTAAATACTGTGTGATGTGTTCTAGCATATTTCTTACTAAATTAGTCACCAACTTGATCTAAAATTTTTAGTAATTACAATTCAAAATTTAAATAATAGTTCATTATCATTAATTTGAGTAGTCCTTTTTGATTTAGGTTGGTTAAATAACACATTAACTTATTTGAATATTGTGTTTCTCTTTTAGTTTTTTACGTTTATAAAAATATGTAAGTAATATTAACATTGTCCCACCTGTATTAATTTACACACAGCACAACAACTCTCTTTGGGACCACATTAAATTAGAAATTCTGCTTCAAATATACATACTTTTTTTGATTTTATTATACTAGACATAAATAATTCAAACCTGTTTTTATATAAAAAAAACTATTAAAACTAAGGTCATGGAGTTAACTTTCTTACAAAATCAAACAGTTCCATTACAAATGTAAAAAAATAGAATTACATGTAAAATTACGAGTAGTCATTTTCATGCTGGGTATGTCATAACTCCGAGATTCATAACAGACGCACTGCATTTTTGTTATCAAGCTGTAATCAAAACAAACACTTTACATTAAAAATATATAATATTCTAAGTGTTATAATGAAAATATCCAGTCTCTGAAGAACAAGCTGGTATAGTTTGTTTTACACCACAGTCCTGCGTGAAAATATTTATCTCTTTCTATTTGATAACACAAAACCATTAGTAGGCATGATCTCACCACTTCCTTCAACTTAATTTAACTTATGTTAAAATTTTTCAGCTTTATTATTTTGATTGACATATAGCTTACTCTCTTATTATCATTAACATAACTACAGTTTCTGGCAAGTCATGATCAATTTCCTTCAATTTTAACAATGAACTCTGTATCACCATAATATATGTGTGAGATAAAAAAACCTGGTTTTGGAGAACAGTGGGGCTATAAAAAAACAAGTGGGATTTTAATCTGATATGTGCATAAAATATATGTTGGTAGTATTTATCTACTAAGAGTTCCTAAAGCTGCTACAAGAATGCAGTAAAATACAAAAAATAAGGCTGTTGGAGGTGTTCCAATGGAGAACCAAGATAATGGATGGGGGAGGGATAAAACATTTTTCTTTCCTAATTAAATTTTTGCAGCAAAAAATCGTTACAAAAATGTCTCACATTTCAACTAATTTAAATATTAATGTTTAGAATATTATTATTTAAAAAATATTAAAATATTGAACTTGTCATACAAGATGTTTAAAAATTAAAATAAAACTTGATCACCATTTCTCACAAATAATGTGTTTATTAACTCAATCACATTTCAACAACATCTTCAGTGATGTATGTACATCAATCAAACTATAATACTTATTAAGAAAAGTTTTATTACACAGATATTTAAATAACAGTTATATTTTTTATTTTTTAGTTAACATGTACAAATTCCGAGCTTCAAGTCAGTCTGCAGCACAGCAGTGGTATGATGCTTTACAAAAACTATCGTTTCAAGATAAATTAACACCGCCCAACCTTATTTCCTTTGAATAGTTTAAGTTTGTTTACTCATTATTTTTATTGTGATCTGATCTGTTATAGTTGAGACTGACAGTTTTACATTATTAAGTTTGTTTTTAGTATATCCATGCCTGTCACTTTGTAAGTAGTTAGCATTTTATTTAAATCAATCAAGTCTAGTTTTAATTTCATTAAACCAAAATTTTGTTCAACATATAATAAAAATGATTTAGATTATTTGCAGTCATATTGTAGGATTGATAAGACCACAATAGCTTTAATATGTGTCACTATCTTCCTATAGTTAGAATTGTATAAGTTCTATATTAGGCATTTATTATGATATTTTATATTATAATAGTAATTAGTGAAACATTTTAAAGAGTATTTGACGTAAGAAAACATTTCTTTGATCTCTATCTACAGCAAGTATTGATTTGCTTTAATTTTACTTAGTTAATCAGCAGAAAATATTCTGAATTTTATATAATTAAATCTTAAAGTTTGCAAATATATATCAGATGTAGAGAGGTATCTAAGAAATGTTTCTTAATACAGAATTTTTCTTTAATTAACTAAATTTCAAGAAAACTAAGAAAAAATGTGTATTAAAACATCATGACATAAATGATATATTGTGATACTTTTAGTTTGTTGTTTTTTAATAATGATTTGTGAAAATAGTTTACTTTAATTTTATGATCCTCATTTTTATACCAACATAGGCATCACAATTTGTCCTTTTGTGTGTAAATAATTAAATTTATGTCATTTCTGTATCATATACTTTAGTTTTCTTGTTCTGTTCTTTTGACCACCAAGTTGTGAATGAAGTTCAATGACTAGTTATATATTATTGTATATTCTTGCCAATTTAAGTTGTTTTTTTTTTGCGCTGTGACAATGTTTATAAGATTAAATGTTAATTATAATTAATTGAGTTATTCTGTTATTCTTTTAATTTATAATGATTTAACCAAAATTAAAATTTCATAAATATTTAGTATTTCTCCTTACAGACTAAATACATAAATATTTTTTTTAATGATAAGTAAAATAGTCTATTATTTTATATTTATTTGAATGTTTTCATTTTAACCCTTTTATATGATCACAGCATATTTTTTACTCAACTGAATAAATAAATCGATATTTTTGTTTTAATAGAATAGTTCAACATAATAGTTAACTATTTTTTGACGCTTTTGAAAAAAAAAAAAGAAACTACGTTATTCAATTTAAATAATTATATGACTGCAATTTTCCAACTGACAATATTTTGAACTTTTTTGCTAGTTTTCCAATTGAGGCTCCTGAAGAGGCGTTACGTGATTTCATCCACATAGTTATTCACAGATACAAAGTATTAGTTTGAAATATAGTATTGTTACCATAATTGTTTTAACAAAAATGCTTTATGTTTTAGTCCAATTTAATGTGACATATTTAATTTTAACCTCTCAATGCCGGACATTTTAGCAAAGAATAATGCTTCCTGCCATACTTTATGGAGAAGTTTTAGTAAGCGTTCATTCAACTATTCAAATATTTATATTTCATTATAAAACTCCACCACTATAAACACTTTGAGTCTTTTAACACTTACTAAAAAACTAAAAGAATTATAAACAAATGTAATCACAGAACTAACATATAAAAATATTAGGCGATAAACACACACTCACTTCTCTTTCAAAAATTATAAAAACAAAATAACAAAAGAATTTTTACATATGATTTAAACACAATGATTCACTTTTATTTTTCCAAACACAACATAAAAACTATAAAAATACGAAACAAATATTATAAAACCATGATAAAAGACAGAAACTTCTTCATGTGTAACACACAGCTGTGAGGCTGAGACAGCTGATTAGTGAAGAAACACTTGATTTCTAAATTTCTTCAACTAATAAAATGCACTGGTTTCAGACAGACGATTAGTAATGATATAAATGGCTTTTCTACATTTCTGTGTATTTAAATTTCTTGAAGTAATCCCAAATATAGCCAGTAGAGATCAGTAGCTAACAAACTAATACTATTCGAACAGTCCTTGGCAATCTTCAAATACAGTAGGTAAAATCATGTGACCGCGCAACTCACCAAACCACATTGAGGGGTTATAATATTTTGAAGATAGTAAAAATTAAATTGATTCAAAGATCTGCAATGATAATTTCGATAGAATTAAAAAAACTGATTTAACAAAAATGATGATACTTAATGTCACAGAAAGCAGTGGATTGGCACTATTTTTTACATTTTAAGTAATGAATATTTTTAAAATGTTTCATGTAATTGTATAACATTGTTTTTTTAAGTTAAATTTGTTAATAGTAATTTTTTTTTGTAAAGATTAATCATTGATACTATACTGTAATGTAAATCTAATACTGTATACTGTAAATCTAACAACTGTAGATTTTTTATCAGATTAAAATGATCCATAATTTTGTATTAATGGAAGATTGCATTTAATTCTTGTATTATTTACACAAATTTTAAATAAACATATCTATGAAACCATATCATCTTTTAAAACGGAAGTAAAATAAGAGTTATTTTTATATTAAAATTTTGTTCCAAAAGCTATTAGTCTTTAATTTTGTATTTTATAAGATGTTATTTTGAGTTTTTAATAAAAATATATATTTTAATGTCTAGCTGATTAGTACCTACTGCCGACTATTTATACATTGGTAAACTGTCTTAGGATAGTATACTTTTTATATGATAGAATATACAACAATATTGTTTATTTGCTGCTTTATTAATCAAATCAATTTTATTTTTTTAAATTTCATAATAAACACTAGTTTTTGAGTTTTGGTTTCATTTTTAATTTGATTTTTACAAACAATTGTGTAATAGTATTTTCATTTTACATACCAAGCATGAAAGAATAATTATGAAGGTCTGAAAAACTCAGTCTATTTTAGTCTGATTGGAAAGAAGCAAAGGAGGTTGATTAAGTAGAGAATATTTAAAATAAAGTTGTAAGGTTAAAGAGGAATATAGGTTATAATTAATCTTTCTTGTTGCCAATGAAAACGTTTGGTATAAGAGTAAAGATAGCTATAACCTTTTTTTAAAGTATTTGTGTGTGGGAAAAATTATTTAAAACATTAAAAAAATTTCCTCAATTTACCACCATTGTCTAACACAAGGTAAGATTTTATAATTATTATTTCTACAACTCTTTTAAGCTTTAAAATTTGCAATAATTTTTGTTATCACGGTTTACCATGAGAAAAACTTTATTATTAAATGTATTTTATACATTTTTTATTTGTATTAGAAATCGATGATCTATGTAGAGAACAAATATGTTATTCAGAAACTATAACTTAATTGTTTATGAGCAATAAACTTGTTTTTTTTCCCACTAGTCTATTTTAGTAATTTCTTTTATTTATAGACGAAATGTATGTTTTTACATTTATATGACAATAAATTTTGTTAAAATGTCAATTAAAATTGATTTTGGCCTGATGCACTAGTTTGTAAAGTAGTTTGAAAAGCAATATTGTGATACTTTTATAATACCACCCATCAATCATTTTACAAACATTTATTATTATTTTTTACTTTTAATTAGTATACTGTATTATATAGCAGTTTAAATGGTATATTATTACACCATATTAATTCGTATATCCATATCACTTAAATTATCTATATAGGCTTGTTAATTCATCATAATTAAAAATATTAGCATATTCTTGTAATTTAAGTACCAGCAACTATGTAATACAAGCTTTTTGATTATGTAGGCTAAAGCAAATGGTTTGAAACTATTCCAAAATATTCAAGAATTAGGAATGGCTTAATCTGAAAAATATTTCTGGAATTTAAGGAAGTTGAACATTAAAACATCAAATTATCTATTATCGAAGGTAATTGTTTTTTCTAAATAAGCGGACTTTTGATCTAAAGTTAATGTATTCTTTTATAAATTTAAAAAATTGATTATAAAATCCTTGCGATGTGAAAAAAGTTAGGAATTTATTTTCCTTCAGCTCAACTTTTAGAAGATTAAATGTTGGCTTGTTAGTTTTTGTATGAAAAAAACATAAAAACTTTGTATGGAAGTGTAATATTATGAATCTATTATATTTGCTGTACATTCATTATTCAATTTAATGTTGCTTCATTTCTGTTGAACTGAAGAAATGGAAGCGGAACAGATGAGCAATATTTATCCAAGAATAATTACGGACGACTGTAAATAATTGAAGAACTCTATCAAAACCATGAATTATGGAAGGGAAAATGTTCTGTTCTTTGACAAATTTCAATTGATGGAAAACCATACAAAAATTCTTGAATTCTTTTATAACTTGCATATCGGCCTATTCATTGTGAAGTAGTAAATACTAACTTATAGGTTAAGGAAGTGTAATATACGTATCCTGAATAATGCCTTAGAATATATGACATGTTTCTCTCTAGGCAACTATTTACTATGTGATAGTTTTATTATGATATGAATATTTGCTTTGTCTATGTATTTTATTTGTATTATAATGTTAGTAGCCCATTGTGTTCCTTTATAATGTGTTTAAAGTCTATAAAGTTAAATGTACATACGTTAATGATAACTTTGTTCTTTACTTCAACCTACAAAATATCTATTTATTACTTTATCAGTCCAGTCATTTAGAGAAAAAATATCTCAAGCTGTTTTTTTAAACACACACGTTAAGATTAGTAGAATAATAATGTGCATACTTTTACAAACATTTAAAATTGTTACAAAATTATTATTCTTCAGTTTTTATAGAATAATTTGTTAGGATTTAATAGATAATGTTTGTATTACAACAAAAAATTTATAAGTTGCTTCAAGTTGTATAATCAATTAAAAATGAATCTTTTAACATAACTTTTAATTGTAGTGGTAGTTACACAAAAAACAATGTTTAATCAACCTTTGTATTTAAAGAAAACTGTAAGAGAAATTGGCTGAAATTATATTAATATATTCTTTGACTGTAGAAGGACACTTTTCATGGAGAAGTAATAATATAATATTCATATTATAAATTTTAATTTAATTAAAAAATATAAATTTTCATGTTTGTTTAATAATTTTATTGACATTTATTTTTATACTCCTCCTTTTTACAAAGTTTTATAAAGTCACATTAACATTTTCAAAAATTGATTCGCAATAGTAGGAAATTGTAGAAAATTTTATTCCCGATGACTTTTTCAAGAAACTTTTTCATAAAATGTGATCCTCTCAAGTTATTCAATAAAAACTTTAAAAATATTTTTTTGGAAGAATTAAAAATATTTGTACAAGTATTTACACTCTTTTACCTGGTCATGAAAAAAAATTACAAATAATAACACATGTATTACAAAAAAGCTATTAGTTTTTTACTAATTTTACCTCCTTTCTTGCCTAAAATGACGACTTCCCACCACTTATTTTTGTTTTGTGAATTTTTGATTTTTCATGGTATGAAAAAACTCTACAAATGTTAAGAATAGTATAAAGAAGCTTGTGAGTGAATGTAAAACCTTTTTTTCAAAATTGTAGTATATTTAATTATACAAAATATAAAATCAAATTTAAAAAATAGAGTTTTCTTACGGATTGTGTTGGCAATTAATGTTTTTAGTGCTCTCTATTGGATTTCTTAGCAACTATTCTTCAAATGGGTAATTAAAAATGTAGTAATTAGGACACCGAGAACTTTTTTTCAAAACACTATATAAATATCTTACCTTATGATCGACCTACTTTAGTTTATCTTTCTGAAATCAAAATATTATTTAGAAGATTTTCCAATAAAGTTTATTTGTGCAATTTGGAAGTCACAATTTCACATTATAGAAGTTTTAGAGTATTCGTTTCTGAGACAAATTATTCCAAATTTACAGACAGTGTAAGTACATTTCAAATATACAGATTTTGTTATGTGACTACATTGATGACATTTAAATTCTTTGTATATAAAGTAAGCTTCCCGAAGAAATACTGTGAATATGGGTCTCTCCAAATAGGAGATATGTATCAATTTGGTTAGAATAACAAATATGTTTATTTTGAAAATATCAAAGAATTCTTAAAATAAAAAATAATACCCCATCATAATATTGGTGCACTAGAGTCTTGAAACATGAGTGGTAGGCTAGACAATTATTGAGAGAAATACATAAAAATTAGAAATAAACTCAAAATTGTGATTATTAACAGTGTAGATACATCTCCCGAGACTTCAATTAGAATGCTGATTCTTGCCTGTTTATAGGTGTGGCTTTGCCACTAATTATTTTAATTTAGCTAAAAATAAATATTTGTAAACGTTATGCCTATTTAGAACTATAGGCTTTGTATGTAAGAGGTTTAAACCAAAAACATTTGAAATATCCCAAGGAAACATTCAAAATTTGTATTGTAGGCCCTTGTATGTACAAGATTTAAACCTCAAAGTTGAAATATGGGAATGGAAATGTTCAAAATTTGTAAGAAATGTATGTCCTTTCTAGAAATTTACTACTTCAACTGTGTATAATATGTACAAGTTTTAAACTAAAAATGTTTGTAATATGACAATGGAAACTTAAATTGACTGAAATTTGTACATTTCCAAAGAAGCAATTGCATTAACCTTTTGGTGCAATTTAACACCCTTTTAACTGAAAGTACATATAAATTTGGGTAAAAAATGTAACTCATTTTGGTTTTTAAAGACCCAAAATGTATATAATTCAGGAAAACAAGGAACAGGCCTAAATTTTAGATTTAAGAGGCTCATGTTTAAAGGACAGGGGAAAACTATGGTTTTTTACATTTGTAAGACCCAAAATTTAACTTGCAAAGGACCCACATTTTGATTTTAAAGGCTAAAAAGGATCATAGAGGACCAAATTTTGGTTTTAAAAGCCAAAAAGTATCTTAGGGGACCCAAATTTTAGTTTACAGGCATGTAAGTGGGCCAGGAAATGAAATAAACCACAATCACTCTATAGTTCTGTCTGTCAGTATATAAATAAAATTCGATAATTTAGTTAAAAATTACAATATATACTGATCCATATTTGAATACAGACAGATTTTCATAAATTATTTCTTAAAGATATTTAAATATAATTTTTACAATAATTGAGCTCTACAAATACCTGGTTTTGTTCAAATCAAAGACCAATATGTTAGTATCGGCTGGCAGAATGAAAAAAACTACTTTGTCAGATTATCCACCATGGTTGCTTTACAGAAAGTGGAACACTGAATGATCCTATTGGAAAAAAACAGAAACCTGTTGACTAGCATTGGAATAGAATAAAAAACCACACGTTTTATTTTTTTTGGGAGTGATCGTTTTATTTTATGACTTGTCACAATTTTGATCTATAACTTTTGAACTCAAATTTTTATTAATGGCAACCAATATATTTTGTTCAGTCAAAAGACGCTACATTTGATTGAAATTGATAGAGAGTAGTTTTTTAGTAAATATAACCAATTTTATGTTTTGGTCTTACCCAAATACTGCATTAAAAATTTTAAATTATTCATACAAATTACGCCTATATATCTCATTAAATTTTTCTCTTCTTTGGGTTGTACCACACTATAAGGAAAACAGAAATCATTCTAAAAACCAATCTTTGAACTTGGAGGATCTCAAAATGGATATTTTTATAAAAAACAAGTCTATTTTTAGTTTACCTAGTCTAATATTTTTTATACTATGTATGTGTGAAGAAGTAAAAATTACCATAGTAATAATATTATAAAGGACAAACAACGAACATAATTAATTATAATTTAAAAAGCCAAATAGACAATAAAATTCCTTCTTGTGGCAATCACTGTAGCCAGTGTGAATGAACTTATTTAAACAAACCACTAAATGGTGTATACAGTAATCATTTATATAAAAATCTCAATTATAACTGACCAACCTAATAATACCATAAAATAAAAAAAAACAAAATATATTATTGTCATTATTCTCAGGTTAACACATGCACACAAATCATAGTATTGAAATGCAACTTGCAAGGCCAATAATGTCTTGTTTGTTACAGTGAAGAAACTAATAATATTTCAACTTTATTATTCTTTTATAGTCCAACTTTAATAAACAACATACTATAATCAATAGAATAAAATATCAATTTTTGTATTCCTTTGTCACTTACCAACTATGCAAACTTTACCATATTGTTTGTTCCTCAGAACAAAATTTTCCCTGTATGGGAAATATAGAGCTAAGATAAATTATACAGGGTTATCATAAAATAATGTTAGGGTTTTTAACATGATTTAAATTAAAACAGAATTACTTAAAGCTGATGTTGTTTATTTATCTAAAATTGTCGTCTGAAACCGTTTTATTTCATAACTAATAAATTTTGATATGTATGCTATTAGTCGCTTGGCAAATGTCCAATCGATAATTAAGTTCTGCCCAAATGTTAGTTAGTTGCCATTGCTTCATAATCCAGTTCCTTAAGTGATTTAGGTCATGAATTTTTTCTCGATAAACAATGTCTTTGATGTACCCCCACAAGAAAAAATCGCAAGGTGTCAGGTCCTGGACTCCTTGGAGGCCAGCATATAGGTCCATCGATGTCCAAACTTTTCATTCAAAGTGTCTGTGACAAATGCACTAAATTGCGGGGTGTGCCATCTTGTTGGAAATGAAGTTGTTGAATGTTTTCGAGTTCATTTAGCTGAGGAAAACAATAATTGATTAACATATCGAGATACACAATTCCAATAATTGTCTTCTTCTGTCAGCAAAGAAGAAAGGGCATATGAGATGATTTTTATCATACCACACCAAACATTAACTTTAGGCGAGTCGTGTATTTTCTCAAAAATTGTATGTAGGTGAATCCCCATAAGATGTGAATTGCTTCTGTTAATAGAACCATTGATATGGAATGTAGCTTCGGAAAAAATTATATCATCTAAAAATGATTGGTTTTCATCAATCTTGTTCAACATTTCAACAGTAAAATTAAAATGTTTTGCACCATCATCAGTTATCAATTCCTGCAATAGCTGGATTTTATATACGTTTAATATCAGTCTATTGTATACAATTTTGTGGATTGTTGTTTTTGGACCTAACTCTAGACTTCGTCGAGGTTCTTAGGACTTCTTATTGCAGATTGTCTTAAAACTCCAACTATTTTGTCTGATACACTTGGCCTACCAGATGATTTCTGCTTTTGAACTGATCCAGTTTCTTCGAATTGTTTGAACCATCGTACGTTATTTTATGTGGTGGATCTTTTCTTTATTCACGTCGAAATGCACGTTGCTCTGAAATTACAGACATGAATTCAGCCAGCACAAAACACACTTTGATTTTCTTTATTAGAGAACATAATAACACACTCCACACAGAACATTCCAGAAAACACACTACCACAACAATGCAAGAACTAATTTTGAGGTTACAACAGCTGTTTACAAACTTGGGTTATTGGCTATCAGCGATACCAATACAACACCACAAAATTTCTCTACTGTCTTCGTATGAATTAATGAAACCCCACCATTCATTTATGATAATCCTGTATAATTTTCACAACCAAATATTTCTCTGAACATGTTATTTATTTTTGTTTTCTTGACATTCTGTCCTCATTTACCGTATGGTAACACTCTTAAATATATTTTAATAACAAATTTTGAATATGGAAATTCTACTTATTATTATATTACTTATAGAAATACAGGCGCTTAACATGATGAAATGTTCACTGATGTTACCCATACAAGTCATTTGCACAATTTTTGGCCCATATTGAGCAAAACATTATGCTAAATTATTCAGCATATGCATATGCAATATTTACCCAGCATGTTATGTATATAAAGTTTAAATTATTAAACTAGACTCTGCTGTACATAATAACAATAAATTTGTGCCAAGATGTTTCCTAACGTTCTCTCACCAGAGTTAAAATAACACCTGTAAGGAAATTTATGCTGAGATAGTCCAGAAACTTGATAACCTTTTCAAAACATCATCGCTTGTGATGAAACCTTTTTGTATCTTCTAGAAAACACCATCATTACCAATAAATAAAAAAGTCTTTCAAAGCAAGTCCAAGTTGAAAGCCATGCTTAATATGTTTTTTTAAATTTTATTTATTTATTTATTTTTTTTTATCAATGCTGTAAATTTTGGAACAATAGGATCCAGAAGGCACAGTAGTATAAGGAAGTTTTGACAAAACCGAGACAAGGAGTCAGACAAAAAATTACTACAACTGTGGAAAAATAGTTTATTCCTCATCAGTTATCTAAATTTTCAAAAATTAATCTTTTACTAAAATAATAATATTTTAAATGTTTCAATGTGCTTTGATACTTTGGTTTTCCACAACAATTACCATATTCTTATGGTGTATTATATAAATACATTAGTCACATAATTGTAGGTCCTTTTGGCATTTTAAAAATAACAAATAAGCTACTACCTACTATATATTTTTTATCCTTATGGTTTCAGGATTCCGAAAATAAATTTAGTTTGCCAATGTTTTAGTCCTATCTAACTCCTCGGAAATATTTTTAATTTTCTCTATATTTAATTCTACCTCAATTAAGTTCATCAACCAGCAAAATCTATTCATAAGTTCCCACAATAGTGGCTGTTTGAAAATTCTAAAAACAAAATCTCAAAAATTTTAATTTTACTATCTGAAAGGTCATAAAAAACGTAAAATTACATTTTGAACTAAATGTATGCTATTTAAAATTTTTATAAAATAAAATAACATATATACAGCAAAGTTCAATACATTTCTTATAGAATATTTTTGTTTCCACTCTATTTTTCACAATTATCTCCAAATCTTGAGCAAGTTTTATTGAAACTTCCAGTTATAGTTAATTCCATTTATAGTTTCAAAATTGTTTCTATTTAATAAAGATAAACCGCTATCAGAGTTTTTTAAAAGTATTTATCTAATAATTTTTTTACAGGATATAAAAAATACAATATTTTATTTAAGCAATCATAGAAAATTGGTTTTCTACAAAGGGAAGTGAGAATAGATTTTTTTCCCCCCCTGATAAACACCCATGTGAATATATTGAATCAATAGTTTTTTTAGGATAGGTATGTTATTAGCTAGGTTGGCATTTCCTCATTCAACAGAAGAGAAAAAATATAAACATAATTCAATACATACAATTTATTGATTATATTATTAAAGTTTTTTTTCTGTACATTTGAAATAACGCTCTTAATATAAGTATAAATAATAATTTATATAAAAACAACAAAATGAAATAAAATAATTAAAATGACTAGATTAGACTAGAAAACCTAGAATGAAAATTGAAGTTTTTAAATAACATAAATTATCTTGAATCAAGGTCTTTTCCAGGAATAACTGACTTATTAAAATGGTTAACAACATTATCACATTTTAAGCATAACTCTAATAAAATTACATTCTAATAATTTCCCCCGCAAAATGTGTTGGTTGAAATGTGCTTATAAATAACTGGATCATAAGTACTTTTCAGTATTTCAGTACTTCTTGTATTTATTTTTATTTTTAATTATGGTGTAGGAATAGAATGATGCAATAATTTCTAAAGTTTGTGTTGACAATATATAAGCTATTAATTAAACTTTATTTATGTTTACAGCCTATCAGTAGGCTGTGAGTAGGATAGTGCTGTGATTTTTTTTTCTGAGGTTTACTTAATAGAGAGAAACTGCTCCTTTAAGCGATACTTCATTCAAGAATTCTGCCTTCAACAAGTCTTAGATATTTCCACCAATATCAGCTAGGTTTTTATGATTTCAGTAATAATTCTCCATCTATAAGCACATTTAACTACACTTTAACTCATTTTTAATAGAATAACTTATTATAAATACTGTAATGTTATTCCAGGGGAAATATGTGGGATTTTTTTACAACTTATTGGTTCACTGTTCAGTATTACTGAAGTATGAGTTTTGCATTAAATACAGCTTATCTATTGGGTTTATCTGACCCATAGCAGAATGTATTATTCCTTCATGACTAGGCGTAGAACCAAGTTCTAAAGATAATGTATCTGAACCTCCTTCATCTAAATTAGTACTGTCATCCAATGAAATGTCAGAACTGCAAAAACTCTCACCAGAATGTGCTGGATAACCATCTGTAATATAAATAATGACTGTTAAGTAAAAATCATTTGCTCAAAGCAGTTGATGTGGTGAATTACAAATACATAACTATAACTTTTTTCAACATAAGCTAGTGGGTTAAATCTAAGGTGTACTATTACAGAGACAAAACAGTATAATGTTATGGCATCTCTATGTTTGTTATAGTGCTTAGAAAATAGTATACAAGCACTAAAGATTTTGTTTCTGGAAACCTTGTTAAATTTTTTTCAAGGTGACCAAATTTGCAATATTAAATTTTGAAGGAAATTCCAGTTTATAATTTGTATGATATAAGTTTATAGTTCGTGAAATTTTTAATTTAAAAATCAAAAATTAATTATGATAATGAGTTGTTTTCAATTATTTCAGCTTAAAATCATGTTTATTCTTTTCTATTCATAGGAAATATTACAAATATTAACAATTTAAAATTTGTGTTTTTACAAATTGTAGTTTGGTTGTTTATGAAAAAAATTTCATTACTGTTGAGACCGATGGTTCTTGGTGGAATTCCATGTTTAAAGATAATAAAACACAATTTTTTATTTTGTACTATCCACTTTTTATTAGTATAGCCGACCAATGGTTTCGCCTGCTAAGGCATTGACGAGGCTGTATTACATAATGCCTTAGCAGGCAAAACCATTGGTCGGCTAGACTAATAAAAAGTGGATAGTACAAAATAAAAAATTGTGTTTTATTATCTTTTTATGAAAAAATTGCCTATTTATGCAGTTTTTCTTTTAATTTTGATAATAAAGTCGTACAATTACATATGGCTATATATAATAGATTTAATCTGGTAATTTGTACCTTAAAACTACAATATTAGGAAAGAGAAAAGAACAAGAGTATTAGATTTACAATAGAGTAACCAAAAATATGTTTTTCATTGTTCCAAGCATATGGATAACACCATAAATAATGCAAAAAAAGAAGTTAAGATAATATGTGATATCATAACAGATGTTTTATTTATTTGTTTGGAGTTCAGCATTATCTAGGTCATAATACATTCAATTAACACATATCATGCTTTCTGTGACATATGTTCTGATTGTATCAATCAATTCAATTTATCATTCTGATACCGAATACAAGGAAAGGACTTAAGTTTACTTAACAACTAGTTGGAAATTAAAGACAAAATATTACTTTGGTTTTGTTTTATATGTATATGTAGTTGTTTTGCAAGTTAAACACAACTGTTATTAATTACAATATTATTAAACAAATTTCTAACAGAAAATAAGATATCGTAAACCCGTAGTCTCACCACAGTCGCAACATAATGAGACTCTTCTTCATTTTTGTGGAATTGTTTCGACTAGAGTCAAAAGTTGGTGGCATGTTTAACTACCTTTATTATTTCAATTCATCGATCTTCTCCATTGGTCCTAACTTAAATGTCTATCTAATGTTATGAAATTTTATTTAAAAAAAAATGATGTATCAACATATTTTATAAATCAACAACAATAATGAAGTAAATAAATAACAAAATTATATTTGTGGGATTATGTAAGTTTAGTGACAAATCTTTTAATATATTCAATCGTGGAGTTTAAACAAAAATATTAAACACTAAACATACTTTTCAGGTGTAATACAAACAAATAAATTGTGACTAACCTTCAGGTGAATATGGGTTGTTTGGATTTAGAGGTTGACTACTCGATGTAGGATAGACAGTATCTGATGAATCGTGCATACTCAGTCCATTTATACTCAAGTAGTGATCTGCAAGTTAAATGAATATCAAATGTGGAATATAACACTTTCTATAGATAATTTGTAATAAGCTACATTATTCTGTAAAATATTATTTGAAGGACAACATTGTAAGCACATGGTAAGATTTAGAGGTTGACTACTCGATGTGGGATAGACAGTATCTGATGAATCGTGCATACTCAGTCCATTTATACTCAAGTAGTGATCTGCAAGTTAAATGAATATCAAATGTGGAATATAACACTTTCTATAGATAATTTGTAATAAGCTACATTATTCTGTAAAATATTATTTGAAGGACAACATTGTAAGCACATGGTAAGATTTAGAGGTTGACTACTCGATGTGGGATAGACAGTATCTGATGAATCGTGCATACTCAGTCCATTTATACTCAAGTAGTGATCTGCAAGTTAAATGAATATCAAATGTGGAATATAACACTTTCTATAGATAATTTGTAATAAGCTACATTATTCTGTAAAATATTATTTGAAGGACAACATTGTAAGCACATGGTAAGATTTAGAGGTTGACTACTCGATGTGGGATAGACAGTATCTGATGAATCGTGCATACTCAGTCCATTTATACTCAAGTAGTGATCTGCAAGTTAAATGAATATCAAATGTGGAATATAACACTTTCTATAGATAATTTGTAATAAGCTACATTATTCTGTAAAATATTATTTGAAGGACAACATTGTAAGCACATGGTAAGATTTAGAGGTTGACTACTCGATGTGGGATAGACAGTATCTGATGAATCGTGCATACTCAGTCCATTTATACTCAAGTAGTGATCTGCAAGTTAAATGAATATCAAATGTGGAATATAACACTTTCTATAGATAATTTGTAATAAGCTACATTATTCTGTAAAATATTATTTGAAGGACAACATTGTAAGCACATGGTAAGATTTAGAGGTTGACTACTCGATGTGGGATAGACAGTATCTGATGAATCGTGCATACTCAGTCCATTTATACTCAAGTAGTGATCTGCAAGTTAAATGAATATCAAATGTGGAATATAACACTTTCTATAGATAATTTGTAATAAGCTACATTATTCTGTAAAATATTATTTGAAGGACAACATTGTAAGCACATGGTAAGATTTAGAGGTTGACTACTCGATGTGGGATAGACAGTATCTGATGAATCGTGCATACTCAGTCCATTTATACTCAAGTAGTGATCTGCAAGTTAAATGAATATCAAATGTGGAATATAACACTTTCTATAGATAATTTGTAATAAGCTACATTATTCTGTAAAATATTATTTGAAGGACAACATTGTAAGCACATGGTAAGATTTAGAGGTTGACTACTCGATGTGGGATAGACAGTATCTGATGAATCGTGCATACTCAGTCCATTTATACTCAAGTAGTGATCTGCAAGTTAAATGAATATCAAATGTGGAATATAACACTTTCTATAGATAATTTGTAATAAGCTACATTATTCTGTAAAATATTATTTGAAGGAAAACATTGTAAGCACATGGTAAGATTTAGAGGTTGACTACTCGATATAGGATAGACAGTATCTGATGAATCGTGCATACTCAGTCCATTTATACTCAAGTAGTGATCTGCAAGTTAAATGAATATCAAATGTGGAATATAACACTTTCTATAGATAATTTGTAATAAGCTACATTATTCTGTAAAATATTATTTGAAGGACAACATTGTAAGCACATGGTAAGATTTAGAGGTTGACTACTCGATGTGGGATAGACAGTATCTGATGAATCGTGCATACTCAGTCCATTTATACTCAAGTAGTGATCTGCAAGTTAAATGAATATCAAATGTGGAATATAACACTTTCTATAGATAATTTGTAATAAGCTACATTATTCTGTAAAATATTATTTGAAGGACAACATTGTAAGCACATGGTAAGATTTAGAGGTTGACTACTCGATGTGGGATAGACAGTATCTGATGAATCGTGCATACTCAGTCCATTTATACTCAAGTAGTGATCTGCAAGTTAAATGAATATCAAATGTGGAATATAACACTTTCTATAGATAATTTGTAATAAGCTACATTATTCTGTAAAATATTATTTGAAGGACAACATTGTAAGCACATGGTAAGATTTAGAGGTTGACTACTCGATGTGGGATAGACAGTATCTGATGAATCGTGCATACTCAGTCCATTTATACTCAAGTAGTGATCTGCAAGTTAAATGAATATCAAATGTGGAATATAACACTTTCTATAGATAATTTGTAATAAGCTACATTATTCTGTAAAATATTATTTGAAGGAAAACATTGTAAGCACATGGTAAGATTTAGAGGTTGACTACTCGATATAGGATAGACAGTATCTGATGAATCGTGCATACTCAGTCCATTTATACTCAAGTAGTGATCTGCAAGTTAAATGAATATCAAATGTGGAATATAACACTTTCTATAGATAATTTGTAATAAGCTACATTATTCTGTAAAATATTATTTGAAGGACAACATTGTAAGCACATGGTAAGATTTAGAGGTTGACTACTCGATGTGGGATAGACAGTATCTGATGAATCGTGCATACTCAGTCCATTTATACTCAAGTAGTGATCTGTAAGTTAAATGAACATCAAATGTGGAATGTAACACTTTCTGTAGATAATTTGTAATAAGCTACATTATTCTGTAATATATTATTTGAAGGACAACATTGTAAGCACATGGTAAGATTTAGAGGTTGACTACTCGATATAGGATAGACAGTATCTGATGAATCGTGCATACTTAGTCCATTTATACTCAAGTAGTGATCTGCAAGTTAAATGAATATCAAATGTGGAATATAACACTTTCTATAGATAATTTGTAATAAGCTACATTATTCTGTAATATATTATTTGAAGGACAACATTGTAAGCACATGGTAAGATTTAGAGGTTGACTACTCGATGTGGGATAGACAGTATCTGATGAATCGTGCATACTCAGTCCATTTATACTCAAGTAGTGATCTGCAAGTTAAATGAATATCAAATGTGGAATATAACACTTTCTATAGATAATTTGTAATAAGCTACATTATTCTGTAAAATATTATTTGAAGGACAACATTGTAAGCACATGGTAAGATTTAGAGGTTGACTACTCGATGTGGGATAGACAGTATCTGATGAATCGTGCATACTCAGTCCATTTATACTCAAGTAGTGATCTGCAAGTTAAATGAATATCAAATGTGGAATATAACACTTTCTATAGATAATTTGTAATAAGCTACATTATTCTGTAAAATATTATTTGAAGGAAAACATTGTAAGCACATAGTAAGATTTAGAGGTTGACTACTCGATATAGGATAGACAGTATCTGATGAATCGTGCATACTCAGTCCATTTATACTCAAGTAGTGATCTGCAAGTTAAATGAATATCAAATGTGGAATATAACACTTTCTATAGATAATTTGTAATAAGCTACATTATTCTGTAAAATATTATTTGAAGGACAACATTGTAAGCACATGGTAAGATTTAGAGGTTGACTACTCGATGTGGGATAGACAGTATCTGATGAATCGTGCATACTCAGTCCATTTATACTCAAGTAGTGATCTGTAAGTTAAATGAACATCAAATGTGGAATGTAACACTTTCTGTAGATAATTTGTAATAAGCTACATTATTCTGTAATATATTATTTGAAGGACAACATTGTAAGCACATGGTAAGATTTAGAGGTTGACTACTCGATATAGGATAGACAGTATCTGATGAATCGTGCATACTCAGTCCATTTATACTCAAGTAGTGATCTGCAAGTTAAATGAATATCAAATGTGGAATATAACACTTTCTATAGATAATTTGTAATAAGCTACATTATTCTGTAAAATATTATTTGAAGGACAACATTGTAAGCACACAGTAAGATTTAGAGGTTGACTACTCGATGTGGGATAGACAGTATCTGATGAATCATGCATACTCAGTCCATTTATACTCAAGTAGTGATCTGCAAGTTAAATGAATATCAAATGTGGAATATAACACTTTCTATAGATAATTTGTAATAAGCTACATTATTCTGTAAAATATTATTTGAAGGACAACATTGTAAGCACACAGTAAGATTTAGAGGTTGACTACTCGATGTGGGATAGACAGTATCTGATGAATCATGCATACTCAGTCCATTTATACTCAAGTAGTGATCTGCAAGTTAAATGAACATCAAATGTGGAATATAACACTTTCTGTAGATAATTTGTAATAAGCTACATTATTCTGTAATATATTATTTGAAGGAAAACATTGTAAGCACATGGTAAGATTTAGAGGTTGACTACTCGATGTGGGATAGACAGTATCTGATGAATCGTGCATACTCAGTCCATTTATACTCAAGTAGTGATCTGTAAGTTAAATGAACATCAAATGTGGAATGTAACACTTTCTGTAGATAATTTGTAATAAGCTACATTATTCTGTAAAATATTATTTGAAGGACAACATTGTAAGCACACAGTAAGATTTAGAGGTTGACTACTCGATGTGGGATAGACAGTATCTGATGAATCATGCATACTCAGTCCATTTATACTCAAGTAGTGATCTGCAAGTTAAATGAACATCAAATGTGGAATGTAACACTTTCTGTAGATAATTTGTAATAAGCTACATTATTCTGTAAAATATTATTTGAAGGACAACATTGTAAGCACACAGTAAGATTTAGAGGTTGACTACTCGATGTGGGATAGACAGTATCTGATGAATCGTGCATACTCAGTCCATTTATACTCAAGTTAAATGAACATCAAATGTGGAATATAACACTTTCTGTAGATAATTTGTAATAAGCTACATTATTCTGTAAAATATTATTTGAAGGACAACATTGTAAGCACACAGTAAGATTTAGAGGTTGACTACTCGATGTGGGATAGACAGTATCTGATGAATCGTGCATACTCAGTCCATTTATACTCAAGTTAAATGAACATCAAATGTGGAATATAACACTTTCTGTAGATAATTTGTAATAAGCTACATTATTCTGTAAAATATTATTTGAAGGACAACATTGTAAGCACACAGTAAGATTTAGAGGTTGACTACTCGATGTGGGATAGACAGTATCTGATGAATCGTGCATACTCAGTCCATTTATACTCAAGTTAAATTAATGAACATCAAATGTGGAATATAACACTTTCTGTAGATAATTTGTAATAAGCTACATTATTCTGTAAAATATTATTTGAAGGACAACATTGTAAGCACACAGTAAGATTTAGAGGTTGACTACTCGATGTGGGATAGACAGTATCTGATGAATCGTGCATACCCAGTCCATTTATACTCAAGTAGTGATCTGCAAGTTAAATGAACATCAAATGTGGAATATAACACTTTCTGTAGATAATTTGTAATAAGCTACATTATTCTGTAATATATTATTTGAAGGACAACATTGTAAGCACATGGTAAGATTTAGAGGTTGACTACTCGATGTAGGATAGACAGTATCTGATGAATCGTGCATACTTAGTCCATTTATACTCAAGTAGTGATCTGTAAGTTAAATGAACATCAAATGTGAAATATAACACTTTCTGTAGATAATTTGTAATAAGCTACATTATTCTGTAATATATTATTTGAAGGAAAACATTGTAAGCACATGGTAAGATTTAGAGGTTTACTACTCGATGTAGGATAGACAGTATCTGATGAATCGTGCATACCCATTCCATTTATACTCAAGTAGTGATCTGTAAGTTAAATGAACATCAAATGTGGAATATAACACTTTCTGTAGATAATTTGTAATAAGCTACATTATTCTGTAATATATTATTTGAAGGAAAACATTGTAAGCACATGGTAAGATTTAGAGGTTGACTACTCGATGTAGGATAGACAGTATCTGATGAATCGTGCATACTTAGTCCATTTATACTCAAGTAGTGATCTGTAAGTTAAATGAACATCAAATGTGGAATATAACACTTTCTGTAGATAATTTGTAATAAGCTACATTATTCTGTAATATATTATTTGAAGGAAAACATTGTAAGCACATGGTAAGATTTAGAGGTTGACTACTCGATATAGGATAGACAGTATCTGATGAATCGTGCATACTCAGTCCATTTATACTCAAGTAGTGATCTGCAAGTTAAATGAACATCAAATGTGGAATGTAACACTTTCTGTAGATAATTTGTAATAAGCTACATTATTCTGTAATATATTATTTGAAGGAAAACATTGTAAGCACATGGTAAGATTTAGAGGTTGACTACTCGATATAGGATAGACAGTATCTGATGAATCGTGCATACTCAGTCCATTTATACTCAAGTAGTGATCTGTAAGTTAAATGAACATCAAATGTGGAATATAACACTTTCTGTAGATAATTTGTAATAAGCTACATTATTCTGTAATATATTATTTGAAGGAAAACATTGTAAGCACATGGTAAGATTTAGAGGTTTACTACTCGATGTAGGATAGACAGTATCTGATGAATCGTGCATACTTAGTCCATTTATACTCAAGTAGTGATCTGTAAGTTAAATGAACATCAAATGTGGAATATAACACTTTCTGTAGATAATTTGTAATAAGCTACATTATTCTGTAATATATTATTTGAAGGAAAACATTGTAAGCACATGGTAAGATTTAGAGGTTGACTACTCGATATAGGATAGACAGTATCTGATGAATCGTGCATACTCAGTCCATTTATACTCAAGTAGTGATCTGCAAGTTAAATGAACATCAAATGTGGAATATAACACTTTCTGTAGATAATTTGTAATAAGCTACATTATTCTGTAATATATTATTTGAAGGACAACATTGTAAGCACATGGTAAGATTTAGAGGTTGACTACTCGATGTAGGATAGACAGTATCTGATGAATCGTGCATACTTAGTCCATTTATACTCAAGTAGTGATCTGTAAGTTAAATGAACATCAAATGTGGAATATAACACTTTCTGTAGATAATTTGTAATAAGCTACATTATTCTGTAATATATTATTTGAAGGAAAACATTGTAAGCACATGGTAAGATTTAGAGGTTGACTACTCGATATAGGATAGACAGTATCTGATGAATCATGCATACTTAGTCCATTTATACTCAAGTAGTGATCTGCAAGTTAAATGAACATCAAATGTGGAATATAACACTTTCTGTAGATAATTTGTAATAAGCTACATTATTCTGTAATATATTATTTGAAGGAAAACATTGTAAGCACATGGTAAGATTTAGAGGTTTACTACTCGATGTAGGATAGACAGTATCTGATGAATCGTGCATACCCAGTCCATTTATACTCAAGTAGTGATCTGCAAGTTAAATGAATATCAAATGTGGAATATAACACTTTCTGTAGATAATTTGTAATAAGCTACATTATTCTGTAATATATTATTTGAAGGACAACATTGTAAGCACATGGTAAGATTTAGAGGTTTACTACTCGATGTAGGATAGACAGTATCTGATGAATCGTGCATACCCAGTCCATTTATACTCAAGTAGTGATCTGCAAGTTAAATGAACATCAAATGTGGAATGTAACACTTTCTGTAGATAATTTGTAATAAGCTACATTATTCTGTAATATATTATTTGAAGGACAACATTGTAAGCACACAGTAAGATTTAGAGGTTGACTACTCAATGTAGGATAGACAGTATCTGATGAATCGTGCATACTCAGTCCATTTATACTCAAGTAGTGATCTGTAAGTTAAATGAACATCAAATGTGGAATATAACACTTTCTGTAGATAATTTGTAATAAGCTACATTATTCTGTAATATATTATTTGAAGGAAAACATTGTAAGCACATGGTAAGATTTAGAGGTTGACTACTCAAAAGTATCTGATGAATCTTGCATACTCAGTCCATTTATACTCAAGTTAAATGAACATCAAATGTGATATATAACACTTTCTATAGATAATTTGTAATAAGCTACATTATTCTGTAAAATATTATTTGAAGGAAAACATTATAAGCAAACAGTAAGTTTTAGATGCATGAAATTATTGTATAAAGATGAGATTCTTGAAAATGAGTAAAAAACAGAATTTTGCTCAGATTTGGATAATTATGAGATATTAATAAACATTGTCTCCTGAAAGTTCAGTGGTAAGTTATTGGTCAAAAAGGAGAAATGATTTATATAATCATATCTGGTGGGCATTCATATATTTTTAAATTGACCCTAGCAATTTTGATTTTTTTTTTGAAATGTAATGATTAATGACCAAAACCAATTGATTTTATCCCCTTAGAGGCTCATTATAGTGAGTACTAATGTGCCAATCTAAGACATCCTAGCTGGATTTACACTTCACTTCATCTAGTCTTGGGTAAAACCTTTTATCTTTCTTGTCAGTTTTCTTTTGACCAAATCTTGGTCTCTTTTTTTATAACTTATTTTCCTTTTTTAAGGTGATGAATAACCAAGATGGTTTTCACCTTTACAAACAACAACAACAAAAACCCATCGGTTTTAGCAAAACACTTTTTAAAAGAAACTTATAGTTCACCAGTAATTTAGAAAATTTAACATTGTAAACAGTAATATCAAGGCTAATTTTAATATTAGTATTTTCCAACATTGATAGAAAACTAAGATTTCTTCATAAGAGGTTTGTTTGATATGTTAGTTTTGGTCATCCATCTAACTTTATGAAACACAAACGGACACTACTTAAGCATATAAGATACGTTTTGACCGACAAGTCCTTACCAGAATTTTTTTGATATATCAATATTATTTTTTGTTCATCTAGTTTTGTGTTGAGGAGTTAAAAAGGTTTCCATAATTTATTTGTTTTATGAGAAAGAGGATTTTTTTTATAAAATAACTACTATTAAATTTATATAATTCTTTTAACTAACTGCTTTAATGAGTTAATTCACACACATTTAATGAACAGCATTTAAACCCATTCATATAATTTTTGTTCATTTAAATATACAATTTGAATTTGATTACAATTATAGATCTAATAAGGAAACAAAATGATAAGGTTTTAATTTATATTTTTTTATTGTGAAATATTATAGTAATTGTTATCAAAATTTTATTTTCATAGGGTCACATAACTAACAATAGCTAAGCAAGTGGACTATGGTCTTATTGAGCCAAATCATCCATATGGGCATAAGTGAGAGTAGTCAGTTTTCAATTATTTACTTGTCTGTTAGACCTTGTGTCACTTAACCAAGTTTGAATTAATTTGGGACGATACAAATATTGTATATTTATGTGCTTCTATAATTATATATTTGTTATTTTTATTACTACATGGTATACATTATTAACTTTACAATCTCAGGAGTAAGCCTGGAGATAATTCATACAAATTATACATGTTTCTACTGAAATTCATATTTTTAACATTAAAATTCTGAAATGGACTTTTCAGTGATATCTCTATCTAAAGTAGGTTTTGAGGAAATCTATTTTGACTTACTGTGATCACTAGATAAAGGTTCTTGTTTGATACTTTTGTCTCTTTTATCTTCTTTTTCTCCAGGTGATTTATCTGAATCTTGTTTTGCTTTTCTTTGAATCTTCTTCATCTTTGCTCGTTGGTTCTGAAACCATACTTGAACTACTCTTACGCTTAAACCGGTTTCTTTAGCAAGTGCTTCTCTAACCTAAAATTAGATACAATTTATTATTATATAATATTGAAATACCTGTGACAATGAAATATCATAACTAGGTCTAAAACATATTATTGTGGGCTTTATGATACTTCTCTTACCCTAACCAAATTTCATATGACTTTATCAAATTTTAATTGTACATTATATCCCTACTATTTTGATGACAACTTTGTTCTGACAGACCTTATAGCCTTGCATAATATATTTAATACCATCCACCCACTTTGTTTGTATCGGTGAATTTGTCCTAATGTAAACATTTACATAGTTGCAAAATTTAATTTTATTAAGAGGTCTTATAATTTTGATAATAACTCAGTTATTTTTAATGAGTTGAGTTTTTTCTATCAATATAAACAGAATTTAAATTTTCAACTAATTTAATGCGTAATAAAATAAAAACCTTTTTGAAATGTTTACTATTTTGAATATTTCTTTGGATATTTTTGAATTTCAATCTAATCCACACACAAGGATAAATTATGAAATTAAGGGAAAATGTCAAAGACCTTCTGAAAGTTTGAAAATGTTACAGTAATAATTTACAAACAACTTTTCTTAAGCAAAGTTTCACAAAGATCAGACCATACTTATTCGATACTATGTACTATGTATAGCCCAATGCTAAACTTAATTTAATCTGTATGCAACTGATAGGCTGACATGGTGAGATATTTATTTATTTCATGTTTTTTGTTTATTTGCTCGTTTGCCAACCGCAACCTTAGATCGTCAAGCTTCACGAAATGAGCTATAGGCCTATTGTATGTAGGCCCTACTAGATAAAAAAGAAGTTACTAAAACTGTTTAAAAGTAATACTACTTTGAAATTTACTGTCAATTTTGTTTTAAATTTTTCTAGCCAACTTGCTAAATTTGACTGAATTTCATCCAGTGTTTACCCTGAAGACCCTAGCCGGGTCTACGCTTCTTTTATGTATTTTTGGGCTAAATCTCTTGTTTCATCTTCACTATCGAGCCGTTTTGACAAATTCTTGTTATTTTACGATCTGGCTCTATTAAAGTATTCAATAGCTCAAGGTCCTTTACTTTGTTCTTCTTATTTTTTTATATGTATACAAGGCAATGTTTTTCCCCCCTTTAAACAAAAATATTGACTCAAATTCAAAAATAAACTAGTAGGTTATATTGTTTGGATTTAATTGACTGCAATTTGAAATAAAATTAGCTTTTGATAGACGTTAAACCTATAGATAAAAAGTTATCCATAAAACCTCGGTTACCATATTAAAATTGAACAACTGATTTTCCTGCTTAAAATTGCAGGAAAATTCCTGCTTAAAATTTCATATCGAGGTATCGTATGAAATGTCAAACAATTTTACTCATAGAAGTAAATGAAGAATTTATTTACAACATGTCTGTATTATTTATGAAAAAAGCTGGATTTGTATGCACTAGTTACCTCTCAAGGCTATCTTATGTACACAATTTCAATGAAGTCATATTTTAATATATAAGATATTTGTTTGTTTTTTTTTTCATTTAAAAGACTACTTGAATATAGTATATGGAAGAAAAAAGTAAATGGTTTATTTTGTTAAGACTTAAAAATCTTAATTTGTAAAATAAATATATTTTCATTTCATTTTGAATAATAATAATTATCCTATTATTTTTAAAATGTTAAAAATTTTCCTCAATTTCAGTCTTTATTTCAAAGTCTCAAGGGATGTTCTAGGTAACAAAAACTGAGTATTTATTAAGTAAACAGCTTGGTAATAAGTAAGTTAAAATAAACTCTGCAACTGTATAGATATTTTGTGACTTTATTTTAGTTCAGTTTTAGCCTAATCTCATATTATTTCCTTAAAAACTAACTTTATACATTATTCTTTCTTACCTTACGACAAGGCTTCGGGCTGACTTCGAAAGAGGCCTTGAATTGTCTTCTTTGAGCAGAGGTAAGGATAGTTCTTGGCCTCTTTGGTCCTCGTCTGCCGTCTCTAGGTCTACTATTTTCGTCTAATAGCATGTCGTCTACAAAAAGTAAGGATACTAATTTTGTATTATGTTTATAAATAAATAAATATACATTATATGTGTTATTATAATATTAAAAAAGCTTAGGGGTTACTATACATTAATGAGTTTAATGTTTGGTAATTAATTTAATATTTGTATGATTTTATTACTACGCCTGTTTCATAATAATTAGAGGTAAATCATATGAGACACATCATGTTTGATGATTTTAAATCTTAATACTGTATATTATTTAGCAGTACAATTGTGCCTTTTTAACAATATACAGTGCCAAGAGCAGAGAGGTGAAGGGTTCACTTCGGTATTTTATTGAGTTTTTAAGTTAGAATGTGTTTACAATATTTTACCACAGCAACTAAAATAGTAAAATACACAGTAGACTGTAGGATATATATCTTAATTGTATCCAGTTTATTTGTCCTAATATAAGAATGAAATTTTGAACTGGGTATCGTCAGTAAATGCCTCAGTTGATCAGTTCACAGAAATACAATATATAGAATGGTAAATATTTTAATGGGCTTCCTTCCTTCCCCGTGGCGCTAATGTCCTTGAAGAGACTTAGCCTCTCTAATGACTTTAGGTCTCTGAATCTCTCCTTCCTCCACGTAATCCAATCAAAATCTTCCTTGGACTTCACTTGTGTCTTTTCAACGGTATTTATTTCCACGCTAGACTAAAAAAAAAAAAAAAATTAAGGAGCTACTTGCAAGGTTTTTTAATACAATGTGTGTGTGTGTGTGTGGGAGGGGGGGTTAAATAAAAGAGACTCAACATATATTTACCTGGGTTAAATGTGACAAGTTTACTTGATATGTAACCTTTGAATATTTTGCCCCTTTGTAATATCGTAGTGAATGAAGTTTAGTTTGAAAGTAACATGTTTACAAATTGAAAAATTAAATACAATATAGTAGTAATTATTAAAACAAATTTTACCTGAAGGGCTGGACTGTTGTAAAAGAAACATTTCCTTCTCAAAATCAGGTCTGCAGAACAACTGGCCACTTCTTAAGACAAACTGTTCACCTTTCTGTAATGGTTGGCAGCACACAACACACATGAAACAAGGGAGGTGGAACACATGTTGTTGAGCTCTCATAACCATCTCATGAGGTAATAGTCGATCGCCACATCTTGAACACTTTACTCCAAATAATCTGCACAACAATTTAGGTAATCTAGTTAACAATCTTTTTATAGAAAACAAGTTACATAAGTACAGTCACATGATATGAAAGGAAGTTTGATATTATTAAAAACCTACAATATAACTCATATTGGATGGGAGGGGCTAAATGAGCAGTTGTGACAAATCTGATGACTGCGAATAGTTCAATTAGAACTAACAAATAAAACTATTGGTAACAGCAAATCAAATTTCAAATTTCCTATTATAATCATTATCTAGTTAATTAATGGACTTAAATAGGTGGAAATATTTGGGAAAAACATAGTTGCCAACTATTATGTGATAAAAAAAAAAAACTCGAACACAAGATCTCACAAAAATTACGTTTATTTAATAAAACTCGTTTCAACGACAAAGCCGCCATCCTCAGTGATACATGAGCTACAATAACATGTCGTTAAAATCTGTTTGATTAAATAAACGTAATTTTTGTGAGATCTTGTGTTGGAGTTCTTTTTTATCTAATATTATCTCATAAGTCAAGCTCGATATTTATTTATAACTATTATGTGTTTATATTTTTCTATTCATTTAGAAAATATCACCAGTCTATAGTAAATGCACTTCAAAAGCTAAAATAATTTTATTCAGGCTTGTCTGTTTGCCTGTAGAAGTATTTCATTCATAGAAATGGAGGAGGGGAAAAAATGAACAAATAATTATCCAAATATACAAGGTGTCTTTTTTATCTGTTTTGTGAATACTGTTGAATTTAGGGTTTTATAGAAAGGAAACTTTCTTTTTATAAAGGAAACTAGACAGGAGATATTTAGGATTCCTAGAAAACCTTTCGATAAACTCCATTAATATCAGGATGCAATTAATGCACCAGCAAGACGGAGGGCCAGCTCATAATAGTGACGTAATTGTGCAGTTTTTGAACACTATTTTCCCAGAAAAATGGCTAGGTAGCCTACATGCGGTTTATAATATCTTATGTTGGTCAGAGTCTCCAGATTTAACACCACTTGATTTTTCTTATGGGGGTACAATACCTGAAAATGAATTTTATGAAGGACGTTATGCTTCCGTCGAGGATATGAAAATAAAAGAAAAGAAAGATATTGCGTATTTTCTTATTCATATAACACCATTAAAAAAAGCTATCAATAAGTGTTTTCTAAGCTAATGCTTGCATATTTAGTGGACATTTTGAACATCAGCTGTAAGTTTAATCTTCATTGTGTCCGATCTATTTAAAGATATAATAATTCACTTAAAACTGTTAAGATAAGAAATGTTAAAATAATAGTCTATCAATCAATAATAAACAATATTGACTATGTGTGTTATAAAACCTTAAATTCAATAGTATTCATAAAACAAAAACAAGAGTAGGCCTATTAAGAAATTGGTTTATATTCTCATACATTTTAAGCGGAACTTTGGGCTATATCTCGTAATATTTGTAGTATTTGTTATATCTATAGAAGAGTAAGAACATAAAAAATATACTTGAATAAAAATTCTTATTATATTGTTTAAAATCCAAATTCAACATAAAAAATATTCTATAAGAGGTTTATAGTCGAGCAGTATATTGGAAAAGTGACGGTAGAATTTTAAAATTCAATTACAACATTTTATTACAGAGGAAAAAGTAAGGTTCCCATTTGAAGTTTTCTGTAAATCTTATACTTCAAAGATCCGAATGGTGGTCCAGTTATAAAAAACATCCTGTGTATTATTTATAGATTCTCTTTTTGTTCGAAAATTCAAGAGCCAAAATATCCGTTAATTTATGTTTATTATTTCTCACTTGTTTATGTTCATATATATCCTATATATGTTTATTTTTTGACGATAAATAATTAATTCTAAGTTTTCACTATGTTTATGAACGAAATTCTTTCAAACACATTTTGATAGTGTCATCGTATTTCGTTACACAATTGGATTACTTAATCGATAGTGACTCTAGCCCTCAAAAATCTTAACTGTACATATATTTTTGATAAGCATGGGATTCGAACTGTACACATGTGTATCTACCCTCACTATGATTTTACCAGTAATTTGCCACAGCTTGCTTAATAACAATGTGACAATCACATGATCTTGGAAGTCAGAGTTCGAAATAAAAATTTGGATAATTGTGCAGAATAAAAATCTACATTTTGACATATTCATAGTAAGTTTTAAACGGCTCAAATTGCTTAAAAGATATGAAACAAAAGTTGTTGAAAGTAACCATCATTTTGACATTTTGCGTTGAAATTTTATAAACTTCAATATAGCCTACAGTATTATAGTACTGTATTTGTGCACGTGAGCCACCATACTAAATTTCAAATCTCTACTAGAAATGTACAAATCCCTAACAATGGTATCGTGTGTCAATTCAGTACAGGTAAGGTGGCTTCTTGGTATCGGGGAGAATGAGAGGTTGACAACCTTGCCAAATAAGCAGTAATGACCCACTTTGTGTGTCATCTGTACGATGAGCCGTTTCATTAAACCATCAATCGTAAAAAGAGGTAAGATTCACAATAATTACCCAAGATTACATTTTTAGGTTATAAATATAAAAATTGTAAAAAAATTATAAGAAAATCTTTAATTTTGAAAACTACACGTAAACAGTTTTAAATAAAAAGATACTTGTGAAAGATTTTCGTTTACAAAAGGAGATTGAGTTTTTCCATGGGGAAGTAATCTTTGATATTTACACGTCTCAATGCCTACTTTCTTATTCCGTACATCTCCCCCCATATTTTTATTGAATGGAAAACGTTTTAGGAATTGAGAGCCTATTCACGTTTCTTGGATAATAACGGGAGCAGAAAGCGGGAAATGAATTGCTATTTGTGTTTACGCAGAACTGTGCGGTTTAATTTAACGTTAGCAGTCGAGCAAAATCTCTACAAGTTATCGGTTGATAAGCAAATTGTCATTTAGACACAAAGACACACTTACCTATCGTAATCAGGTTTACAATACAACTTGGAATTCCTCCAATAGCACGAGTGATTCAACAGAACTCCACACACGTTGCAAGCTAGGCAGTGTTCGTGCCAACTCGCATCGGCCACTCGCATCAAATATCGATCGTGTATCTTTTGTCCACATCCTTCACACATTTCGTACGTTTTTTCACATTTTGGTCCAACTAAGTCTGAAAATTAAAACATAAGTTCTATTAGTTCAGTTATGTAGAATACGCATTTAAAGACTGTGTAGTTTCACAGTGACAGCTCTAGTATTTTTAATGTGGTTTTCGTTAACATGAGGCTGAAAAGAGGTTAGACAAATTTTGATCCTGATGTCTGGCTGCTTTTGGAGCACTTGATTCAATTGAAGACTGGTGTGTTGGGAGTGCCTCAGTACCTTCTATTCTATCAACGGTGTCGTGTCTCAATTCAGTATAGGTAAGATGGGTTCGAAGCATCGAGGGGAATGAGAAGGCTGACACCCGCCAAATAAGCAGTAATAACCCACTTTGTGGAACCCGAACCGATGTACCGTTCGGCAGCTGCGAACACCATCAACTAATGGGTCAGGAAAGAATAACATGGCAGGACTTTTCTGGCAGTAAAATGTTCAAGTAGGCTACCTTATCATGGGACCAAGCTTAGCTATAACAGAGCCCCTGATCATTCTAAAATGATAACACATTGACAGGTAGTTGCTTTCATAACCGGACATGACCATTTCAGGGAGAACCTAACGAACACCATGGCTTTGGTCACTTTCACGGAAATCAAAATTATCGATTGTTCGAAGTCCTCGAAGCACATCCTCATAGCCTGCGAGTCACTATAATACTCTGACACTATAATACTGCAGGATGGAGACTCCTGCAGTCGGGGAATGTAAAGATACTAGTAGAGGTGAAAAAACTCTCGAACTAGTCGGTCGGCCTAATAGAAGCACAATAAACCTCTGATTGAAATGTACAAGTCATTTCCTTCCAGATTTCCAAGAATCAATCAGTATGGTTTAAGTATTCCTCTTATTCTGAATCCTCAAATAGAAAAGAAAAATGAAATAGAAAAGAAAAACTTTATAGTACTGTAGGCTTACTCAATTAAACTTACAACTTGAAAAAACAACGAATCTTTAGTTCTATTCATTAAATAAAATAATAGAAGTTGTGGAAACAATTGATTATATTTCTTTATTTTTTTAATTATTTTGATAATATTTGTGAAAACAACTGTTTGAAGTTTGTTAAATAGTAATAATTTTATAACAGTACACAATACTCTATACTGCATTGAGTACTGACAGGCACTGAGTGATGAGTCATGGTTTTAAGGCGTTTATCGATCGCGTAGTAAAGCAACAACAGTTTTTTGTCTGGTTTTATAGGTTATGATACCAATTTTTGTTTTATTAGCCATAACTTTATTAATGTTTTTTATCTTCAGCATAAAAACACCGTAAAGCTTAAAAAAAAAGCAATTGATAGTATAGTGATTGGATAAAAATAATTTAAACAGCTGTCGTTTTGAAATTAACTTACCAATTTTCTTCACACTTATCAGATCATCCTTATGACATTTGTTCTAACTATCTCAAATTTGATGTCAAGGTTACTCCTTTTTTAATTATCATACTTACTGAAAGCGGATGTTTTTGTGTTATAGTCACTTTTGCTCAACAATAGCTTAGGTTTCTAATATAATTTCGTTATTTTACCTTGTAGAGAAAATGCAATTGATTTTACTTCAGGTAAAAGTCATATCTGGCAATTAGTGTGATACAAGTTAAATTAACTAAAATATATGAAAAAAAAAAAAAATCTATAATTTTGTAACTTTTATGAATTTTAATAGGATTTTAGAGAAGGTACTGAAAAAAAAAAAAAAAAAAAAAAAAAACACTGACCAATAAAACTTCACAAGAAAAACAAATTTTCCAACATCCAAGTCTCTCAGATCGCTACAGGACTATTTAAAGGATTAACCAAGCAGAAATAAAATTAGCACCTAGGGGAGCGTCAATATATATTTCACAAATCTAAGTATATTCAAGAGATGATGGTGTTATTTAAGCCTTGAACGTATAGTTGTCTACCTTCCTTTTACGGTTGCCAACGTCATTGGTTAAAGTACTAAAACAAGATTAAGAAGATGTACACTGAGTGATTGTAAGTGTTCACTAGGCCTACACATGACAATTTACTTTAACAATAAAATTAATGTAATTTAAATCCTGTATAAGCTGGATAATAATAATACAAATTAAATAAGTATTTAAATTTGATCCATTGAAACCTCTAGATACAGATATTAAAAAAAAGAAAGGAAAATGAATACAAAGGAAAAATTAAATTGTTGACCACCTTAAAACGATTAAATCAGGGGGAAAAACGATGAGAGTCAATCAGAATTGAAACTGAGAAAATTGAAGTTAAAAGTTTGAAACCTGACAGTTTAGAAATGTGTCATAAAATAGGGCAAATAACTACATAATACTAAGCCTAATATCTCTCCTGACCATTTAATCAATCAATTAATCCCAAAAAAATTATTCATATACAATTAATATAGTAAATAAAACTAGAATACATACCGTAATTGGGAAAAACGATGAGAGTCACTAAATAAGAGGGAGGCATGATGAGAGTCAGTACACAAATAAATAATAATTTCCCAAACTTTTATTTTAAAAAGCACTTGTCACACACTAAAAACAACATTATTTGAAAATAAACTTAACTATATAAATTACTAAGCCTGTAAAATAGCATGTAGACAGGCTAAAATAGTCTGATAACTTGTTCAAACTTGGATTTTATATCTCAGTGTTGTCTAGTTTTATAGTTCTTGTGGGCCTATATAGTCTTATTGAGGTTTTGTCTAGATTTATTTTGTTTTGGTGTTGGTTGCTTTAGAAATTGTAGAAGCAGATTCCCTATAAAAAACTTCAATACAGGTTCGGTTAGTTTATGTTTGGTCAGTGATGTAATGTTTAATTTAAGGAAAAATATTGTACATATTAAGACGAGATGCGTACAACTTTGTTTAATACTTCAATCAATAAATTTATTCTGATTAAAAAAATTAATGCAATTAGGCTAGCGTACAAAAAGGCTAGCGTACAGGAAACTGACTCTCATCATTGTTTCCTCTGTGGCAACTGACCCTCATCATTTTCCCCCCTTACATGTATTCTTACCCATTAAATATCTCTTGACTCCCATAGTTTTTCCCTAATCCAATGCCATAGTAGTTTACTATTGTGTCTAAGCTACAAGTTGACATTAATATCTCAATATTGATAATTATTTGACTCTCATCGTTTTTCCCCCTGACCCTTCATTTGTTGTCTAATTTTTGAGTAATTTAACTTATAACAGACTAAACATTTTTGTATTTAATTTTGGCCGAGTCAAGAGATATGCACAAATACGAGTTTTGTACATGTCGTGTTTGCATCACAGTGTTGTGTAAGTATTACAAGGTGCCTATGGACTTGTTTTAAAATTAGTGAAGTAAAGTATTTTCTCTTTTCTCTTTTCTTTTTTTATTTGTTTCTTCAGAGAATTTTCATCTTGAAACTAGTTTTGGAATTACTTATGCCCCGTGTTTGTAATGCAAATGTTAAGAAACATATTATTTAGGAAAATGAACACTAGGAGATTAGCATGCAGTTTTCAGTCTGTAATGTATAACTTGTCACAGAGTAAAGTTTTATGCTATATTAGACATGCATTGTTGTCTGTACAGGTAGATTAGGGGTACATGACCACGTGAGCATCCTAACAATGACAGCTCTTAAACCAATTTCACGCTTTTATGCAACTCCCCATGAGAGCCATGAGGGAGACTGTTTGTAGAGGGTAGAGTATGTCAGATTGTGTTTTCACTCTTCATTTAAAATAAGATTTGAAAAATAATTACCTCTCCTAACTACATTGAAAATTGGGTTTATAGTCTTGTTGTTTAATACCCCAAAATAAAGTTCACAGTTTAAATAAGAAATGTATGCGACACTTTTTTATACAATAACACTAAATCTATCAATAAAACTATAGCCAGTGCCAACACAAAGTTACAGTATAGCTTAGAAATTGAATAGTAATTTTCTCTCTCTCTCTCTAAAGTGAGAGCTCTGCTTGTGAGTTTCCTTTATTTAATAATGGATGTGTTATTTACAGTGACTTGACAGCAGAGTTAGCAGTAAATGTTAGTGGCGTTTTGTTTTCCCAATAGGTTTTGGTCAACGCGTTACTTTTGGCTAAAGCTTGGATCTAGAAGAGACCTTGCTATGTTAACCATATAAGTTTTTAATATTTAATTCCCCAACATATTCCTCGAAAACTTTCAATTTCATGTCTGTTGTACACAGTGTTAAATCGCGCTCCTCTTCTAAGATCTTCCAAATTCCCCTTCAACCCAACAGCTATTTACAATAAATCCTTTAGAGTTACCGGCTTTAGATTGTGGAATTCGATGAGTGCTCAAATTGGTGAAGTTTCTTGTTTGTAAAAATTAAAATTGATTGTTAAGGGACACATATTGGCCTAACAGATGTAGGGTGAGCGTTTGATTGTTATGTATTTCATCGTTTATACCTGATTTATATTTGCATTAACAAAGGTTGGTGGTTGTTTTTGGGTTTTTTGTGGAATTGAAATGTAAGTATTAAGGATTATTTTTCCTTAAGGCTATACTGTGCTGAGATTTGAGAATATTGATGATTATTTATTCCTTTTATGTAATGTTTGTCATAATGATGTATACTTTCCATTGTATAAGTTATGTATGTAAAGTTCTACTGTTTATTTTGTTAATGATAATATTTTGATAGCATGCTTTATATTATCTTGTTGATAGGCGCAGTAAAAGGGGCTTCATAGCCGCGAAGCGCCCAATTAAAGGCGACTCTCTCTCTCTCTCTCTCTCTCTCTCTCTCTCTCTCTCTCTCTCTCTCTCTCTCTCTCTCTCTCTCTCTCTCTCTCTCTCTCTCTCTCTCTCTCTCTCTCTCTCTCTCTCTCTCTCTCTCTCTCTCTCTCTCTCTCTCTCTCTCTCTCTCTCTCTCTCTCTCTCTCTCTCTCTCTCTCTATCTCTCTCAACTTTTTTTACCGTAGTGTTGTCAATTTTGTCGGTTGTTCCAATTATTATAGAGAAATGTTTTCCCGATATTTTTATTTCGTGGTTATATTTTCCACAAAACTTGCTTTTAAGAAACTTATAAAATCCCTTTAAAACAACAACAATAATACAAAAATTTCCGTTCTGAAGTTCCAGGTTAATATAAATTAAATGAATAATTCCTTTTTCAGTTTGTACAGAAATGTCTACTTAATATTTACAGAATAAAGTACTCAACATAAATATTTTATTCGCTGAATTAGAAATTAAGATTTCAAATCAATACTGATATTTTAAATTAAAAATTGCATGATATCGACATATTTTTTGTTTGAAAAGATAACTCCGTAGTGTAAGCGAGAAAGTTGCTGAAAAAGGTTGGTGGAAGATATTTTTGAAAAAGATAACCAACCGCTTTTCTTAACGGTAGTCTTGTACTTATTACTTTCATGATTAGGAGTGGGCCGTCTTTGTTAGTCATTAGTAGACCTATCGTTTATCTACAATCTGCATTAGTAGTTTTATCTATCTGAAATAGAGATTTTTAGTGGTTCTGTGTGAAATAACATTTTACAACAGTGGTATTAAATGTGTGTGTTATTGCAGAAAACCTTATAGTTTTTTTATTATTTCTAATATTAAGATTTTAATAATAATAGAAGGTTAACACTAAATAACCTATCATTGGTATTTATTTTATTTTATTTATATTTTGTTTATTCTTAGAAAAGCACGTGATTGTGGAATAACAATTTATGAAATAAATTGTAAATCTTAATCAGGCTTTACACTGTAGAGAGATGTGGCAACGCTGCTCTCCATATAATCAACACTAAAATAAAATGATGGCACAAGCTATAGCTGTGTTCGCATAGAAATCAGATTTCGTGTGTATCAATAGCAGTGATTCTCCCTGCATGTACTATACTATTTATAATATTTAGTTTTTAAGCTCTGGACAACGTATTATAGAGTCGATAATTGGTTTACTATTTTTACCTAGATTGATACTATTTAGATATCTAAGGTAGAGCAGAGTAGAGATTTTAGTTTTACTACTAGACGCCAGCAGGTAGAGATTCCTATTAAAACTGGACACGTAAACAGGCTACATATAAACTGTCCATGTGAGAAGGACGGACTGAAGATTATCTTAAGGTCCGAACCTGCAATTTATTAATAGTCATCGCAAAACAAACTCTGATAGGAAATCTGAGGGGATTATAAGTATCATAGGGAATAAAACCATTTTACTTTATGGTATCGTGGTAGTCTACAGCAATCCCTGGTAATGGTTGCCTCAATGACATAAAGTATTTACCTCTAGGCGAGTGTTATTACACCATTTTGTATGATTAAATGTTCCTCAACAACATTATCAGTGCACTTGGTGTTAAAGTAAGTGCATATGACTTTGTTGTGTCAGCAGAGCTACATAGCGCAAAGACTTCCTCGATGTTGCAGTCAGTTTGTACAAGTATCTTGAATATTAATGGATCTTATCCCTATAACTTGAAAACCAATATTATAGTTGTGTCACTTGGATTCTCTCTGTAAAATAAACACATTACCCATTCTCCAGATGTATTATGGCAGGTGCTCTTTCGTGGAAGCTAAATGAAATTATTTTTGCTTAACGTATTTACTTAGCGTACCAATCACTCTTCTCGGATTGAGAAAAAATCGTTTGAAGTGTAGAAGGGATTTCATAAATTCTTCTTCTTTTGTTCTGGTTTTTAGGTGCTTTTCTGTTTGATGCCTTGTAGGCCTATAATTACGTTTTAGACATTTCTGTTCGGCTATAAGTCAAATTATATCAATTGTAGAAATTATAAATAATTCTAGGGTTTAGACTATGCTTATCTGTTTGTCAGAAATTTAGACAAACTGTTGAAATGTTCTGAACTGTTTGAAATGTTCTAACTAAGGATGCCAGAGACGAAACCAACAAAATTTCCACAAACCGCTCTTATTATATGGACAACGTGGATATTTTGAAAAAGAAGAAAAAAAAAGGAAAAAAAAAGACTAATGTTTCTTATTAAAAAAGATAAAAGTGACATTTTAATAACTGTATATTGGTTATTGCCATCATCATGCTCTTGTGGACATTCTTAATTAGCCCTGTTTCCAACTGCGTGGACTTACGATTTGCGTTATTTAGTGGTTATTTTCAATTCAGGACAGTGTGTTATTGCCACCAACACCCCCCCCCCCCCAATACAATAGACCCAGTACATGACGGCTGGTGAGAGTATAAGCCAACTCTCGCTAGTCGCTTCCACGGCGACATTCAACTTTTTGCACTTATAACCATGGGCGTTATCGACGGGGGGGACAGGGGGGACGCGTCCCCCCAATATATTTGAGATGTAAAAATATTTTTGCTAAAAACAAATGATTTACTTAAAACCTTAAAAGGTAAGGCATCGGGCTTTGTCTTTACTAGGGTTTTTAACATTACAATTCTGTTACAAATGCATAAATAAATGCATAAAAACGATGTTTTGAAAAGTTTAATTTAAAAAAATTTCCATACCCCCAGACCCCCGTCATATGTCCCCCCCCCAATAATGAACTGGTGATGACGCCCATGCTTATAACTGTGAAACTTACGAAGTGATTTTAATAATGCTTTCAATTCTAAATAATGTTTTAATTAATTATGTAACAAATTTTGTTGATTATTAGGTGTATATTGTTGTTAAAATGTCAAAAATATGCTGGGGACAGATAATTGGTAGGAATCGTTGTTAAAACTTGGTAACTATTGCATCCTTAAAAGAAATTTTTTAGTTTGAATTAAGTTTACATCTTATACCCAATTTTAATCAGTAACAAATTTGTCACTAACTTATTATAAGTTGTAGCCTGGTTGAAATTTTAGGAAAATGTCGAAAAATTTGTATTTCTTATTCTTAAGCAGCAATAAATGACTAACTCGGAAACTATTGCGTCGATTTCAATCATGTATATAAATTCGTAACATGGAAGAAATTTTGGTTTCGTAATAACCCTTACCCACAAATATTGTTGTAACTCGGGAACCTCTGGATCAATTTGATTGAAATAATGACTAAAACTTGGCCACATATCGTATCTACATAGGAAAGAGAACTGCATGAAAATCGGATCAACGTTTCTCAAGTTATAAACTTACAAACAGATAGACCTTATCTAGAGGTGATGTTAAAGTGTAAAATTTTTGATAATGCTTTTTGGCTAATAAGTTTGAATGATATATTTGCGCCATTAGATGCCACAAAATAATATATTATTGTGTGATATAATTAACATATTTAAGAGGAGACTCCACTAGCCGGCCGGTGCCGTCTGCCGCCCATAAGACTAATGCAATAGAATAATACCCATAAATTCCTTGTTTTTAAAGATATAAATATAAATGAGGTATTAATAGAAAGGTATTGTACAGCTAAATGTGTTTTGTTCAACCAAATTTAAATTATTATTTTTTCTGTTTTACATGAAAACCAAAACAACATTTTTTTACTTTAGCAATTTTTTAAGAAACTACATTTAAAGATACGAAGCATTTTTCTTGCAGTTAACATAAAGCAGTTTGTTCTCTTCAATCAAAAAAAAAAATCAACGAAATCGGATGAAGAATGAAGGGAAAATATGGGTATCAACGAGAGTACTGTATTGTATTAGTCTTATGGGCGGCAGACGGCATTTTTGTTATATGGAACCTCCTCTTAAGCAAATGAAGAATCTCCAGAATTAATGAAACATCTGTTAAGGTTAAAATCTACTGAAACTAATTCCCCAGTTAAGCAACAGGCTGAGATACAGTTCAATTACTGTCAAACTTGTAATAATACTGAAATCGACAAGTTTTACAGAACAAATATTAAATAATACGTTATTATTGACATTGATAATAGTTTTAGGTTTTATTAGGTTTGTAATTATGAAGTTTGTAATTATGAATTACAATTTGTGAACGAGTTGTCTAAGTTTGATGTAATTAGTTGTCTCTTATTTGTAGATCTAAATTTCTTGCAAAAAATAAAATAAAATTAAAATAATTAAAAACCGACATTGAATGTTTATCATTAGGCCTATTATTAGTATCATTTTTAATAACGGTTAAAATTTAGGAAGTTCGACATAGTTGAAAATGTAGATTTAAAACAGCGCAAACACTACGTGTATAAAATATCAAAGTCATTCATAAAGATGTTTTTTGTTAAAAGAATTTTCTTAAAATAAAAAAAAATAAAATTAATATTTTGAATCTGTAAGTTTTAAAATTGAAGATTAACTTCCTCTCAGAAAAAACTGCGAGTTCTGTAGTATTTAAACATTGTTTACAATTCTTTTAAACTAAAATTAAATTAAATGTTTTAAAATTAATACTATATTCTGTATTAAACAAAATAACACTGTATTTTCTTTGTTGTTTAAAGATGAAGAACATTTCGGTCATCATCGTCTTATAAAATAAGCTAGAAATAAACATAAAATAAATACTCCTCGTCATCGAAACTCAGTGTCGGAAAAGAACAAGAGTTGGTCAAGAGAGGCTTGTTAGGAAAGATAAAAAATAGGGACCCATCCCAAAACTACTTGAAAATTTGTGAAAATCCAGCTCGGACCCTCGGGATTTATATCCACGTACTCACTTTAGTGCTGTAAACTATTCCATCCATTGACATTTTAAATATTATTATTATTTTGTTACCAGATAATATGTACATTTATTGTTCTCCATTTGACCCTATAATAATGTATTTAGAAAACTCAAATGAAAGTGCAGGTTTTGGTTTGATCACCTCGTTAAAATTGTATATAATTGTTATAATGCAGACTATAAGAACAGACTAGTAAGGCTTTCGTAGAATAGTAGCACTAAATTCTATCTCCAAGTAAATATGTCCATTGCAAATGTCCATCTTCAAAAGATAGACTCAATTGTTGTTTACATTATGAAATGAAACTGAAAGAATAGATAACGGCTGCTCATAATAAAGTAAAACCAGGAGCTCTACTATAGTTACATTACAAAACATCTTCAACAGACGATGTAAACAAAGCTTTAAATTCTTCAGAAGAGTTATTAATAGCTCAATAACAATAAAGGAGGCCATCGCTACAGTAACAATGAGTGACGTTAGATATAAAACCTCCTCCATCTTCTTACCTACACTTTTATTTAAATTCAGATACATTTCTTTGTATGACTAGATCCAAGAAACATAACTGGAAAATGCCTGAATCCCGTTGGTCAAAACTGTTCGCCAAATAAACGAACAGTGCCAAAATGCTTAGCGTCTCTTGGTCAGAAATCAATTGTTAAACCAATATAACTGCGTAAATTATTTAGCCATGATTATTTTAAATACGTTTGTAAGCCTAGTGAAATTCTAGACGTCAAATTAATAACAGATATTGTTCCGTTTTTCAGTTAAAACTAATTCAAACAGTTAATTAGGATTATATAGTTAATTAGTATAGTGACAATTTTTCAAGAGTGAGTCTGTAGAACAAACGAAGATTACCACAATGTATAACTTGAACTTATTAGAGTAGGACATATAACTGTATTAGTGAGATGGTACATAACCTAAACTGTACACATCCCTATTTTAAACAATTAGTTATAAGTACAGAAATTTAAATTGTATATTTTGAAACAACTTAAAAAATGAATTTTTCGAAAAAAATGTTTGATACCTTGTGGAAATAATCCATAAGGTCAAACAGACTTTAAATATCTTTTAAACTGTATCTTTTTTAAATGTATTTTGCGATGAAAAGAGAAAAATCGCTACAACGTAAGTAATTTTATAATAAGTAAAAAAGCATGTGTCTGTGCGTTGTGTAGAGTATAGAAGATAGCAGAGTTGAGACAGGAAAGAAACACGATATATTCCTGGATTATTGCGAAAAAAACTATTATTCGTAACTAACTTTTTCGTAGGGGCTAAAGAAACGAAGACATTTTAAAAAGATTTCATGTTAAAAATTGCTAATGCCGAATTAAGTTCACCTCCAAATAGGGATAAATTTAGTGTGTAATTTTAAATTGTAGCTACGAACTGATTTCTGTTAATTTATAATTTCGAATATAACGATTCGTTAACAATAACAAAGGTTTGAAAACATAAAAGTTATTTAACGAGACGGCAAATAAATGTTTAACGAACAAATTACAGAAAATTAATTTCACTACTTTCATTGATTGATTGATTCAATATATTTATATATATCACGTTATTAAAATTGTTTATAGTTTCCATAAAATTAATAGAGGCTATTCATAAATATTATATAGAAATTTACTTTTCTAATTTGAATAAATTAACAACCAACAACCTCAATTTAAATTCATTTTATGTTTTCTAATAAAAATAATGGGTTTCGATAGTAAGCTATAAAGTTTGACCCGAAAGTTAACAAAATTAGTTTTTAAATACAAACTCTTTCCACTAAGTCACAGACAAATCGGTTATGTTATCTAAATATGTAACATGCTTCTATTTTTACAACTATGTTGCTATTTCGGGTAAGAGATGAGTCAACAAATAGATGACAAGAAACATTTTGGGGAATATTCTGCAAGACTAAATGAAATTCCAAATTGTCTTGACGATTGTTTTATGCGGTGTTCGCATCTGTAAGAATTTTTTATTTTTTAATAAGAAATACAAAAACATGAGAAATAAAAACTGTTGAATGAAAGATATTGAGGTTTCTGCTTCGTCGTCACGCTTTTAAAGTCGACGATACATCTCGGCACGTTTAATAAGAAAGGCTCTCATCTAATTTCCAAGTGCCGACGTCATTGTCGAACTGAAGCGAAGAATGTTTCAAAGGAAGTTCTCATCCGCAAATAAAGAGCTGGAAAATATTACTTTTCCTTCAAGAGATGCCAAATAACCGTATAACACATGTGCCTCTTGCATCCCAACTCCCTCAATATTTACTTACTGATTGTAAGAAAGTGAGGGTTAGAATTTCAGAACGACGAGCCTACACAAACAATACCTTATTCGATTTTAAATGGTGACTGATTCTAAAGTGAAAACCAACCCTAGAGGATAAATCAGATAATAATAAGAAAAAACAATTTATTTAGAATCTTCTTTAGTTTTAGGCTACACTTCCAATTTGTTTGAAGAAGCTCACTCTAGTAAGTACCGAGGGTCTCTAGCTGGATCTACACTTTTTTATGCATCTTGGGTTAGATCCCTTTCTTTCACCCTTTCTATCAGTTCTCTCTTGACCAACTTTTGTTCTTTTCCGAACCTGATCTTATTAGAATATTAGAGGGTTATGGGTCTGTATTTTAAATTCTTTTTCCTTTTCTTTCTTTCTTTCTTTCTTTTTTTTTTTTTTACATAAGTCGATGATGACCGAGAGTTTTTCGACTTTAAACAACAAGAAAAAAATAGTTTTTGTTTAAAAACGGTAATAAGTGATCGAATACGCTGACATGATGAAACGCAAATTTTTCTCTGTTCCTTTACCGACATATATCTTGCCATTATTATATAAACATCGCTAGTTGCACAAAATGAGCTATCACAGGCTCATGTAGGTCCTAGATAAGAAATGATTACTGAAAAACTGTTTTAAACATCTTTATTTTAACCATTATTAAAACAGTTTTGCACTGAATTCGACTAAAATTCTGACAACTAGAGCTATTAGTAACAATTTTTATTTTTAATAATTTTGTTTTTTAATGTACTAAATTGGGGTGGCTGGTAGTTGTGAAATGTACATATTACGGTAAAAACTATCTTATAGTATCCAAGTCACTGAATGTAATAACAATACTGTTTTCATATCTGTAACGTGACTTTATTTACGCTTTTGACGCGTTTTGAAGTTTCAACGAGTTTTAACGAGCTAACTTATTATAGTCAAATTTGATATGTGGACCAGCTTCTATACCAATTTATCTCCTATAAGAAATATGAAGGGGAAAAAATCATGTTTGAAGGAAAAAATCATTTCTAAGAGATTTCCACTGTATTTGTCTTGTGGAAGAATTTGTATTATTAGATTTTGACAAGGGTTACGTAATTTGAAATAACTTGAATAGTAATACTCACCACCCATACATTAATAACATGAAATATTTATTTATATATAAGAAGGAAAATAGAAATTGTAAATAATTAATTAATAAACAAAAATTTAAATAGAGATTCCAATTTCAAATTATAATCACTACCATCCAAAATGTACTACATCCATTTAATCTTTTATTATATTTAGAAATCTTTAAAACGTAAAAATTTAATTAAATATCAAAAACAGATTAAGGATTAGATTAGAACCAATATAATACGAGTGCGTCATTAGTCTAATTACAGGGAAATCAAAACAAAATATCCCGAAAAAAGAAGTAAAGGGTAAACATATTTTTAAAAGATAACAACTTTGCGAAAACCAAGGTAATTCAACAAAAGCGCAAGACAGAAGAACAACAAATAAGTAAACAAATTATCAATGTTACAAAATAAATCTGTTTTGGTGAGTTAACATAGTCTACATTACACAACTGACACAAATTAAAAAACTACTATTGTACACATTTCATCTCCATCCATCTGGAATTCAATAAATAAACTGTTTTATCGAAGTAATAAATAATAAAAGGAAAAAAAATAATCGACATTGTAAATAATCCTAAATTGTAATTCATTCTTGTAAAATTTAAATAATCCTTAGTTAAATTATAATGAGTACATTTTATGCATTTTTAAAATCAACATACAAATATGCTCATACAACCTTCCTACAATTAGAAATTAAGAAATTTATGGCTAAAAATAAAATAAAGTAAATGCATAAAGGATAATATAAAAATATTAGATGTTAATTCACTCATACTATGCTATAGTGCGTGCTTTAAGTATTGGCTACATAGTTAGGCTATATTGTACTAGATAGCTTATATTGTATTGTATGCAACCTATATAGTCTGTGTAAGGAAATTTTCTAGAGGTCATAATTTTAGTGGACTATATAATTTAAAAAAAAAATGTGGGATATGTATTCCGAACCATTGGACAAGTTCGTTAAGCAGAAAAATCTGACAGTAAATTTCAAATTTGCGACCGATTTTAAAATTCAAAAAACATTTTAAAGATAACATAATAAAATTTGTTTACATTTGCTTTATGATAGTAACTAATATTATTTTTCTGCACAGGGTGTTCCAAAACTTTTTTTTTAAATACAATAAATTATTTTATTTTATTTCGTGTATAATACAAAACTAATAAATAACTATAAAACAGTTTATCTGAACAACGGTAACCATAGAGGACTTGGAACAGTCAATATTTATGTTCAAAATGTCCACAAGAACAACTTTGTACGGTCTACGTTATTTATATCTGTTCCGAAACAGAATCGTGTAACTTTGTTAAAATAGTCATCCACAAATTGCAGTTTAATCAATGAGTTGTGGTTTCAACTTGATGGAGCCCCATCTCATTTTCCCTAAGAAGTATAAAATTAGTTACATCTGATTTTTCCCGACATGATTTGGACGAAGAAGCGCCCAGATTAAATCTAAAGCTTTAAATTTAAATTCTTTGAATTATTTCCCATGAGACTATTTGAAAATAAAAGCTCATGAAAATTGACCTATAAATTTTAATGACTTAAAAAAAATAGTAATAAAGCAAATTATTGACAAATTGATAGCAAATTAAGAGTAAAGCTATATATAGTCTACACGCGTTTTTTAATCGTTAAGTGTCTTGGTGGACATTTTGAACATGATAAACAATGGACTCTCAGAAATCGTTTGTGGTTAACGTTATTAAGATAAACAGTTTTATTGCAGTTTATAGTTTTTGTTTTTTCTTATTTTTGTAATGGATACGAAATAAAATAATTTATAATATTTAACAAAAATAATATTTTCGGAACACCCTATGTATAAAAATAACACTTAGTTACATTATAAGATAGGAAATGTAAACAAATTTTCAAAGAGTTGTTACATAAATGTTTTTCATATGAAACAACTCAGTTATAACTGATTAAAATGAAATAAGACTGTGGAATTGATTCCTCATAACTTAGTATCTAAGTTAAATAAACAGATTTTTAGTTTGTTTACGTGTGCTAAGCCTGATGATACCTTATGTTGAAGCGAAACAGCTGTAGCTACTATAAGAATAATGAACTACTTTTGACATTAAGGTATGTTAACTAATTAAAAAGATTCTATTTTCACAAAAATAAAAGAACTCGTAAAGGGAGTAACTGGGGGGGGGGGGGATGATATGCTTACATTTAAAAAATAGGGGAAAATTACGTTATATTTTTTTCGAAACACTCTGTAGATAGTGTTCAAGAGCTTTCCATTGATGTGTCTCACTTTCCTACTCCAATTAGCTGAGATATATGCGGAACTTTGGCCATCTTGTATATTCCCATCGACAAAACTAAATAGTAACAAAAACTAATACAACGTCAGACCCAATTGTCACACATTAACAATAAGCCAGATAAGCCATTATGTTTTACTAGATGTAAGGGATAAATCAGAAATAAAGTAAACACTATACAGTATGTACAGTTAAGCCGTTAACTTTTGTAAAATAAAAAAGTCAGACCCAATTGTCACACATTAACAATAAGCCAGATAAACCATTAAGTTTTACTAGATGTAAGGGATAAATCAGAAATAAAGTAAACACTATACAGTATATACAGTTAAGCCGTTAACTTTTGTAAAATAAAAAAGTCAGACCCAATTGTCACACATTAACAATAAGCCAGATAAACCATTAAGTTTTACTAGATGTAAGGCAGACGGGTTTGCGAATATTTTGAAATCAAGATCATATTCAACATTTATTACTGAATAACATAAATTATGTTAGAAGTCCCGGGCGAAGCCGGGTTAAACCACTAGTATTCTATATTTTCGAGTTTCTCCTTAGTATTTCTTATGGGAAATAAGTTGGTGTAAGTTACAGGTTCAAGTAGCAAATTAATTTATATAATTGGTTTACTAGTTTGAGCTGCAGAGTACTATACAAATGACAGACATCATTAAAAAAATATTTGTTTGTTCTCAGGAAAAACTCGATATCGAAATCATACATCTTTCTCTATACAAGGTAACTATAGGCTATGTAAGAAAGTAAAAAGAGGTTAAGATTTACATTTACAGGTCACATAATATGTAATTTAAACTGTTTTGTGTTGTGTCTGCTTGTTAATCTGCAGCTCATATATTATGAATCGTTAGCGTGAAAAGTTTAACTAAATTTGCAAAGCTCGGTTGGTATAAATAATGAGGTGTACAGGGTTTAATTTAGCCTATAATTACGATGAGTGCATAAATTATAAGGTGCTGTGGTACGTGCAACGCGCATACACAACAGGGCCCTTTCCTCTCGTAATATTTAATTGTTGAATTCTCTTATACTAAAATGTACTGCATTATTACCGTTTTATGTAGCGGTCTATCATTCTATTTGTGCATCGTTAAAAATATAAAATATTCTAAATGGGTAATTTGACTTACTTTTTTATTTGTAACAAAATTGTGGTAACAACAGAAAGTATAGAGAAAGTTATGTGATAGTTCAAAAAACAGGTGTCAAGTTTTTGAGGTCCTTTGAGTCCAAAAAAGTGGTTTTGGGAATTATGTCAGTTTGTTTTCTGTACAGTAGGGGCCTACTCTACTATACAAACTCGTGGACCAATTTTAATACAATTTGTTTTTTGGGGATATTTTGCCACATCTGGTGTCGTTTCCCCTCCATTTTTAATAACTTACGGAGGTACTGCCATAAGACAAAAAAAAAAAAAAAAAAAAAAAAAAAAAAAAAAAAAAAAAAAAAAAAAAAAAAAAATACTTAGGTTGATCAAAATCGATTCCATCAAATTTAGCTAAAACATGCCCAAACAAAATTTAATAATCTTTACTAAAAAAAATACTGGTTTTTGAATTACAGGTAAAAATTTAAAATGACCCTGGAGCTGTTATAAAAACGTAATTTACAAAATCGATTTTGCTGATTTAATTAAAATTTTGGTTAAAAAGTGAAGGTTAATGACGCAAAATTTCAAATAATTAAAAATTACTGTTAAGGAATAGTTTCATAAAAAGGAAAACAAACGTTAACCACCGTCATTTAAACATGATTCCATCTTATTTGTTTATGCTTTAAGCGTGTAGTCTGTTCAGACCTTATTTAAATATATAAATACAGTATTGTTTAAAATAATCTACAAAATATAAGACTGAGTCCATGGTTGTTTTTTACTACAATTGATCTGATATTTTTAGGAAGGATTTTTTTTTTTTAATTAGTATTTCGATTGTGGATGGGTGTGTGAGAAAGTTTATGCAATGTTTTGCACAGTTAATTATTTCCCCCAATTTTGTGTAATTATTGGTAACGTATATTTTTGATGATACTGATTGATTCATGTTTCAAAGAATACATGTCCGGAAATGCTTGATTTGGTGTCTGTGTCTGTTATTTTAGAAAAAACCTGTATACTATATCAAATTTATTAAATTGATCTAGAGATCGGGTCCAAATATTATATATAGGCTATATTTAGATAATAATGTCTATAAAACATTCAAATTTTATATGAAACAGTTTGAAACCGAAAAATGGCGTTCATTGTAATATTTGGTCCAAATGGTAAACTTAGCAAAAGATTTACAAATGCAAGATATTTGACTTTTTTAACGAAAACACAACTTAATCTTTAATTTTATTGCAGGTCGTGGGATAACTGAATTATCGATAACAAATTATTGCTCTCTAATAACTACAACATCCATAACTTTTTTAACACTTCTAAAGTTTAAGATTGTTTGACAAAACCAATAAAAAACCCCCCTATATGAGCGTCTATTTCCACAATCTTATACCTTAAGAGCACTGTATGATAGGTAACCTATCAGTGATGTAATAAATTTCGAAAGAATCTTTTTATCCATACTGAATTGCCAAATACCTTTGATTTGTAAATCAGGTTCAAATATTTCAAATGGGCGCTGTTTTGAAATGGTTTAATGTATTATAGTTTAGTTAAACAAATTTTACACTGTCCACATTTGTATACAAATTTTGAACTTAATATCTAAGTTACATAAGTTTCGGATTTATTAAAAATATGCCTACACAAACAGTTACACGAGTAATTACCGTGCATATGCTCTTTGGACAGTTTTTGTTTATTTAGAGACATTGAATCGACCTATACCATCAAAATCATAGCTTACCATTTACAAATCCACCATTCTAAAATTTTCAATTTCAAACATTTTTTATATAACAAATTTACGATAATTTTATTTCTATAAAAAAAAGAGTGTTACCCATTTAAAATATTTTGTACCATAAACGGTTGTAGAGGCAACAATGATGGACCACTTCATTTATCCCTATATTTGTTTAATTATATTCACAATTTTATGAAGAGTGATAAAGCCCACGCTACGCCAGGTGTCCAAGGGGAGAGGGGAGAGGGTGCCGGGCAGTTTGCTGACCCTGTTTATTGTTTCTTGATTAACTAGTAATTATCCGTCTGTGTGTAATATACAAACTAACGCTTAATTAAGACCTCATAATTCATACTACGATTAACATTTAATTAATTCAGTGAAATCAATATTGAATATAACACAACTTAATCAATTTTACCTTAACAATGTCCGAGGAAAACGAAGTTCTCTTTTAACTTTACAATTTGGCACTTTGTATGTTTGTTACCCCGTTACTGCCAAGCTCTTGTACCTTTCATTAAAAATAACGCTCCCTTCAACTAGACCGGACGAAGTATCTCTTTTCCGTTTTAAAATGGTAACCTCATAAAACAGTAACTTCGAGATTGCAAGATAAAGAAACGGATCTAAAACTTCATATAACTTTCGTGTTACATATTATTTACACTCCCAAAGACTTGGTTCACAGGTGTATCATTATGTTTACTACCACTGTAATCCCAATGAATGGTAAATCACAACTTGAGTGTACGCTACTGATCCCCAAAGTATTTCTTACTGTGAGTGGTGCTCCTTGTGATATCATTAACTGATATTTGTTTCGTGAATATTCTTGTCGGTACATATTGCGTTTACAAGAACGATCAATTGAAACCTCTAAGCAGCGAAGACTAGAGTTCACACAACCACTGGCTACTGTGGAGAGTTTGATAAAGCCTCAATACTGAGTTTCCCAGAAATGTTCATAAATCATTCATTTAAAAACGGGTAACGCTTTAACTTTCCTTAGTCATAGAACCAGTCAAGTTTAATTCTTAGTGTTGAAGCACCCCCGGGTAAAAGCGATGTAGTGCCATCTCACCCCAGTGCTATCTCATCCAACATCCAATTTCCTAGAAAAAAGTGCCATCTCGTCCAGTGCAGTTTTACAGTTGATTAACCTAACCTAACCTAACCTAACCTAACCTAATCTAACCTAACGGCCGCTTTGAATATTTTCAGATTTTGTTTGTAATTTATGTCAAATAATTCTGTTAATATACAAGCGGCTTCATATTCTACAAACCTTGAGGTGGAACATTAGAACAGACTGTTGTTGAACTGCGCAACCTGGAGCCTAGGTAAGGAGCACCCGCAAGAAGATTAGTTTTCTCCTTGTATTACATACAAGGCGAGTTTTAACATGATTGTACTTGATTTATAGCATTTTGATATAAAACGCAAAGAGCATTTAGGGGGGGGGTTTAAATAGTATGAAGCTAGAAAATATGGAAGACCCGAAATTTTATAAATAATAAGAATTTTATAAAATTATAAAGGTAGGCTACTACAAACGTTCCAATAGTTTTTGTAGACCTGTCAAGTAAACAATAGAATAGGTTTTTGGGCGAGATGGCACTAGTTGGCGAGTAAAGAATTAACCCCCTGCCCTACGTCCGTGGAATCAGGATGAGATGGTACTTGGATGAGATAGCACCTGGACGAGATGGCATGACACCGGTAAAAGCAGCCTGTCTCTTGGGGTAAAATCTGTCTTCACCACTATCCTGAAATATTCATAAATCGAGTTAAGCTTACTTCTCAGAATACCAACTTGATATTGTACTAGTCACATGCAATATCTCCGTCATGTGTAATACAAGTTGATTGAGCTACTGTACTTTCCTAAACTTCCCGAAATTATTTACAAAACAGATTGCGCTTGATAATCAGGCTTTTTTCTAGTGTTCTTGTTTTATTTGTTTGCGTCTATTTTATAAATCATAACTAAGGTTTGCATGTTAAATCCAATGTAATTGTTTTTCAGCACAGATTTAATATTGCATTATTTCTTCTTACAAATTCATTGCCTTCAGAAAAGTTATAAATACAGAAATATATTCTAATACATCTAGCTTTATTATACAATTAATTATTCAGTTAAACACGTTGTATAAAATTGAACCACAGACACATTGTTCAGTGTAACTATAAACATCACTGTTCTATTCTACATGTTAGCTCTGAAATGTTCAACTTTGATGAATGTGCAGAATGCCGGTGACAAAGTATGCAGCACGGGTCAACCGATCATGTCCAATATCATGAGAGCGGTCGCCCCATTCCTGTGGTTTAATCCCAAACTTTGAAAAAATTATCAAATATATCGGCATATTCATTGAAGTTCAATGTCACTAAACTTCAATATATTTACCACTATATAAAGAGACTCTACCTAACTCATTCTAAGTATAGGCCTATTATTCGGCTATTTTTACTTTATAAACTACAATAGGTCTTCAACCTAACCTAACCTAACATAACCAACACTCAATGCTTCTTTTGAAATATTTCACATATACTGAGCTACGTATTAAAAAATATATATCCTATTAGTTATAGTTTAAAATATCTATTTTTAAATGTTATCAGTTTGAAGAAGTTATTCAATATTTAGGTATATCATATCGATGTATTGATGGTTGATCTGTACGGCTAGTTATATATAATATGAAAGAAGTAATCCCCAAACCATAAATAAAACATTTACACAAATTAACGTTAATGAACCCTTGTGTAGGCCTACATCATCAGAGGGATAAACTAAGACTAAACTAAATGTGACAGTGTTACATTTGATACATCTGAGGATGGTAGCTAAGTTGCCGATATGTTCTTAAGGGTTTATTAAATTTTCTAATATTACTTCTGTTAGTGCTTTATTTGTGGTTTGGGATTACTTCTTTCATATTGTTATTAACCACAAGGCTCATTGGATACTGAAGTTATATATATATATATATATATATATATATATATATATATATATATATATAGCCTATCTTCAGTATATATATACTAAAAATACTAAAAACTAAAAATATAGTTTTTTTTTTTTCGGAATAGTCCGAAAAAGAACCTGTTTTAAATTCGATCATTTGGTATTTGGCCAGCCGACCCAAAATTTGACGAGTGTAATCCAGGTACTTTTGTGTTTGACAGAGCAAGAGCCAGCTGACCCAAAATTTGAGGACAATAATCCAGGTACTTTTGTGTTTGACAGAGCGAGAGCCAGCTGACCCAAAATTTGAGGACAATAATCCAGGTACTTTTGTGTTTGACAGAGCGAGAGCCAGCTGACCCAAAATTTGAGGACAATAATCCAGGTACTTTTGTGTTTGACAGAGCAAGAGCCAGCTGACCCAAAATTTGAGGACAATAATCCAGGTACTTTTGTGTTTGACAGAGCGAGAGCCAGCTGACCCAAAATTTGACGACAAAAATCCAGGTACTTTTGTGTTTGACAGAGCAAGAGCCAGCTGACCCAAAATTTGACGACAAAAATCCAGGTACTTTTGTGTTTGTCAGAGCGAGAGCCGGTGGAGAAAAGCTATTAGTCATAAGAAGGGCTAAATTGTAGTGATTGCACCAAATTTTATATTGGCCAAACGGGAAGAACTTTCCAAAGGAGATTTAAAGAACACATCCCCAATTCTAAAAAACCAAATACAACAATAAAATCAACTTTTGCAGAACACTTGATAGATTATGATCACAATTACAAAGACATACACACGAATATGGAAATATTGCAATTCTTTCATATGGATGTACAAGAACAGTATGAAATCTACACCCACGGAAAGAATGCACCGACAGATATACTAAATGATAAACAAAATTTCCAGTCGAATGTATTATTCGATCTCCTATCGAGATTAGAAGCAAAGGGCGATTGACAAAAAACCGGGTCAGTACAGTTTCAATCACAGTCGATTATGTAAAGTTATTTCCGTTATAAATTAAACAGGTGTTTTTTAAAAATAAATTAAATGTGTTAGTGTAATAAATGTTTGTCAAATACGTACTATGTTTTAAATGAGTTTTACAATGTTGACGAGGTATATATAGTACCGGAAATAACGCATATAGTCGAAACGGCCGTAATGCATTGATACAATTTTGGATGAGCAGACGTAAGTAGAACAAATATATTATAATAAAAAAGCTCTCCAGTAAGGTGAAGAATATTAAAATAAAATAAGAAGGGAGACAAGGGATAGTCTATTTCCTGTTTAAATAGAACAAATAGAAACCAAAGGTAGAGACAATAAAGGCCTACATTATTGATATCTTGTCCGAATTTTACTACAGGCCTAAATATAATAACCTAAGGTAACCGGTTTGTGGTGATTCTTCCAACCACTAATCTAATCTTCAATGAGCCATCTTGTTTTCTGATGAAGCCTACTTTTACCCCTTGTAACAGTATCTCAACCTGCATTCGATGACTACTATCAAAATGCAAGATGCCTGTAAGCAACAAAATGAGCGCATTAATGAGTCTTTTTTATCGACGGGAACCAAACCGCTGATAAACTACCTGCAGGAACTCATCGTGGCGAAAGTTCTGCATGTCAGAACATCTGATCCAAGACATTTCAATGAGACATATAAGCTGATAAGTTCGTCAGAGGCTTAGGTCTAACGTTCAGTTCCCTAAGCCTTGATAGAACGAAACGGGCGCTGTTGATTGACCTCCACGGTCACCCAACTCGCCTTACAACTTAAACTTTTACATCTGGGGACAAATTAAGACGATGGTGTATAATAAGCAGAAGATCTAATATTTGTCGAAGATAAAAACTAAACTGGTACAACAGCCCGTAAGGTCTGCTAGACGCCTTTTTAGTCGGGTGGTTATCACTCAAAATTCCCGTGGCCGTTGTTTATAGCTTCCTCAAATTAGCAGCACTTGTATAAATTATTGAATACTAATTGTAATACATATTGTATAATCTGTTGTAAATTGCTTGTAATTTTTGAAGACATAGAGCATATTTTATGTAAAATAACTAAAAAATAAATAATAAATGTAGGCCTACATTTTGAATATAAGAGAAAGGATAACAGTATAGGCCTACGTAGCTTAGATATTATTTTAGTGTTGAAAGTTTTAATCAAACATAAATATTAAGAATAGTAAAATAGATTTTATGAGTGAAGTAAAGGCGGATAATAAACGTTTATACAATCAAATAAGTTATAAATGATTATTGATACAATAACGTAATTGTAAATTTGTTAAATTTTTGTGGTTATAAAATAGCCTAATAATTGTAGTTTTAAAATATTTAGATCTATCGTGAAAAACTATTGAACTCACTACACATCACACACCCATCGACAAAATAAAAAGTAATATAGTAGCTAACTTCCTCAAAATGTCTCTATTGTAATATAATATAGGCTATAAAAGTTATTTTATTACTGAGCTGTTGTTCTTCTATTTCTTATGGGAGATAAGTTGGTAAGCTATAGGAGATTTATGTAAAATATACACCATCATCAACTTTATGTTCAATTTAAAACAAAATATTTTGATGGATATTAAATAAAGTAGGCCTACAAGTTTGCTTCACATAAACTCGTCTAAAGTATAAATTGTACTTCAATAAAACCATGTTTTTAATAACGGCGATGAAAATCATCTTGGTTTTTGTTTGTTAATTATTTCTGAACCGTAATTTTATTTTCAACTAAATTTCAATGAAATCGGTAGAGTTGATTTTGAGAAATTAGGCCTTTCATGAGAGTCAAATGGACGAATTTTCGTTGTATGTTTAAACGATAACTCCCAAACCAACATTTTTAAACCCGAGATATGGCCAAAACATAATGCCAAATTTGTTAAAATACGACACCAGGTATATTAAAAAAAAAAACATTTCACTACGAATATACGAGTGAAACTAAAAAGATAAGAATTTGTGTCATTAAATGTGTGAGTTGATGTGACATTCAGTCACTGACTTAGTTGAGATATTATACAACACATTTCTTAGTCTTATGGCCTCTTAAATTAAAAACAATAACGTTTTAATTTGCTAGAGTAGGTTAGGTTTGGAATGTTTGGTGTGTTGTGAACATTTATTTTCTATTTCTTATTATTTAAAATTATTTGTTTATATTTTTTCTGGTGGGTGATAACTACTTAAAAATCTTAGTGATGTAAAAATTATATAGGCCTACCTAGTATAATAAAGCAAAATGCTCGAAATGTGAAATTATACAAGCTGTGAAAGTACAACGGTTTATTTATTTTATTTTTTTATTTATTTCTTAAATATACGCCTATAAATGAAATTAATAAATACATTAATTGTATACAAAAAGAAAATACAAATAATAATAATAAAAATAAAAAATTTATATTATAAACTTAACTAAAATAAAAACCATTTATGTGTATCTGGACAGATAGCCTGCTTCTAAAGCGTTGAAGTTACCTTCAAATTATGATTCAGATATGACAGTGCTGACTTAATAAAACAATCAAATAAATATGCCTTTTGTAACAACATAACAAAATATATAATCTGCCTTATATACACTGCTTCAGCTCTATTGAATAAAAATAATACAGTAAGAAAGGAACTAGATAGGCTTTACATTAGTTTAGAATTTGAATAAGAAGACAAGACGAAAATAAATCAATTGAAAAAATACCTCGATCCTCTTTCGCCAAAAGTGAACATCTTAATTTTTTAATAGATAAAGTATTTTTTACAGTATCTGGTATTTGATTATATTATTTATAAGCACAAAAATGAAATAACTTTTAAATTTAAATGCTTTAATTTTTGTAGAGGTATGCCCATAATCTTTCTAAATTCTAACTCATTGTAATAAAGTTCAGTACTACCTCACCAATGGCCACCTCTGATATTCAAAATTAAAGCAAAATAGATAAATACATAACTCAGTGGAATAATATTCATTTTTTGAAATAAAGTTAAGGAGAGAGTGGTTTTTCTAACACCTGAAATTATATAATCAACTTTTTTTTGTGTGAAATTACATTGGGTGAAAGAATAGAAAAAAAAATAGGTTCCTTTCCAGCAATAAACTGCATACTGTAGTCTAGAATTGATTGTCCTAAGAACCGAAAGTTGGCAAACACATTTTAGATAGTAAAATTGATGTGAAGCATAATTCCTACACCTATTTAAATTTGCAATGTGTACTTTTCAATTACAATTTTCATCAATCAATTTTTATATGTTTACCTTGTTCAATTTGAGTGAGGTTTGAGCATGATGTATGACGACTAACTAAAAACAATGTAAGGCTTGTCAGAGCCGAAATCGTGATATTTGTTTACCTCTATTTTTACATGTGAGCCCTAAATTTCTGAAAAAAAAAAAAAAAAATCATAATTACTACCAATCGCAAAAATATTACAAACATCATTCAGTAATGGTCCGATGAAGTGGTTGGAAGAAACGTTTTATTTTGTGTTTTAATAGTTAACCTGTTTCCCATATCGATAAAATTTATCCTTATTAGTAGTCCATACAAACTCCATATTGTATGTTATTTCACAGCCAAGTTGCTATAGTGGTAAGAATACTAAACGTATATAAACATCAATATTTGTGAAATGTATAACCCAATTTAAAGGGCCAGACTCTAAGCCCCGGGTGATAGCTGTAACTACCATTATTATTTTAGCCACACAAACCACACTTGAGAAATTAACTGTAAGTAGCCTATAGGCTACCTAGTTTCAGATTTAGTTATGAGCGTGTTTTGTAGTGAGGCTGGGCTATTACGCGCCTTAAAAACATCGTTCTAAAACATTTCAAAAAATAAATACAGAAGACTTGAAACTACATGCGTTGTATATGTATTTTGAAAGATCTCCGTTTGTGCGGAGATAATCATCTTTTTATAAATGGCTAGTTGACTGAAACTCCCATTTGATTTTCACAGTCAATGTCTTTTATACACTACCAGCTAAACGTGAAACCAAAGAAGCAGTTTGATTCCTGTTAGGCTATATCTTGTTATGACGCGTGTTCAAAATTTAGTTTTTGTTAAGATTGAAAAATTGCTCTGTGAATAAATAAGTAACACATTTCATTAACAATAATTGTACTACTTTAGTTCTATAGTTTATTATAAACAGACATGCATGCAGACATTTAAAGAAAAACCTTTTTCTTATGACACCACTAAACGGATAGGCCTAAACTTTGTTTCTCTCTTCTACGTATAGTGGACTCGGTTTATCTGTGCATCTTGTAACCTTCACAAGTATAAGAATCAGAGTTCTTCGTTAGCAGAAGAATTACAGAGTCTTTTGCAATCCTTAAACCATTTTTGTACTTTAAAACAGTTATTCCTTATTTCAAACGATTGATCATATCTTGAGCAGTAAAAACAAGTCCTAAGTAAACTAAATGGTTAAAATGTTTGTAATGGAACTCACGATTTAAACTACAAAATACATATTTTGTTTACAAGTTTTTATTTGGGAATTATTAGGCCTATTTAACTTTTTTCACTTAAAATTGTACATATTAGATATAATAAAGCTTGGCAGTGATGAACAAAATCCAATTTAGTTTGATGTATTCCGGAAATGTTTGTAATTTCTTTCTTTTCTTGTAATTTAAAATGCCGCTTTAAGCTTGTCTCTGAAGTCTAAAGAGCAAAACCGATTTCATTTAGCAATGGGTAGGCCTATAAACGTAAAACATGACTGTCACAATTCAAAATTTGGCTACTGTGATAAAAGGCGATAAAAACAGATACAGTAGGTTCAAACGGGTTTAAAGCTGGCAGAAGTGAAAGTTCAGTCAATAAAACGCAATTCTTCATATTCCTCAGACATTCTGTTTCCGCAAAAAAAAACAATGTAAACCGACCTCTTGGTAAATATAGCTGCATAGATTTCGTACAATGAAAGTGAAGTCTGAAGGTTAAGTATAAAGACAACAATGTATCAAACTCTAATTTTCCAACATTACTGCTCCGGAATATTCCAATATAGGGTGGACTATCAGAGATTTGGTTTATAAAATGATTTATTGGTAGTTTATGCGGCAATTTCCCATCATTCCTATATAAAAATGAAAACAATGTTTTGAGCGTATGGTTCAACTGCCGTTACTACGTGCATGAGTCAAGGTGACAGGAAAAGAGCCAACAATGTGCAAAGCAAGACTATAGACACGATAACCACTGGTCGAAAGAACTACAAACCAACACATGAGATGAGATCATACATATGCCAACTGAACACACAAGGGTTAGTATTTCAACAAGAGAAACATTTAAAAATGTTAATGTTATTTGAAATTTGTATAACTAACTGTAGTATAACATAAATTAAAATGTGAGATTCAAATCTTCCTTCATAAAAAATAGCCTACCTGTAGGCCTATCAAAAAGTAAATTTTCGAACAGATTGTTATGGTTTATTTTGAGTTATTGGTTAGACAAATATGTGGGGCTAGTTGGGACTGAATCTGTTCAGTTGCAAACTTAGAAAAATAAGTTATTGTAGGCCTATAGGCTACTGTTTTCATCTTATTCCGGGAAAATTTGTAAAAATAGCCCAAGTGATGTAAATACATTGTTAAGTTTTATTACCAAAACCAATGTACCTAACCGCAGAAAAAGAAAATTCTCTAGAAGTTTGGAAATTGAACTGTCAAAAGTAAGATTTAACACTGTTTCAATCTACATGAGCAACCACGTGTTTTTCTATAAAATGGTTTATTCTATTATGTTTACGTACATTTTATCGAAATCGGTAGGACGGATTTTCAGATAATAAACTTTTAAGTTGTTCATTCACTTTTTACTCTCACACTGCGGTGCCGGCATTTTAGGTCTGAAGGGGAGCAAACTATTATTGTTTGAGTATTAACGAGCTAAATTTTAGCAACATTTTATTCAAATAAAGTCAATTTAGAAAAAATGCAATGTTGGTATTTAAAGATGGCAGTAACTCCCAGATTTGACTTCTCAACAAAATTTTAAAATGGTTTATTTGATCGGATATATACCTTTATTTCAAATTACACCATCAGAAGAGAGTCGTCTTTATAGTGATAAAAAGATACCAATAGGACGTTTTTAGCAGTAGATCATGTTAGGAGCCTCTAATAAAAGTTCAAAAACCAAAGAGAGGTGAATACACTGTAGCCTATTACATAAAAGGTTTGTCAATTTTATTTTTGTCTTACTAAAGAGATTCGTGAACAAAAAAGAAGAGAAACAAGTGACTGGATAAGTTAGATTTTACTGTAGTCTATACGACAAAAGGTAATAAATGTTAAATCAGAAAATTTGCTAAGAAAATGTATTAAAATTTACAAGTAGTATCATTTGTTTATATACCGACACATTATAGACTATATTACGTATTGTGAACAAGTCATACATCAACAAATTATACTATATTTTGTGTTACGATCAAAGTCACCCATTATATGGACAAATTATAGCCTATATTTTTTATTGCGATCAAAGTCACCCATTATATCGACAAATTATATATTTTGTATTGCGATCAAAGTCACCCTTTATATCGACAAATTATATACTTTGTATTGCTTTCAAAGTCACCCATTATATCGACAAATTATAGCCTATATTTTGTATTGCGATCAAAGTCACCCATTATATCGACAAATTTTAGCCTGTATTTTGTATTGCGATCAAAGTCACCCATTATATCGACAAATTATATATTTTGTATTGCGATCAAAGTCACCCATTATATCGACAAATTATATATTTTGTATTGCGATCAAAGTCACCCATTATATCGACAAATTATATATTTTGTATTGCGATCAAAGTCACCCATTATATCGACAAATTATATATTTTGTATTGCGATCAAAGTCACCCTTTATATCGACAAATTATATATTTTGTATTGCGATCAAAGTCACCCTTTATATCGACAAATTATATACTTTGTATTGTGATCAAAGTCACCCATTATATGGACAAATTATAGCCTATATTTTTTATTGCGATCAAAGTCACCCATTATATCGACAAATTATATATTTTGTATTGCGATCAAAGTCACCCTTTATATCGACAAATTATATATTTTGTATTGCGATCAAAGTCACCCTTTATATCGACAAATTATATACTTTGTATTGTGATCAAAGTCACCCATTATATGGACAAATTATAGCCTATATTTTTTATTGCGATCAAAGTCACCCATTATATCGACAAATTATATATTTTGTATTGCGATCAAAGTCACCCTTTATATCGACAAATTATATACTTTGTATTGCAATCAAAGTCACCCATTATATCGACAAATTATAGCCTATATTTTGTATTGCGATCAAAGTCACCCATTATATCGACAAATTTTAGCCTGTATTTTGTATTGCGATCAAAGTCACCCATTATATCGACAAATTATATATTTTGTATTGCGATCAAAGTCACCCATTATATCGACAAATTATATATTTTGTATTGCGATCAAAGTCACCCATTATATCGATAAATTATATATTTTGTATTGCGATCAAAGTCACCCTTTATATCGACAAATTATATATTTTGTATTGCGATCAAAGTCACCCTTTATATCGACAAATTATATACTTTGTATTGTGATCAAAGTCACCCATTATATCGACAAATTATAGCCTATATTTTGTATTGCGATCAAAGTCACCCATTATATCGACAAATTATATATTTTGTATTGCGATCAAAGTCACCCATTATATCGACAAATTTAATTATAGCCTATATTTTGTATTGCGATCAAAGTCACCCATTATATCGACAAATTATAGCCTATATTTTGTATTGCGATCAAAGTCACCCTTTATATCGACAAATTATAGCCTATATTTTGTATTGCGATCAAAGTCACCCATTATATCGACAAATTATAGCCTATATTTTGTATTGCAATCAAAGAAAATGATATCGAGTTCATTGTACAGTGTAAAGTCAATACAATCGTCGTCAATGGTCCTAAAAATGCGAAAAGTTTCTGACCTCTAAGTGTCCAAAAGAGAGAGTGTAGTACCCTAACATATGTTGTAGAAAAATATGTAAATTTTCATTCATGTAAGCGTCGAAATAGATCTATTTAGTATTTCATAGCCATTTGTATCAAATTAAAAGGGAAAAACCTATCGGTCATCATGGCCTTTGATTCGAATAACTTTCTTATGTTTTGTCTCTGTAGGCCTAGTGTATATATTTGTTTAAAGATTATACAAATTGATATACATAAACTAAATGAAACGTTTTAAGCTGACATAGGCTATTATGTTGAAAAGAATTTGTATAATATGTTTATTTTTAAGTCCTGAAAAGTTACCCAAAACTTCGGAACTAACGCAGAAATATAGTCATGTTATAAGAGTTCTCGCAATATGAATACTCCAAAAACTTGCTTAAACAAATATCTTAAATCTGTTAGAGTGGTATGGATATTTTGATAATTTTAATTCAAAATATAGGTTAAACCTACCCTTTTTCTCTCCGTTTACCTGGGAAGGGGGTCGGAGAAAAGGGGAAATGTCATTGTTCTTGTAAGTAGATCCATTGCATTTTAAATAGTAAAACAAAACAAAACTAACTCAACTTGTATACACACCTTCCTTCAAATTAGGACTAGTCTAATAACAGTTTCTTACGTATACTAATAGATCAAATAAATTATGTATAAGTTACTTTCAACTAGGGTATTAGGCTTTATTAAAAAACAACTTGTACGAGTTAGGGCCTACGGTTGTGTTCTGCACAATTTAGTAAGTTAAACAGTTTGGTTCTGTTTTAACAATTTATTATTAGCCTACAGTTGTTAGGCCTATAATGGTTAGGCTTAAGTGGATTCTAAATTAGGCTAAATATTTTGGAGTTTGTGTGTACTTATAGGCCTCTATGTTTTCCACAAATTTTGAGTTTAGCACTACACACAGATCCTTATAAAAACCTTTAGAAATCCTTTAAAAATGCATCTTAGCGATTAAATTTGTAAAATAATAGGCCTAGATCATATAAGTTTCAGGAATAAATCGCAATAATAAAATTATAATAATAATGAAGCTTATATTTTATTAGAGCCCATTGTACCTTATTAGTAGGATAAGTTATTAAAACTCTTACGAAATTAAAAATAGTCATTTAACCAGTTCATTGACATTTAGGATCTACAAAGGCCTAAAAAAAATCAAACTTTTGATCACATATTTGAAATGCACAAACTGAAACCTTCAATCCACCAATCCTTAATGTAGTTATGGATCTGCCATCAGTAGATATAGTCTATTAATGCAGTTGTTATTATCGCTGGATCTTGTTCAGTAGGCCTATGTTATCAAAAGAGTATTGAACTCTACAAAAAATGTGTGATACCCCAATATATAGACTATTATTGTAGTCTATTTAAAAATTGTAAACTCTGTATAAACATTAGGCCTATTAGCATAATAAATGATATTTAACTACCAAAAGTCTATAGTTGATAATTTCGAGTTACTTTTATTAGGCCTACGTTAAATGTTAAAGTTCCTCTTATCAATAGATTAAATCTTCTAAGAGCACGTAGGATATTTTTTACCTTCTATTCAAGTGTTTACCAAGTCAATGTATTTCTGTACTTTATAGGCCTAATAAGGAATAAACACACTTGCTAATTACAACAACAGCATTATTTTCAAATGTAGTTCACAAGTCTTAAACTCAAAAGTTTCAATTTTTTTTAAAGGTTTATAATGACTGTACTTACTCTATGTTTAGGATAAATCTACTTAGGCTAAGTTGAAAGTTACAAAACCTTATAATAATATTAACAATGGAAGATGTAGGTTTGTTAATATTAATTAACCTAATTTTAATCTCTACAACCAAGTTAAATGGGTCAAATTTTACGATAGTCTAATCATTTGGCTACTGAAGCATGACCTGACATAGAGTTAACCTCTTTGACCTATTTGATTATTAATTAATCGTTTTAAACATTTTATTTACTGCAGCCACTTGGTTTAATATTTTAAAACCAACTCTTAAAAATAATAATTTTATTTAGGTTAGTAAAATGTTTGTAAGTAGAGTACCTAGATATACAAGTAGCCTTAAGTGTTGATTAGAGTAGCGTTGAAGACATTTTAATGAGGTTACAAGCAAGGGTTCAAATAAATTTGACATTCTGGTCTACTTTTAATTTATAAGTTACATGAGCTGTTTGTAAATAGATATTATAGTTAAGGTAATTAATTTGTAAGAATATTTTACCTGGACCACCATTGCAAGGACGAATGGTGTCGACGTTTTGAACCATGGTGCAAGGAATGAACTCTAACATGAGGACTATCTGACTAAAACACTGTCACAAAATCCCATTCCACTTTACACAACCAAATTTTGTACACTAGATATATTTAGCAACAGGAAGGCATTAGTTGAAGTTGAAATGACCACTAAAGAAAAATCAGCAGACGACAAGACACGATCAATTCGTCAATCCAGCTGAAGAGACACAAATGACGTTTGATTCTATTTTTCTCGTCTCTCTCCTCCCATAGCAGTCCCCTCCATCATATTGTTCCGCTGTAGACACAAAATAGTTCCTGGACTGTTCTGTGATTGGTTCGTGTAAGCCACGCCTTCTGTTTACACTAACTAGCCTAGTAACCACGGTCGCGCACTTTCTTCTACACGCTACTGCGCTTGGATTACGCTTATGTTTCAACACGTGTTTCATATGTTTACCAGACAGAAACTGACCTCCTAGTAAACTATTTTTTAAAAAAGAAATATGTTACGTTTATATATTTATCGTACTTTATACTTTTAAACAAAAAATATAATACCCTACAACTTCTGGAGTAGGCTATAATTAGGTTTTATATAAATCAACGAAAATATTGGTGTTGAACAAATTATGGTTCTTTCAATTTCTTTTTTGACCAGTATTTTTGGTGAGATAGCGACTTATTAGGGTATATGATCCCTATGAGATGCGTTAATTTACCTTTAAAGGCTAGTAGTCTTTAATTTGTCTTGTCTCTTGTCTCTTGACTTCTAATTTTGTTTTTTAAACATTTTGATAAGAAGTTTATCATTGCTCAATAGAGCTAATAATTGCTTATTTAAAAAAAAAAACTATGTTGAAATTCTCATTTCTTAAACTGTTTACAAATAGGCTTTTTCAACTAATGAATTTTTTAATTAAAATAGAAATTTAATAAAATTTGTTTTATTTCCGTTTCTTCACCATTTTTGCGGTGTGTGAGTTTATGACTTTAAACAAAATCGTATTTTTGGAACCAAAAGGAACTGATTGCTAGAATAGGTAGGCCTAATGTTTTTTTTTGAACTGGGGTCGAAGGAGACTCACAGACGTGCATCATACTAAACAGTGTGATCATAAAAGCCACCTCTATTTTAGTCAATAATAATTGTAATACAAAATCCAACTTTGAAATTTTAGTTTGTGTAAAGACCACGTCCCTTCTTGGTATAATAACCCCCCCCCCCTCATGGGAATAGCTATTTTCCTTCTAGGGATCAACTCAAATAGCTTAAATATTTAAGGGGCTTGGGAAACATAAATTTAAAGGCATTTCTGATTAGAGAAAATGGGAAAAAAATAAAACATAAACCCATTATTTCAATTCAAAATGTCTGCAGGTTAAAGATCATAAAAAACAGTATAAATTTAGAAAATAATCATAGCTTAAAAAACAACATTGAGTTTACCAACAAAATCAGTGACATTAAATTACAACCCACATATAAAATGGCATCCTTTGATATTGTTAATCTTTACACGAATATTCCAGTTAAAGAAACAATATCCATATTGAATAAACGTCTTGTGGAAGCTAAAATATTAGAACCCCACATAATTAATGAACTAATATCACTATTGGAAGTGTTATTGAACCAAAATTATTTTGCGTTTAATAACAATTTCTATATCCAAAAAGAAGGACTGGCAATGGGGTCGCCACTCTCAGGTTTGTTGGCTGACATCTTTCTAAACGAATTTGAAAATAAATACCTTTTATCCAAGGATAATAAATTCTATAATAACATAATAAGTTATTCCCGTTATGTCGATGATACCTTCATCATATTTAATGGGACGTTTAGACAGATGGAAAATTTAAAAATCTATATGAACCGCATCAACAGTCAAATCCAGTTCACCCTTGAATTGGAATCGGAGAGAATGCTAAATTTTCTAGACCTTACAGTAATAGGCCTAAGAGCAGACGTACTTCAATTCAAGATTTTTAGAAAACCCACAACCACTGTTTCTACTATTCATGCGGAATCCCACCATCCAATTGCACAAAAAATGGCTGCATACAATAGTTTTGTATACAGATTAATAACAATACCACTCAGTAAGGAATATTTTAATATTGAACTGAACACCATAAAATATATAGCCGTGGCCAACGGATACAGGAGTTCCATGATTGATGAAATCCTTAAAAAGTACATTAGGAACAAAGAAAAACTACCGAAAAAACCAAATAAAAAAACCTTCAGATCCACGGAATATGGGGTTATCCTACCTAACATCTTGACAAACACACTGAGGAAGATAGATGTAACCATGTCGTTCCGCACCTCTAACAACATTAGGAATATAATTAAGCCCAAAAAAACAACACCATTGGAACAAAAGTCAGGGGTATATAGAATCAATTGTGATGAATGCGAGTGTTTCTATATAGGGCAAACTGGGAGACAATTTAAAAAACGATATAAAGAACATCTTCCAAGTAACAGAGTGACGTATACAAAATCTAACTACGCACGCCACATTATAGAAGAAAACCACTCGTATTCTAATTTTGAAAGCAACTTCCATCCAATTCACATATGCAAGAAGAGCAAACAAATGGACGCGCTAGAGGAATATGAAATATATAAAGCGCAGTTAAAAAGTCCAGAACATATGTTGAATGACCAATTGAATTTTAAGTCCAACTTGATGTACGACTTTGCTAGAGGAATAGATAAGAAACACAAACAATAAGCGGTACTGCAGATTAGGGATCAGTGTATTAAACGTATTCGATGGTGTACACACGCGTTGATATTTTCTGTGTTAATGTGCGCGTGTATGTGTATATGTGTTGCGATAGGCTATATGTGTTGTGTAATAATTTATTTTAATGTTTTAACGACCTCAGCAGAGCGATTTTCTGAAGATGGAACGAGTTCCGAAACGCGTCATATGATTATAAAGTAAGTAACTACTTTATTATTAAAAAAGTCACATAGACGGACATTATTGTTCTTTTATTATATATATTATAAGGTTTGGCCAGGTAGCTATATATATATATAGACTATATATAGGCCTATATATATATATATATAAGTTATACATAAACACCTGGCCAAACCTTATATAGACTATATATGCGCAAAGTTGCTGCGGTGGCGTTAATACGTAAGTTCCGAAAAAAGAGTTAGAAGTAGATAAGGGCTGAGCATACCATTGCTGATTTCTTAAACAATTTGAGTGTAACGTTGTAACAGAAGATGTTTAGCTTATGAACAGAATAATCAATCTTCGAATTTTTTAGCATTCACAATAAAACATTAGGCCATGGTTGAATTTCAAATAGGCTTCAACATTTAAGAGTGTAATAAAGCATTGGGGGCCTAAATCATAGGCTTATTATTAGTTAAAAACAGACATTTATCTGTAATAAATGGAAAAAAAAAACGGTTTCAGAGTTGTGTAAATTTTGAAATGTCACCACTTTTCGATACGCTCAAATGATTTTAGCCTATGTTTCTCCACTCATCAATACCGTTAAAATTATATTACATAATCCTCCTTGCTATTTAGTTGACACCCTCACAGTAGGGGTAAACAAAATTATACCAAAAAGTAAAATCTATACAAGTTACTTAAACTATAATTTTGAATGTTTGGATTTTAAATTAGAATTATTAACAACAATGGAGTATAATATATAAAAGTAGGCTAATGATGTAGCATATTTATTATCTTATAGCAGTCGCTATTGTTAACGATGTAAAATAAAACTATTTGATCAAGTTTGTTATACAAGAAAAATGAAAATAAGTTGTTAGTTTTTAGTAGAATTTTATAATAATAGGTGAGTAATGATTTACATACTTTAAATGAATGAAAATATAGTCCTATTAGTTTGGCATCTTAAACAACTTCAGTTATAACTTAGATTTTTTAAATTAAGAAGAATCGATTAGAAACAATACAAATGTGATATTGATCCATCCAGCCGTCTGAAATCTTAACACTTTCTTATCGAATTGTAAAGAAAAAATTATATAGGCGGGAATTTGTACATTAACACCCAAACATCATTTGTGAGAAACATAAATTTTAGACTGTTACTATTACCTTCAATAATTAATATTAATTTGGTAACGATTTGATAAAATAGAAGTTCAACAAGTTTGGAAAAAATCAGAAAATGTTTCACAGAACTAGATAGAGTTATTCAGGTAGGATCAAACATTTTCTAATTAGAAAAGTCTTCAATTGTTACATTACATCTACATAGAGTTTGTATGGCACAGAGATTGTGTATTTTTAATCTAAAGATCATTTTAGGCGGGTTGAAATTCTTAATGTCTTATGGCTACATAGACATTTTACAATACTGTTATTAAAAAACGAATTCTGTTCCTCTTGAGTCCTTGATTAATTTACACACCACAAATACCACACAACATAAAAAAGTTACCGATTAGTACAGTGAAATTATAATTTTAAAGTGTTGTATCAATTAAGTGCATTTTTTTTTCTTCGATTTTATGCATAAAGATGAGACGGCAACTAATTTTGTGAGTTTTTTTGTGCATGGCTTCGCCAAAAAAGTGGCAAAAAACGCATTGTTGACGTTTTTCGAGTGCATCGCTTCACTATTTATTTAATATCTCCGGCACCAAGGGTCGTGGAAAAATATTAAAAAATGGAAAATGACCATGATGAAATAGACAAATAGACTATCGATCCATAAGGTAGGATTACTTAAACAATTCATCCTAACCTCAAAAAAACTTTTTCTCGCACTTTTTTAAATTTTTTTTACTTAATTAGCGATATTTAAAGGAAAAATATTTGAAATTTTTTCAAAATTTGGGAAAACATGTATTTTCATGTCGGTAATTCATGATATAGTCTATATATATATATATATATATATATATATATATATATATATTTATTATTTCCACTCGCAATCGGCATTTTTCGGCAAAAATTGAAGTGCCCGCCATTTTTGGTAAAAGTATGGTAAAAAAAAATTCATCATCTCGAAATGTAGGGTTTGATGTGTACTTTTGTTTAAGGTAACCCAAAGGTTTGTTGTCTTATAAAAAGTGCCCATTTTTAGGGATTAAAAATATTTTTTTTTTCAATTTTTATTTTTTTGGTTTAGTTTTATGTATATTTCATTATTAATGCTTAATTTTTTTTTAGAAAATGTTTTTTATTTACATAGGGGGGACAAATTATTAGACTAAAGTGCCTTTTTCTAAAAAAAAAATTAAGCATTAATAATGCAATATACATAAAAAAAACCAAAAAAATAAAAATTGAAAAAAAAAAAAAATTTTAATCCCTAAAAATGGGCACTTTTTATAAGACAACAAACCTTTGGGTTACCTTAGGCCTTAGACAAAAGTACATATCAAACCCTACATTTTGAGATGATGAATTTTTTTTACCATACTTTTACCAAAAATGGCGGGCACTTCACTTTTTGCCGAAAAATGCCGATTGCGAGTGGAAAAATATTTTTATTTTTTTTTAACAATTATATCATGAGTTACCGACATAAAAATACATGTTTTCCCAAATTTTGAAAAAATTGCAACCATTTTTCCTTTAAATATCGCTAATTAAGTAAAAAAAAAAGTGCGAGAAATGGTTTTTTCGGGGTTAGGATGAATTTTTTAAGTAATCCTACCTTATGGATCGATAGTCAATTTCATCATGGTCATTTTCCATTTTTTAAAAAAATTTTCCACGACCCTTGGTGCCGGAGATATTAAATAAATAGTGAAGCGATGCACTCGAAAAACGTCAACAACGCGTTTTTTGCTTCTTTTTTGGAGAAGCCATGCACAAAAAAACTCACAAAATTAGTTGCCGTCTCATCTTTATGCATAAAATCGAAAAAAAAAAAATGCACTTAATTGATACAACACTTTTCACCACCATTTTCGTCTTATTTCACTGTAGGCCCTACTAGATAACCGTTGTTACATAAAACAAAGGGAGAAAAAACACGAATCTAAACTGTCTAACGTTCACTTCTTCAGAAACTTAGGGCCTATACGATTTAGCCTACCTTCCGGTAGTAAACGCATAGTTTCGACCTCCGGAAGGTAAATCATATAAATGATTATTACATTTTTTGTTCGTAACTGCAAAAATCTGTGAGTTACATTGACAAATAATAAATGAAACATAAGTTTCAAAATGTATTTGTGGTAGGCTACAATCGTTGATAATAGTGAAGACGAAACAATTCATGAAAACATACAATTTCTAAATGATTCTTTTTCTTTTTATAATTTGGAATAGGCCTACATTAAAAAGAAGTCAATAGTCTACTTTAAAGACACTTTCATTCACAAATTTCTGATATTCCTTTTTACTTTACCCAATAGTTCTATACGAAGTAAAAAGGTTAAGTTTGGTAATCATCAAAAATTTCGACCTCAGTTTTTTGACCGATCTTTACGTTTCATGACCTAAGGAAGTGATTTTGGACACTCCGTCCGGTAGGTTGTCGTTGTGTCTGTGAGTAAGCACTATAGTGGCCATGGAACATGAAATTAAGTAGCCTATAGAGGACTATAGTGTGTTAATATAGAATTTCATTCAAATTCAGTTAAATTAAATTGAAAATTTCAAAATGATGACCATTTAAAACAGTTTCATGTTCATATCTCGTATGTTATTGAATTTATACTGTAGGCTACTAAATTTGCAGATTTCTGTTCTGCATGTAATGGTAGGCCTACCAACCCAACCTCTCTACGATGACAAAATTTGTTATTTGTTATTATTTAATAGTGTAGTTGTATTTAGTATTTCTTTAAAATAGGTAGTAGGCCCTAGTATAAACAGAATATTAAATATATTTTCCCGTCAATCTTACAATCCTAGTTTTTCAAATATGAATGTTTTCTTTCAGAGGAAAAAAAAATCAAACAGAACAAAACGACGTTTAAAAACTCATAGACCTAACTATAGTAATACAAACTAATATGGTAATAAATTAGATATAATGTTTTTTACCGGATAAAAATGGTTCGGTAGAACTCCAGAAATAACCGTATATAAAGTTATCACCAAACAACATTTCAAAAATCTTTCAAAAGTGCCCTTGTTTACTGGTTACGCGTTCACGTTCTTTATGTACTACTTAATGATCCTCAGATACTAAGCTATCCTATGAGAGTATCATCTCTGTAGGTTGAATAGGCCCACATGAGTTCTGTAGCGCACAAAGATAGGTTACGCCTAATACGTAGGCAATGCATAGATTATGTAGGCCTACACATCGCAATAGGAATCGTAAATTCAAAATTCACTTCTAAAACGGTGACTATTATTAAAAAAAAAACTAACTATTTAACCGTGAAATTTCATTAATAAAAGTGAAAAAGTATATAATTTTTAAAAGTTAAAAGACTGTGTTAGGTTTGGACTAATTTTAACAACCTACGGACTGACGTAAACAAACCTAATATCAAGATTCACGTATTACCGTATAACGCATGCACATTACGATTACGTGTCGTAGTTGGTATTAAAACCTATTTTTGCTTAGAATGTTGTTTGTGTTATTTAGGCCTTCAGAGATTCTTATTAACATACTAAGTTTTGTAAGAATTATCACAAATAGTTTAGGTTAGGTTGTTATAGGCCTATATGTATTTCGATAATCGATACTAGTCGATACTCACTTTATTGTGTAACTCCCCATCTGTAATTACTTCAGTTACATCAATTTATTACAAAACCTACTTTTAAATCAACTGGGAGCTTTTAAATTTTTTCACTGAAGAAGTGAATTCCGTGTTATAATATTATTTTACATTTTCAAAATAAGATATGTAAGGCATTGTCAAATTTTAATAGAATGCGCGTTTTCCTTCGGTATATTGGGGATCCCGGGTTTCAAAGTGGGGTAGCAGGATCCACAGTATCGACAGATCCATAGTGACAAAAACTGTAATGGCTGCTGTCCTGCAAAAGAAAAAATATGAATAAAATCTCCTATATCGCAGCAAGAAATGGAGGAAGAGAAAGTCAAGTGTAGCCTAAGAAAAGTATAGAATCCCATCAGCTATAGGTGCTATAGACTACGCTCATATCCCTATTCGTAAACCCACTGTTCACAGTGATGAGTTTATTAATAGGAAAAGGTTTGCTAGCATAAATGTGTAGGCAAGATGCGGTGCTGAAGAAATGTTTACGAATGTAGACGCCTCTTGGCCAAGGTCCGTGCATGATGCTCGCATTTGGAGAAATAGTAGGGGATTTAGAGTACGGCATAACTCCTTGGCTTATGAGACCTTACGAAAGAGGGTACAACCGCTGTTTAGCTCAAAACGGAGTAATAATTGAAAGGTCTTTTGGCCAGTTAAAAGAGCGCTTCCCAATGGTACAAAACAAAATAAGGATGAAAATATATAAAGTTCCATCAATTGTTGTTCCAAACGACTAAATGATGAAGATTTCGACTTTGTAGTAGAGGAAAGCTAAGACGAGGAAACTGGTAATTGTGTTGAGAACACCAGAAATATCCGTGACAGGACAACAAAAGAACAGAAATTGCAAGATAATTATGTGGTTAAAATATCATGTTGTTAAATTGTTTGTATTTATAAAAAAAAATCCTCACCCTTCTTATTTCTTACTCTAAAAATAAATAAATAATTGAAATAAAAAACAAAAAATCTCATTATATAAGTGATGTGCGTGTAAAGTACACATTTTAATAACAAGAAGTTATTAGCAATAAAAAAAAAAAAAAAAAAAAAAAAAAATGTTATTTATTTATTTTATATTATTTACTTTTAGGATATAGAATGAAGGTTATATTTTACATTTATTATAGGCCTACCATTAATTAGAATCCTGTAAAACTGAAGTTTTATTTTTCAACTACAGTAATAGCATTGGGAATATTAGATTTGGCTCTTGTAGTTGCATTAGGGGAAGTTAACTGGGTTTCTTGATTATTTTTTCACGTTTTAATTTTATGCCAATCAATTCCTCAGCTTTTTTATTTTTTTTTTTTTTTATTTTTTTGAAATGATCCAACTGTTTCTGCAAAACAAGGCGTTTTAGTTCAGACAAACTTATATATTTTGTTTCGTCACTCTCAGAGAATTTGTTTTTTTCTTTGGTTGTTGACTTTTTATTTCCGCACCTGTATGTTGGTCTGCAGTGTTGTCTCATTTCTTACCCTGTTCGCTGGAATATGATACTGAATCAGAATCTACATCCGAATCATAATAAATCTGAGAATCGTTAATCCCTGCGATAGGATCTTCTGAGAATGTAGGCTACTTCAGATTTATTAACTTTATTATTAATATATCAAAAATGTATTAGGCTACTAGTGACTGTGGTGTAATTTGTATTAAAAAAAAAATTAAAATTGACATAAAATAATATTTAATTATTTTTTGTAAATAATCGCAAAATGTTCTTTCATTTAAAACAAATCACGTAAAAATTGGTGAAACTCCAGAAATAGCCATTATAGGGTTGTCACCAAAAATCATTTCAAAACCCTTCAAAAGTGCCCTTGAGTGTAGGTTATGTCATCCGGTCACGTTATATAGCATATATAACGGTTTGTATATATATATATATATATATATATATATATATATATATATATATATATATATATATATATCCATGTAGAATAAGTGGGCGCAGAAGAGATCTTTAGCGAACATATTTAGGCTCTGGTGAATTATATCTAAGATAATGTATTTTAAATCCTGACCTCTGATATTAGTCTAGTTGCGAAATCCGGCAGGGCCGAGTCACCGACAAGGGGGTAGCGAGTGAAGGCTCCGTTATACGTCTTCTAGGTCCGCTAGAGGCGAAGTACTAACACCAGCGAAGCCTAGTGGACATCGAGAAAGTAGTGATAGACACAATTAAGAGGTTCAGAAAACCTGTGTAACAACTGTTTTAAACAAACTTACTCTACTGGATAAAGAGCCCTAGATCTAGTAATAATAGTAATACAATTGAACATATAATACATGGACCAAGAAACCAACTTTTGGGCATTACATTCGAAGTATCTGCTTGAATTAGATAGTATGAATTGGACTGGGTAAGTACCCTCTTCAAATTGTTACTAATTAAAATTTTAAAAAGAAATCTTGTGGGTTGCTTAAAACTGATATTTTATGAAATTATGCACGATTTTGCCTTTTTTTAAATTCTCTAAACCCCTACTGCTTCCAACATTTTAAATTTTATATTTTAAAATAGTTATCACCAATCTATAAAAGTTCATTTTATAATATTAAAACATATTTTTAAAACGATTTTGACTTTACTGCCTTCCATACAGTTTCCGCGATTTTAAACTTTAAATTTGGGACGCATAAATTCGACCAGTGACCTCAAAAATCACCATGAATAGTAATTTAAAATATTGTTCTTTTCAATATATCACAAGAAATAGGTTAAAACCAACCTGATATACAAATCAAAATTTGAGACCAAGTAGACTACTTTCATTGTTGCAAGCAGTTGATTTTTTAACATTGTTTATTTAATTTTAGTAAATGGTTGTACAAACAAAAAACTTCCTATAAACAAGAGTTCGACATCTTTTCGTATTCAGTCCGTCGTTTTTATTTATAAAATAATTTACGACTTCGAAATAGATGAGATTTTGAATCCAAATTTGGTATAAGAATTTTTTTTTATGTAACGTTTTGTCAGAATAAACTAAAACTTCTTTTTGTACTTTTTTAAATTTACCGAGTTAAAATATTTTAATTTAGAATATTTAGAAAACCACTGGTTTTACAAAATAAATTAATGAAGAGGAATTTGTTTAATTTTTAATGGTGACTTTGATAATAACAATATATATATATATATATATATATATATATATATATATATTGTAAACCTTGTTTTTATTTTCTAACATATACGTAATGTCAATGTCTCTATTTTTGTCACATTTATTATTATTTTTAGTGTTACATGTACGAAAATTACGGAAGGGCTAAGTAAGTTACTCCTTTGGATGAATGTACGCTATATAAATGGGTTTTCAATCATTTTTACGTCATTGATAAGTAGCCTACACTTTAAATTATCTAGAAATGTTTACTATTACAAAGTATAAGATTTTTGAAATTAATTTACCAAACTAACTTTGTTACTGGACACTTTGTGACAGCAGGAGAAACGTACGACTGAAGTTTGTCAACCATAAATATATAACTGAGAAGGGAATTTCTTGCTAGAGAACAAATTGAACTGAAGAATAGCAAAGGCCGTAGAATTAAATCGAGTGAAATGAAGAGTTTCTCCAAGTATTAGATTGTGTATAAATATTTCTGACCCTCTTGGTTACAACGGCTATAACTGATAGGACCTTTTTAAGACTCAACACATTAAAAACCTACCTCGAGCAGAGACCGTCTCAATGGTAAGCTACTAAAGACATCGTTGCTGATGCACTTCAGTCAAGACTTCCAACGTCTGGAGATTTCTAATTGGTCCTATGATATGTGATAATGTAGTTTTTTACTTGTGAATCCCTGAACGCAGTTATTCCTCAACCATTTTTTTTTTTTTTTTTTTTTTTTAACGGATTCGGGTTATATAATCTTTACATTTCACAAAATGTTTAACAAAATCGGTACAGCATATTTTGAGAAATTAGGTCTTTTATAACAGCCCCATAATACGTTTTGATTCTTAAAACAGTTGAGCATAATTTGATTAAAATCGTTAGAACAGATTTTAAGAATTTGTTATTTTGAGTGTTTTTTTATTTTTTTAAAATTTTTTTATTTTTATTTTTTTTTTACGGCAGCTCCTCCTAAATTTGAGTTATTTAATAGGCCTAAATGAAAACATATTTCCGAAATAAGACCAAAATATGTCCAGATACCAAAATTGGTTGAAATCGGTGGTTTGGGCTGTAGTGCACTGCACAGTCGACGCTGGACATTTAGACATAATTTCATAAACACTTTTTTTTGGATACAAGGGACCTCAAAAAATTCTACATCGTTTTTTACCAATGTGTGAGAAAGTAGCCTATAGTCTAATAATGTGGAGAAATAATAATTTGAAATTATTACAAAGATCTTTCAAAATACCGTTCAGTTTAGACAAGTGGGAAAGAAAATCAAAGATTGAAATATGTCGTCTAGAAAATGTTTCTATGCAAATTTCGCAATATTGGTAACATCCCACCCTTCCAGTCTGCCGCAGCTGATCGTAGTTTATTCTGCAAAAATGTAGAATATTAATGAAGATATGTTTCCGATCTGAATAAAATATTAAAAGAGTAATTGCGGGGAAAATATAAGTTTAAAAAATTCACCCTCATTTATTTAGTTAAATAAGAAAATATGCAGAATGTAATCGGAATTTTTAATTGTTTTCGTTCCAATATTCCTTGGAAATTTGAATTGTTGATTCAACAGTAGTTCGATCTTAATTAATTTTCCAAAGCTGGGGAATAATAAAAATTCCGAGCGTCTTCCATATACGATGTAGGGGGGGGGGATTCTTTAGTATAGGAATCCGGGAGAGGGCCGGGAATAGTTGCGGAGTGTGGTTAGCCGTTCGTTCTTCAGGAATGCTGGGTTTGGGTGAAAAACTCGAGAGATCGTTGTAATTTGTTCGGTTGTAGCAGGAATCCATTAAATATTAAGTATGTGAACATTAAACATGATGTGGGATTCCAAATAACAGATTGAGTATACACCTCTACTTCACCGCGGAAAGCAAATTTTGTAGTATTTCGAAAAGCGAAATATTATCATTTTTCAATAATAACTGAATACTGTAATTTTATATTTATATTTTAACCAGTGAACCTGTTTCAAGAAATTTAATAGAGGTCACTATGAAGTGATTTTTTAAATAATTTAGATAAGTTAATTCGAATATTTTTTTTTGAGATGATTATTATTGAATAGTCATATTGAAAAACGTGACGTTATAAAATAGTATTTTCTTTAGATAAAATTCAGGATTTTATAAAAATTGAACTTTTTGAAAATAGGATAATATTAAATTCTGAACTTTTTAAAACTACTAATATTAGGCCTACAGGACTTTCTTAAAAATAGAATTTCTCTGTCCTTTATCATAACATATACTATTTCTGTTGTATCACATATATTTCCTCTTTTCCTCTTAGATGACTAAATTAAGCTTAACCAAAATGATGTCAACAGTCTGGTGTTTTTATGTAACTATTTGCTAACAAATTTAATTTTAGTTTCTGTCTTTTGTTCATTAAATAATTATAAAATAAAACTTAAAACAACCTTATCATTAAAGTACACGGGAAGAAAAAATTATGTAACTTTATTACCTAAAGAATATACCTATAAGTATATTTAACAAAGTTTAACAGATGACTTATCAGAAACCTAAAATATCTATGTTATGTTTCCACCAATAATTAACCTATAAAAGAAGTTTTTTTTGGTTTCGTCAGCAAACAATTTGGTAAATTAATAAAATAGTGTGCACAAACATTTTACAAATTTTCTTTAATTGAGAAGTGTAAACTAATTGAATATTACTGTATATTGTAAATAATTAAATAGGTTGTTAAGTATTAACTGTATTTAAACAACATCTACTTTACATTACTAATTGATAACCTTCTCCAGCTGTTCCTTAATTAACACATGGATCACATTACGTTACTCTTATTTTTTAAACATAGTTTTAAACCAAAGAGGCTTGTGTCTGTTTCGTTGAATCCTTTCAGATGGTGACATCACTTCTGCTGCTTCGCTGGCTGTATTTCCTGGCGGTGGAGGTTCTGAGTTGATAGTTTGGTCATAATCTGAATTTATATTCAAATACTTGACTGACTAACACTTATTCACTAATCTCTAATTCTGATGGAACTAGTATCCTTGTTGAATCTCCATACTCTTTATATTTTTGTTGGTTTTTAAGAGCTTTGTCCCATTACCTTGTCATCAAATACAGATTCGGTTTGAAGGCTAGTAATTTATCTCGTAGCTCTCCACCAAACATTAAAGATGAGAATGTAACACTATTATAGATTCCATTTTTCGTTTTTAGCTTATGGATCAATGTATTTTCAAATTTATTTATTAAAGTACGTCAACTAATATAAATTTTTTAATTGCCTTACCTTATTTATCTATCGCGATTTCGGTCAATTCGACCATCATCAGGAAATTAGAATACATTAACACACAGTACACAACACTAGCACAAACATAAGTTTCACTCCTTGTGGATCTCGTTACGAAAATAATATGTCTCAAAATTATATAGGTATGCTCGATGACGTGCACAATATGCTAGATGACGAGTCATCGAGCATACCTACACAATCTTGAGCCATATTACTTTCGTAACGAGCTCCACACGGAGTGAAACTTATGTTTGTTCTAGTGTTGTGTACTGTGTGTTAATGTATTCTAATTTCCTGATGATGGCCGAATTGATCGAAATCGCGATAGATAAATAAGGTAAGGAAATTTAAAAAATAATTTGGATTAGTTGATGTACTTTAATAAATTTGTTAACACTAGTGGTTAAATGTGTTGTTACATGATACGAAAAAACCATGATTTGAGATATTCTTGAGCTCAAGATATTCTTAGGAGTTTTGAGATTGACTTATTTTGTCTTTCAACTTCACCATTTGCTTACTTTTCTTGACGGACTAACACTTGTTCACCAATCTCTAATTTTGATGAAACTAGTCTCCCTGTTGAATCTCCATACTCTTTATATTTTTGTTTTATTTTCAAGAGCTTTTTGAAGACTGGGATTTTATCTCGTAATTCTCCACCAAATATCAAAGATGCGGATGTAATACTAGTTGTTGAATGTGGTATTGCATGATACTACGAATTGAGTGCTGACTTAAGGTTTTCAGTTGTTCGAGAAATTCTTTGGAGTTTTAGGATTGACCTATTTTGTCTTTCAACTTCACCATTTGCTTACTGTTCTTGACGGACTAGAATCTCAATTCTCTTTATATTTTTGTTTTCAAGAGCTTTAACCCCATTACCTTTTCATCAAATACATATTGGGTTTGAAGGCTGGGATTTTATCTCGTAGCTTTCTACCAAACATCAAAAAGTTGTGGATGTAACTCTAGTAGTGGTATTGCATGATACGAAAACACCTATGAATTGAGTGCTGACTTAAGGTCTCCAGTAGCTCGAGAAATTCTTAGGAGTTTTAGAATTTACCTATTTTGTCTTTCAACTTCACCATTTACTTACGGCCATTTCGGAGTGCACAGTTGAAGCTAATTGTCATTACTTGTACAATAATCTTTAAGTTTGGAACTATTAAATTGTAATACATTGTCTTAAACTATACTTCTGGCAGTCCAAATCTATCTTCTAATTCTGCAATACTTTCTTTGTCGTTATATTAGTCGTGAGACGAGCTTCATAATATCTGTTAAAATATTCCATAACAATAAAAATATACACTTTGTTATTAAGAGGTACTAAAAAATCCATGACATGTTTTTCCCAAGGTCCATTTGGTATTTTAATATAAGCTTATTCAGTTCAAAATTACTTATAATTTGACAACCATGGTATGGCGACGAAATGATTCTGCTTTCTTGTCTATATCAAACCACCAAATTTATATCCTTAGTTTTTGTTTTCACTTAAACTATACCGAGGCAATTTCTATGTGTGAAATATCTATAGTTCTGTTACGAAGTGATGGATAGTCTATATTATATCCTGGTACGTCTTAAAATGATGTCATCATATACACTAACGTCATACAGTATTCAGAGCTATAGAAATACACTAATCTGAATCTTTAGGTGGTTCTTCTTGGATTCTCCCGTAGGAATAGCATGCGGTACAACTCAGTTATTATGAAAGTTACCTTCATCAAACTGTTATTTGTTATCAGTAGGAAGTATGTCATGAACTAATCAGCGATGTTGATTTTACCAGGCTTGTACATAACTTTAAACCTCTAGACGAGAATATAATTTAAAGGTTTTTAGTCTGTAATCAACATAAATAATGAAATCTTCCACACGCTCACACCAAACCTAAAGGTTCTTTTTCAGTTTGACTGTATTTATTTTTAACATGACAGAGATCTACTAGCATGTTCTATTATTCTCTTATCATTTTGTCGATAGTGTACCAGAACACTTCCTAGTCATATTTGCGATGATAACAGTTTTTTCACGCAATCAAAATACCCCAGGATCTTTGTAAATATATATTTTTTTAGTTCCTTGAAATTTTTATCCTGTTCTTTAGACCAAAGTCACTATTTTCCAAACCTATTCTTAATGACTCTGTGAATTTGGAATATTGTGGTATAGACCTCCTACTATAGCCAATCAAACTAAAAAAAAACAACTTTTAAATTCTTCCTTTGTAAACTTACGGAATCGCTACAATTTTATTTTCTAATGGTCGAATACTATTCCCAGAAATTTCATGACCCATATATTCCAGTTTAATTTTATTTACCTCACACTTATTACAATTTAGAGTCAAACTCAGAACTTCTAAAATTTTGTGTAAACGTCTATCATGTTCTAATTGATTTGTCTCATATACCAACCCGTCATCCATTACCCGGCTTCAATTGTTTGTGCTATTTGTCCAAAAATAATCTTTTAAACCTTAAATAAATCCTCAGATGTAACGAACATAGTAATAGATTTGGAATTTTCCTATAATTGTAATGAAATGCAGAGTTGATATCAAGTCGTGAAAAAAACTTAGCCTACTGTTTTTTAAATTAGCAGTAGGGATCAAGTGTATAGGGTGTCTTTTTATAACAATAGCTTGGTTCGATACACGCATGTCTACACACAAATCTCTTGTCTTTTTTATAGTAAACACAACAGGTAATGCCCATTTCACTTTTTCTATAACATCATTATTTATCAATTCTTGTGACCTTACTTTTTAAGCTTCTATCAGCTATTGATGAATTCTGAGCTATAGGATTGAAAGATCAACTTTGACTGATAACCATTTAATTTACCTACATTTTCAGTAAGACGTTATGATATTGTTTTTTAAAACCTCTAATTCACATCCACCAGTTACAGTTTCATTTATATAAATAGTATATTTTGTAACTGACTGTAATGACAAATATAGTTTTAAAATACCTAAATACCTCTCAGAGTTCTTTCTAATTATAGGAGTAGCCTACCAATACCTGAAATTGTAATGAAAGGAACACCGTCTAGTACAAAATTATTGGGTAATAATATAATATTCGTTATGAACTTGCCTAACAGTGGCATTGATGTTTTACTGCCAAACCTCGAGTCACTATTTTTACTATATGACATCGAGCCAAGACTGCGGGTAAGGACTTCTCTTGGTCCAAGGGTGTAAATTATTTTGTTTTATATAAATTGTTTACAAAGCTTAATAAATGAATAGAAATATGTATGCAAAGTGTTTTTATAATAAAGTATAAATATTTATTTATAAGAGTTTTCGATTTTTCATAGCTGTTAAATTGGATAATGTTTGATATTATTAAATAAACAATTAAATAAACTTTGAAAGCATTGTTTTCATCTTGACTGTTATTTCTTTAAATACTGAGATAATTGTTGAAACGCTTGAGATACAATGAAAAAGTGTGTCCTTACTTGAATCAAAAGAAATGTTTCACATATTATATTACACATTAGAATTTGTTCAAAAAAAGGGTATGTTTAATTTTAATTAATTGATTGTCATTCCTGTTTTAACTGAATTTATAACTAAAGTTGGTTTTTCAAGATGTCAGTTATTACCTTTGATTTAGATATCATCAATATCGTTTACATCTATTTTAAAAATCAATCTAATCTTACATTTATCTTGTTACATTTTTTAAATCTTAATAATGTCATGTAGACTATACTCAGCTTGGAGCTGATAAACTGACGAGGGCGTAAATTTATTTTGATGTTATTTTTACATATCATATTACTTGCACACTTCTGCCTTATTATTATTATTATTATTACTACATGTATATCTATCACAGAGCTGCACACTATGAGTTGTAATAGTAAGTAACCTAACTACTGAGAAACTGTTTCATATAGCCACTATTTTTACAATTTCCGACCATTTTTGTTTCATATAATAGTAAACGATTGGTTAAACCTATCTTAGATACTAAATTTGACTAAAATACAATTACAATTTCTACTGGTTCTGTTGAATTTTGTCTAATTTTTAATTTATATTTTAAAACTGTTTTTTATATAAAATTAGTATGATCATAACATTGGATGTAGATTTCTTATTTGGAGAAAAAAAGTTGGACTTCCAGATAAAAAGTTAATGCTAAGCCTAACACAGAATATATAAAATTTAAAATAAGACGCAACTTTTAATTTAATGGGCAATTTTTTTTGTAGTTGAAGAACTGGTCTTAGTGGTTTGTGAAACAGAGCCTACATAACAAATTTGAGCAATTTTGGACTAAAGTATTACCTGCAAGCGAGATTTTATATCTAAAACCAACACACACTCTCTCACACTCACACACACACACACACACACACACACACACACACACACACACACACACATTCAAATTTGTATGAGGTCTCGGTATTATTTGCTTTCGAGTGACCATGAACTTTTTATGTGCTACTTGGATACAATAAACAAGAGGATTTAGTCATTAATATTTTTTTTACTGGTCTTTTTTATTGCAATACAGCAATGTTTATTATAGTTTTTTAACTTTTAGTAAACAAATTCGTGGCAATTAAACAAAAATTAAAGTGTAAATATATTTCACGTAAGTTGGTTCTTAATTCTCAATGCGTATTAACACACTTATAGTTTAGTGACACTAAGATAATTTAAATTAATATATAAGATTATATAAACAAGTATATTGTTATGAATTATTAATACAAGTTATATATCAGTATATGTATTTTAAAGTGTTACAATACTTATTATGTGTGAACGTTTATATATATATATTGAATGGTGCTTAGATTGGTTTACATTGAACGAGTTGTACGCGAAGCCCCTGCACCTCAACCAAGGCTTATTGTACTACCATGTAAACCTAACAGGACAGGTCAGCTGAGACTCACCAGCAATGTCAGGCTCAACAACCTCTCCTGGTTTAGAAGCCCCAAAGAGGCAGGCTGCTTCTTTTAGCCTCGAGTATTTCACAATTCAGAAGGATGTGTTTGTCAGTCTCGTTGGATTGTTTACATAACTGCATAGGACATCTTCCTTAATAGTGCCCAATTTATCCAGATGTTTTCTGAAGTAGCCATATTAGTATAACGCAATTACTTGCTTTAGGGGTCCTCGGTTCATACTCACCAGACAGCCTGTGAGTCAAGAACTTGGAGTTCTAACAAGTTTTTTTGGCTAGGGTTAGTCTAGAGTAGTTCTGCTATCAACGACAGTGTTCTTCCTTGGACCATTTTTGTATAAACTATAGGCAGTTGGTCTGATAATGCTACTGGCAGCCTCTGATCCTATTAAAGATGCACCCTATCTGACCAGCTTATCCGCAACTCTTTGCTCTCGACACCTCTGTGCCCTGTCATCCAGCCAAAGTACGCCATGTTTAGATAGACAAGTGTGGAAAACAACTATTTCCACTCGATCCTGGAGGATATCTGGGTTGAGTCGAAGGCCTTTGGATTAGAATCAGATCTTATTATGAGTTCCACCCGTAGAGTGTTTCATAAGTAATTCAAGAACCCTTGATGGAGACCAGTACCTTCTAAGTCATAAGACAAGTAGATGAAGTTTACAATGAGTTCATGTCTTCTGACTCTTTGTCATTAAGTTGTTGTCACAGTAGTGATGTTCTCAAAACAGAATTTTAATAAAGGTAGATACTGCATTTATATTCTAGCAAGAATAGAGTAGTTCTAACATTAGTGTTATATTTACAGTAAATAAAATTACCATTGGCATCGCTTAGTCCGAGAATCCGAACCTTGTAAAGATAATGCCACTTTACCGTGGTGGAGGTTGGTCTGTTTAACCTTTAGCATCATTATTACTCCTCATGATGACCAATGTGACTTTCTAGAGTCCCACATTCGCTCTTCAGTGTACAGCCCTAATCGAGTTGTACATGCATCATTGATCAAACACACAAAGCTTTTACCTATGGGATCTGGCTTTGTAGAAAGGACCTTCAACTCCTGTAGCCTCAGAATTGTGATATTCTTGTCCAGTAACTCCAGAGCCTTCTAGGTGGATTCCTTCAGTAGCTTTGGAGCTGCCCTTTAAAACTTCCTTCCGGTGCCCTGTCAGCGACCTCATGTCTTCGCCCAGAGGCAGAAAACCTTTGAGGGTTGTTACAAGACAGCGTCTGATGGCGTCATTGAAGTAAGAGACGATAAGAGTCCCTCTTCCCATGTAGATTCCGGAGAACACAAGATAAGATTCATCCTCTAAGAGTTGGATCATTAGGGTTGGTACATTAGTCCGTCCTTAATTTTGTCCCCCTGTTCTTCGTGTTTTTGTTTTTTAAATGTTTATCAGCAAAATAATTATAATGCTGATACTAAATTTGTTTTTCCTTTACTGATTTTAATTAAACTTATTTTTTCGTGCATTTTTTACCGACAGTTAGAATTTAACAACCCGTATAAAAACATAGACAATTTTAGTTTTGTATAGATAAAGAAAAATATTATTTTACTTAATCCTAAACATAATTTATTCAATAATAATGAGATAGAGACTGAGATACCGAAGATAGAGGAGTGAGTTTTCCAATCATGAAAGCAGCAAGAAAAGATATACCCAGGAACTTGCCAGTGCATTTTAACTTTTACTACTAATTCTGAAATTACCTATCTGGCTTATTTCAATGGTCGTGATAAAGTCACTGCATTCAATTGAAATTTAAACTATCCAAACAAATCACAACAATGATAATTTGTCAATTATTCCTGACCCACTTATTGAGATCAAATGTGAAAAACAGATTTATAGATTTAGCACTTGTCTGCCAGTTGAAGGGGTTAACAAGTGATCGTAAGGGTGAGGATAATAAAAGGGGATGAAGGAAATATGTTTCCCCTATATTGGCACGAATTCCAGTCCATGACTAACAGGCATGGCAGCTGCTTTGCTCCCCCTTCTAGTTGCGTCATGACAAATGACCGCTTGAGATGCGGAAAATTTCTTCAACAGATTGACTGGATGATGCAGGTGCGTTTTTGTCTCCCCTTCCCTCCATTAAGTCTTCGTGTCAGTTTTTACTGAAAGAAGCACACTTTAGCAATTCTGCATGTTATATACCTATTAAACCTAGACGTCATAAAGTTTGACTTATAAAGATCTCAATTTAAGGCACTACTATGAGCATATCAGAAACATATAAACAAGTGAAAGTGTAATTATAGAATATTTGATGTGGTTGAATTTACTAGTCAAAATGGACAAAACGAGAAGTTACTTCAAACATGTGTTCAAGGTATCTTGGGAATAACGATTTTCATCATTATAAACAAAACATAAAGAGTTTTTCCTCGTGTATCTTTGATGGGAGAAAAATTATTTGTGGAATTGTGTCAAAGTTTTTTATTTTATTTATTCATGTTGCTGTAGATAAAATATTTGAATGAAAAAATCTAGATTCATACTGTAGGCTATAGCTAGACAACTAAAGGAAGCTATTAGTGAAAATAGCATAAAAATCAGTTCAGACGTTTAGGTTGCAGATACTAAGAGAACCAAGAACGCTGGTCTCAATGATTGTATCTATTTTATATATAACTTAAAGGTTTATAACTGTATCAATGTGGCAAAATGCATACGTAAATACATAAATAAAACGAGTAAATTTTTAATTCAGTTCATTTTGGTAATTTTCAATAAGTTTTATTAAACTTAGATAATAACACACAATGTAGATGATTGATGATTATGAACGATTATGAACTTAATGTAAACATCTGAAAAAAATGGATTAATCGTTGAAATGTACATGTGCTTATTGAGCTCTTGGGTTTGTATCATAAAAGTTATAAGTTGGGCAATTTGAGACATTTTTATGCAACTTTACTTTGCTCTTCATTTCATTCAAGCAGACTGACAGCTGCCACTAAGATCCCTTCAATCGAATCGAGAGCTCACTCTCTGAATCTTGACTTCATCTCATTCATTGATCTACCAAAACAGATTGATAACAATTTATTTTTGGTAGTCACCTCAACACAGATTATGTATATCTTGAATCAAGACTTCATCTCATCCCAGTGTTCCATTCCTCTGAAGTAGATTGTCATCAATCACTGTGGTTCGTCTTTTTGTCCCTGTTTATGGTATTACAAGAGTCCTCAATACATTTGCTTCAAGTCGATTATCGTTTTATCGTTTTTAATACCAGATCGTTATGCTTTGAAACCTCGAAGTCTCTCCTTTGCCTTCTACCTTCTTCACAACAGTTATATTGTTTGTCGCTTCATTCATCGCGGTATTTCTTGAGCCACGGCCTCCTACTCAATTCTATTGACAGCAAGCACTTTGTTTCGTAATCTCAGATTGTAACTTGAGTTTTCATTTAATATATTTATCATTACATTCAGTCAGATATTCCTCGAATCTTGACTTCATTTAGTTCTTCATAAGTTTAACAACAGCCACTTTCATTCAAAATTTCATTCCAGATTCTTTGAGCCTCAAATTCATCTTTGAGCAGACTGAGAGCAACCATTTTACTCGCTCGTTTACTCTTAAATTGTATTTTGAGTTTTGACTTCATTTAGTAATCCATTCTACCGTTGAAATTTTGAGTTTGACTTAATTTCGTAATCCATTCTACCGTTCAGATCTTCCTAGAGTATCGAATTCACCTTGTTCTTTATTTCACTTTGTTACTGGTTTCGTTGATTCTTATCAATCCTTGACATCAGCTACTTACCTTTTTGATTCATACATCATTAGCAGACTTCTTCCAGCAGACTGAGAGCAACCATTTTACTAGCTCGTTTACTCTTAAATTGTATTTTGAGTTTTGACTTCATTTAGTAATCCATTCTACCGTTGAAATTTTGAGTTTGACTTAATTTCGTAATCCATTCTACCATTCAGATCTTCCTAGAGTATCGAATTCACCTTGTTCTTTATTTCACTTTGTTACTGGCTTCGTTGATTCTTATCAATCCTTGACATCAGCTACTTACCTTTGTTGATTCATACATTTGAACTTTGACTCTTCATCCTATTCAAGCTGATTAGCAGCAGCCACTTTGTTTCGTCGTGATACAACTACATTTCGCTTTCAACCGCCCTTAGTCAGATTGGTAACCGGTACCCTTCATATCTCCCTCCGAATTTTCATAAATCTTGACTTATTCTCAAATTTTATATCTCTCAAATAGTTTGTTATCATTATCTCTGGCAGGAGTGTTGACTTCATCCAGCTGCATTGCTGGAGAGATAGTTTAAATTGAACTTTGTTCAACATTGGTGCAACATTGACGAGCCAAATTTGTTGAACATTGCTCCGATATTTTTTACTTCCAATTTGGTGAAGTTGGTTAAGAAATAAAAATTTATTTCAAGTTGGTTAATTTAAATTCTTCCACTAACCAACTGTATTGTTTTTGAAAATAATTCGAATAGGTCTACTTAGAAAAAAAATAATGCGAAAGTAATCATTTTTGTACCATCCAGCATATGTAGCTATATGTTTCAATAAAATCAAAGTACAATATATTGAACAGAAGAGTTAACATTAAATATGAGAGTTGGTCTTTAAAAAAATAGTAAATTGTGAATGAATCGTACCTAACTCTTAATTAAAAAACAATATTTCTGTTTATGCCAAACAACTCCATTACTTAAATAAATAAATTAAGGCGTTTAAACATTGCATTCGATTTCTCACTTGATCAACACATAAAACCAAATCTATGAAAACAAAATATACTTTACTATATCAACTCTAGAGTTACCGGTTATAATGAATCATAACAAGGTGGAATATTTTAAAATCGCCACCATCTATTTCGTATAAATGTCTTCGAAATTAAAAAAAATATGAAACTGTGCGTGAAAGAAAATTATAGTCTACGAGTAATTTGAGAAAAAATAGTAAGAACATTGTCAGTGTTCATATTAGTATTTTAAATTTACTGAAATCTCTCTACTTTTGGTTAGAAAATCGTAAACATAGATAACCGTGAAATATATTGAGGGTTTCGACGTCCTCTTGCTGTAGAAATAAAAGAGAAGGGAATCCAAAGCGGAAAATATCATTGACTAGCGGTGTCGTGACGACCTGTTTTGTCATGACCAATATAATGTCATGCCCGCGTCAGCTGCCTATATCATTTACATGACAATTGAAGCGGGCGGGAGAATGGGGGGCCCATTAGTCGCCAGAATTTTACGCCAAGGACAAAAATGTGTAATTGAATAGAGTTTGCTTAATGAGATTAGTACACGCTGCTTCCGAGAATATGTTTACATTGATTGTAGGACAACGTTTATGAATTCATTTAATGTAAAGAAATAAAATAGTTTGTAATCCTTTTTAGGAAGAATTTGTTTTTAAAATACGACTATATAAACACCGTCATTTTAGTTTTATACGTCAAAATTTATTTTAATAATCATACAATAAAAACTCAAATTAACTAAACAAGTTAATAGATACACTTTCAGATTTTTTTTGTATATGCAGGGGGACACTAACGTATACACTGTGGATGATTATAAAACACTGTTTAATAAGATATGCCTAAGTTATAAAATAAGAGAAGAATAGAATTCATGTGTTCCAAGTGATGACAGTTCTGGTTGAAACAGATGGAAGTATAAACAACAGGATTAATTTCCTCTATTATTTAGCAACATTCTGTTTTCAACTCTTTATTCCTTGCAATTTTTGTATATATATAACCTGATCTTTAAACGTGACCCTATAAATAAAAGTCCAATTGTGTGATGTCTAACATCACTGGTAGACCATTGTGTGAGGTCTGAATTGCCAGTAGGCGATTGTGTGAGGTCTGACATCACTGGTAGGCCATTGTGTGAGGTCTGAGTTAACCAGTAGGCGATTGTGTGAGGTCTGAGGTGACCAGTAGGCGATTGTCTGAGGCCTGACGTGACCAGTAGGCGATTGTGTAAGGTCTGACGTGACCAGTAGGCGATTGTGTGAGGCCTGAGGTGACCAATAGGGGATTGTGTGAGGTACGAGGTGACCAGTAGGCCATTGTGTGAGGTCTGAGTTAACCAGTAGGCGATTGTGTGAGGTCTGACATGACCAGTAGGCGATTGTGTGAGGCCTGAGGTGACCAATAGGCGATTGTGTGAGTCTGAATTGACCAGTAGGCGATTGTGTAAGGACTGAGGTGACCAATATGTGATTGTGTGAGGTCTTGAGGTTTCCAATATGCGATTGTGTGAGGTCTCTCGTGACCAATAGGCGATTGTGTGAGTCTGAATTGACCAGTAGGCGATTGTGTAAGGTCTGAGGTGACCAATATGCGATTGTGTGAGGTCTTGAGGTGACCAATATGCGATTGTGTGAGGTCTCTCGTGACCAATAGGCGATTGTGTGAGTCTGAATTGACCAGTAGGCGATTGTGTAAGGTCTGAGGTGACCAATATGCGATTGTGTGAGGTTTGAGGTGACTAGTAGGCGGTTGTGTGAGGTCTGAGGTGACCAGTAGGCGATTGCGCGAGGTCTGAGTTGACTAGTAGGCGATCTTGGTGACTAAATTAAATGTGTTTCATCGCTTCAGACAATAATTTTTTTTAATGTGCATCTTCTGATAGACACCATTCTCAAAATTCAAAAAAATTACTTCAATGGGCCTTTTATGATCTCGAGTAATAGTGTTTCAATAGCTACACACCACATTTTAGTAAAATCGGATTAAAATTGTAATAGGCACTGTATATAAATAATGTATGTATACAGAGTGAGTAAAAAGTCTGGAACCTGTTGATTATTAGACATGTACTTTAAGAGTTTCAAAAGAGAACTAGTTACTAGATCTAAGAGTGCCGATGTATGTAGAACCTTTTGGCACAACACCGACACCCATCCAAGAAAAGAAGGAGGAAAGAGAATATCCACTATCAGCAGCACCACTACCCCCACGATTCCAACCTCAACTGCATGGGTGACGGAGTGAAGCTCCGTCAGGGGTCCGATGCCCCGTGGTACCATTTTAAGCTAGAACTGATTTATCAGCTTCGCCCCGATGCCCAGAATGGTCGCGGGCCCGTGATCGTAAACAGACCACCATTTACGACCACTACGGTTTCGGTGTCCCTTCATGCAGGTATCAAAAATTAACCGACGGGAATCAGTAAAGTTGCAAAAATTCTACTTTTTAAGCACTCGTAATTTTCCGCCGCCAACTAAAAAATTTAATGGGAATGGTGTACTATGACACATCATTTTAATGTGAAATTTCAAGAGGAAATCGATGGTGAAGTCAGTTTTACGATAAACCTATTCACTCACAATTCACCAGCCATTATTAAAACACTCCAATTGAAAGTGTAGGTATGAAACTGTCATTGGATTAATTAGAAAAATAGCTGAGGGTATTACAAGATGATTTGAAGATACAATTTTGTAGAAATAGAACAAAAATGTTGGTTCTAGGCTAATCTTGTGTGTTGTAGACATCGGAGAAAACTCAATAAAGAAATTAGAAATATTTGCTAGCAGAAGGGAGCTATTATTATTTTTTGTTTTATGAATGGACGCGGGAAAGTTGCTAGAATGTTTTTACACGTTTATTAGTCTAGGTGTTGTACATTTTGTTTCAATTTGACCAAATTTGTATAGAAAATTAACATTTATAATCAACAAATACAAGAAAACACAATTTTCCACTATAAGTGCTAAGAACAGTTAATTAATTTGTGTGCATGTAACAACTAAGAATGATGATATTGTCACTCAAGCGTCGGAGTCATCTTAAAAAAATGAATTATTATGGAAAATTGTCTTTCTTTCCTTTGTTGATTGAGGTTTCCACAAGTGTGTGAACAATTACAAGACCTTAAATTTGGTTTTTGCTGAAATAATTGGAAAAAAATTGTTTTATTATATAGGATTTTAACGATTTTTATATAGTCTCTTTGGGTTTAAATAAAGAAAACTGCCAAGAAAAGCTTTCTAGAACCGTACAGAAATTTGCACACAAATATTTTATGAAGTATGTTTTTGATTGAAGATTTAATGAAAAGTAGCCTATATCATTTCATGTAGACAATAAAGCTGCTTGTTTTGTTATTTTTTAAGAAATTACAATACTGACTAACCGAAGATTAGTCCTAGAACTGTTAAAGTTTAGCTCACACGTTTCGATTTTTTAACAGAATCAATGATTTTACCAAACTGGCGTCAACTTACAGTGTACACACAGTTCGGTTTTTTCCCTTCTTTTTTGGCTAGCCTTATATGTTTTTATCGTTCATTTGGCTAGTATTTTTGCAAGATAGATTTTAAAACGGATCACATCATGTAGACCTACTGATCATAAAAAAAAAATTAGAAGGAATTGAATATATCTCTTCCCATGATTATTATTTTAAATATTTTAATTGTATTGTCCCTTTCATGGCACACAGAACCCCTCTTTTTTTGTTAGAACACCTATTAAAGTATTGTTAATCATCAACGCATCGCTAGCCTGTTAGGAAAAAAACAAAAAAAAAAAACAGAATTGTTGGAACGTCTCCATTACGATATTTGTATCTCTGACGGCAGTGATTAGGTTTTTTGTTCTTATCAGCAATTGGGCGATATTACCGTTATAATAATCGACAACAGTATAGTGTTTACAGGCAATATAAAATAAAGCTCGTTCACACGACATGAAATTGGTCCTTTTTCCTAATCGGTTTTACCTTTTTCCCGCAGTGGGGTAATTATTTTATATTCATGTTAATTAACAAAATACTGCCGTCGCCGTACCTACAGTTAAATCCTCGATTCAGCAATTTTCGACATTTGGTTTTGCCAAAAGAAACCGTATGCAGAAAATCGACGAATATGGGCGCATATATCGTAGGGTAAGTGTTAGGACAATTAGGTTTTTTTTTACAAGCATGAATTTTGTCAATCCCAATATATTATATGACATATTTTTAGTTCCAAATTGTAAGAAAGCTATTGTAGAAGGTGAATGAATTATAAATTGCAAAACATGCGAGTAGGAAGGTGAACATAAGGTAAGAAAATGAATCACTTGAAGAGTGCAGTCAGCTGACGCCGATTTGATAAAAATGACTAATTCCTCCAAAAAAATCGAATATTATGAACTAAGCCTAGACCTAGGGTATTTTAGAAACCTCCAAGATTTAAATATGGTACAGATTTTTACTGTGCGATAATTCAGAACATAGCACCTAACATAATTATATTCATGAATTTAACATTTAAAATGTACATTTTGAAAATCTTTAATTTTTAGTGATTCCAGAATTATTAACCTAGCTCGTTGTTAATTAATTATCATATGCTTTTACTGAACAGCTGTTCTCAATTTATCTTAATTTTGAGGTTAAGATTATATAATTACTTGTTAGGTACACACAAATATCTATCTAAACACTCATACCTGAAAAGCTAATTGGCGACTACACCAGTTTTATTAACTATTACAGACATTTCAAAAAGCTTATTGCTCGTGCAATTTAAATTACTCGTGTTAATAACAAAGGACAAATCAATTAACAACAGAACACTGATGAAACGATAAATTTTTTTTTCCATCTACTAACGATTGCAACAGCCGTAAAAACAAAACGGAATGGCGAACAATAAAATGGTAATAACTGTGACAGGTGTCTGTTAATTGCATCCATAACATGACCTTTATTAATGGTTTGGTGTCTGTTTATTGACAGTCTGATGACCGAAGTTATTTTTAGTTTAGACGCGTTTCAATTGTCTTTGAAAACAAACAAAAAGAACGTTTTCCTCTATGCACAGCAATCAATTATATGGGACATGATAATATTGTTCCCTAGTGTGTGAAATGATTTTTTTTTTCGTTCTCAAGTTGAAACAAAAATGCAATAACAAAGTTTTTATTCTGTTTTTGAAATTGTTTGACAATGATAAATTGTTCATATAATTTATTCTGATATTTGTTATATTTGTGAATATAAAATAAATAAACGACTTTTCTAGTGTATTGAGCTACTCTCTTTATCAAATGATTATATAGAACATTCGAAACAGAATATAGCCTAATAACCTAGGACTAAGTTGGAAACTGAAAAGAAAATTAGTAATAAAAAAGGAACCCAGGGTTAAACCGACGCGACGGTTGAACGGTCAATAATCCGTTAGGTTATTACTCCGTTGGTACACACCCTTTCCTTTAGTAGACTATTTTATGATCTTGTTTCAAGGTGACATTGCCATTCTTTGTGATACCATGTAGTTCGTTTGACTTGTGGGTTTCCTGATCAGGTTTGAGAGAGAGAGAGAAAGACTACTCTTAGTTATTTTTAACACTCATGCCTGGGTATAGCCTAAGATTTCTCGTAACTATAGGAATATCACTTAGGTCAGGGTTCTAGATTATTTTTTTCCTGTAACTTCGCTATTTGTCATCATTAAATTTGTAGGTACCATTACATGAAGAATTGAAATCTGCAAATTTTTATCTAATTTAGTTTGTTATAAGTTAAAAAGAAGCGAAATATGAATAAAAACTGTTTGAGAGGACCACCATTTTTCAATTTTATCTGAATTTCAGTAGAGTTATATATATAACACAGTATAGTTCTCATAGCAAATTTAATGTTACCATCTTAATTTTGAAGTCAATGTAAAAAAAATCATGGATATTAAAAGAAAACAACTAAGATTCTGTACATTTGAGCTCTCGATCATATTTAAGTTATGTTAAAGTGTCCAGAAAAGGAAAAACAGAAAGTCATGAACAGATTTTTCTTTAAAGTGTTTTCGGTATACCAAGTGTTCCACAAACCGATTTACACATACACAAAACCTTTTCTTAAAAAATTGTATAGTACCAAAGTAGATATATTTTGGTATATAGGTCAATTTTGTCATACTCCCCGAAATTGGGTTTTAAGGGAGCAACTACCAAATTTTAAATAATAATTGCCAGAAAGTATTAGGCCTATCATTTTTAGGAAAAATTCCTCTAAAGTCTTTATATTGACCGTATCTTTTATTTCAGCTAATACATATTTTAATAGAGTTAGGAGTATGAATAGCTTGGGTGGAGTTGATTACAAAGGTTACATTTAAGAACAATCATTAGCAAATTAGATTTTTTATCAAAACCCTTTTTTCCTTGGGGGTCACTGAAATAACGATGTTTAAGAAAATATGTAGTGTATCTAATTTAACTACAAACTTTATTAGCTCTAATAAAATTATGGTTTGTAATGTATTACTGATGCAATGATGTGCAAGTTCGTAGTAAGATATTGTAACGTTTTCAATGGCAAAGTTTACATTGCTAATTATAATTCTCAAATTTAGCCGCTTCCTTTGAAATAATTCTTCTTTCAAGGTTTTTTTTTATTGGCTGCCATTTTAGATAGGGGCAACATAAGCATGTCCTGTTTTCGCTTTTTGCCACTAGTTATTCTATTTAAAATGACGTATCACTTCAGGGGGGTTAGTTTGATAAATTTGTGAGTTGCTTTATATGTATGAGAGAGAAAATTTCCTTATATGATACCTATACAAATTCCAATTTGTTTTGGTTTGTTTTTATTAACTTGTCTAAAATTTAGATAGCATGAGTGTAGGTGTGTGTACCAGATACCTGGTATGTGTAGGTGTGTGAATATTTTTATTTTATTATATTTTTTTCAACAAATGGGAAAACAAAAATAATACATAGACTACAAATACTGAACACATTCTTTAAATATATACATAAAAAATTCACTTCACTTACTAAACTTTTAAAATTTATGGTAAAGCATAATACACAAACATATTATCATAAATAAGTAAACTTTAGAAAGAAAATAAAGTTACTGTTATCAAAATTTAAAATCTAAAATACAAATAAAACAACAAATAAAAGAGATTTAGCAAACAAAAATATGCGCAATTTACATCTTTATAGCAATTTATTCGTTCCGACTTTTCCTTAAACAATTTTTCGAGTTTCTCCAAACTAGGTGGACAATTTATTTCAAACAAGTTGCAAGTATTTATCGATTAACTTTGTTAATTGGGGAATTCAGTTTACAAGTTTCAAAATCATAACTCAGTACTTTTTACGTTAAAAAAAATTGTATTCACCATCTGAAAGAGTAATAAAATTGCTTTACAAACATATATATACAGAATGTTTCGCGAGAGGTTGGCACAACATCAGGAGATGATAGGGGACCTAAAATAAAGCAAAATTCTTGATATGAGGATAGGTCCGAAAAAGCTTCGTTTTCCGTCTGTTGCCCATTTTGTGTAAAAAAAAAAAAAAAATTAATGATTTCTTTATAAATTATTAAGATTATGAGTTAAAATTTTTTAAACGCATTATTTATACTATTTTTTATCAGTAGGTATACCAATATCCAAAACTTTACTATTTAAATATTCAAAATGGCAAATGCTTAAAAACAAAATCTCCGAAATGATCAGTGACTATTTATAATTTCAATGTTTACAAACTGCTAACTAAGCCCTGCAGCCAACTTATTCTGTTTTTGTCCCAGAAGATCGCCAATCTTTAGTTTTATTTATTTGTTTGAGAACGATTCCTTGGTTCAATATCCTGAAATGTACTATTTAATTAAGAATATGTGTTTATTTTATTTTAATTCTTTCACTTTTAATAAGACAAGTGTAAAAATAAATTTTCATATTGATAAAGATGTATATTTTAATAATTTTGTGTTTATTGACAATTGCCAATTTTTGTTTTGTTTTAAGTTTTTGATGATAACTTGGTTCTTTTTCAAGCTATATATATAAAAAAAATCCTATTATATTTAACATTAAAAAATATAAATATTTTGTTTCTTATAATTTTTTTGAAAAATTTACGTTTTCCGAGAAATTTGATTTTAAACGGTTGCCATTTTGAATATTTAAATAGTAAAGTTTTGGATATTGGTATACCTACTGATAAAAAAATAGTATAAATAATGCGTTTAACAAATTTAAACTCATAATCTTAATAATTTCTAAAGATATCATTAATTTTTTTTAAAACACAAAATGGGCGACAGACGGAAAACGAAGCTTTTCCGGACCTATGTTCATATTAAGAATTTTGCTTTTTTTGATCCCCTATCATCTCCTGATGTTGTGCCAACCTCTCACGAAACACTCTGTAGCATATATATTTTATAATAAACTCATACTATATTTAGTTTTTGAAAAAATTAGATAAGCAATAAAAGCAGTACAGTTCTGCAATGAATTTCTTATATGATATGTTTGTTGCCACCCGTAACATTACCACGGCGGATGCACCAATATTAATGACTGTTGCCACCGTGAAGGGGTGAATGACAGTATAAAATTAATGGCTAATTAGCAGATTCAAAGGGAAAGCCTATGCAAAGTCCAGAGACAAGTGGATATGAAAAAAATGAGTTATTTAATAAGAAATTGTATCCATTACAGAAGATTATGATTGTCATAACCTGAAAGTTCGTGTTCTTGAATAATCAGAAACAAAATAAACCTCCACCTTAATTAAAGGTTATATTTTGTAAAAATCGGTCACAACAATTTCTATAATATTTTGTAAATATTGAACTTTAAACTATTGTATTAAACTAGAGAATAAATAACATTGAGCTAATAACAGTTTTGTAATGAGTTGTGAATTATACCACTATTCAGTTTTAACACGATAAGTTGTTAAATTTACTTTAAATATTTGAAAATGTGTTTTTTTAAACTTTTTTTAAACGGGTACTGTGAAGTCAAAATATCGAACAAATTTACAATTTTTTAAAACATTAAGGAAAATCAGAGAAAATAGTTCCAATTTCCCGATTTTTTATAGTAATAAACACGTCAAAATAAAATTCAATCTTAATACCAACGTTGTAGAAAATGGATAAAAATGCTACCTCTAAAAATGCCGCCATTTTGAAACTTTTTATCAATTTTGTTGATAAACTAACCTGTTGGTTAGTTATTGTGGGTTGAGTTTGTATATTAATATTATGAAAATGGACAGACTCTCGAAACTTGTTCTGGAGGTCAAAATGGATGAATATGAACCGGACACTCCACCCTAATAATTTTCTTTTTGGTTTCTGAAGATTTTCTGCTCATCTTGTCTCAAAAACGAACACAGACATTTCTTAAAAAATATATATAAGTCTTAGAATAACATTTTATACATAAAAACTTCAGTAATGCATGAAGATAATGGCGATATAGGTACATAAATGTATGTGGTCATAAAAACTCATTGTACGTATGACATAAACTACAATAATTATACTGCGATTCAAATACTGGAGACATTAGATGCTAACTTGTCTTTTTTTTAACTGTTATCCTTACTCTTGTTAGAAAAAAAGCACAACTCAATCTCTCAGAGGAGTCTCAGCCACGTATACTTTACTTTAAGGAAAATTACAATTGATAATTCAAAGGGAAATTGGCTACAAATATATCTGGGATACTCTGGGATAAAAAATGAACGCTCAGAATTGTCATCAAAGTTATATCCATATACAGTATCAGCTAAAATTGTTCTCAGTTTTTTCCATAAATTTTGTCATATTGATTTGTGACCAAATAAAGTTTAATACCTGATTCCACCATCTTGTATGTTGAGTTCAGTGGCACAATCGGGTTAAAAAAAAAAAAAAAATTCCTCCTACTTCATCATTTACGAAAACCGTTCTGAAATTTGACGAATAGTTGACGTATCATAGTTTGAACATCTACTTTAAATAAGTCAGTTCAGTGTAAAACGTCATATTGTTTAGTAAGAATTACTTAGGTTATCCATACTTTAACTTCTAACCATTTTGAAATTATAAGCTTTTCTAATACAATTTTATATAAGTGTTATAAACTTCAATGAATAAAAACAGAAGTAGAATGAAAAAACAGGTTCTGCTATTGAAATGAATATTAAAGTCTTACTCCCATTATCCAGTGTCAGAAATTAAAAAATAAATAAATGTGCATTATTATTAAAAAGTCAGATATCACCAATTTCAGATAGTTTTTTTCTAAATAGCTGGAGGCAGATATCAAACAACATTTTGTTTCGCTGAACGCGGCGTTTAAAAACAATGTTTAATTTTATGTTACAAAATGGCAGTCAAAGTGTTAATCATCAAAAAATGTAATACAAGTATAAACTTCATTTGGTAACAAATCGATAAGAAGAAAATTTTGAAAAATTTAGGTGGCACTTATGTGGTTGAAAATTTTCATGTTGGGTGGGAAGAGTGACACTTTTTAGTTAAACGGTATAATATCATCTTAACAAAACTAAAATAAAAACAAACAACTACAGAATTAGTAAACACAATAAACAATCCAACGACATTGCTCAAACTTTCACTCACCTCTCTCCAAAACCATGAAACCAATATGAGCCTAAATAAATAAGAGCCTAAATTTGATTAGCTTGCGAAATTAAAACGTCCTTAGATTAACTTGTAATAGTATTTGAATAAAATTGAGTGTTTACTTACTGCAATCAAGGTTCATTTTATTTTTGACAATTATTCGTACACAGTTATAATTATTACTAGCTCCTTGTACACGTGTTTGGGTCATTAATCTTCACAATTGACAAAAATTTGATCGAAATTGGTAGAGCTGAGAGGATTACGTCTTTTAAACAGCCCCAAGAATGATATATAGTCTATATATATATATTCACTAATTTGAATTTTAGGAGAGATACGTTTCAATTAGGTTTTTATAGGCTACACTTGAGCAAAACTTGATCAAAATAGAATGAGGCGATTTTGAGAAAATCGTAAATTTGTTTTTTTTCTTCTTATGGAAGCTACCTCCAAATTTCGTTATTGAAAAAATGAAGAAATAAAGTCTCGACATATCCTATGGGCAATACCAAATTTGAAAAAAAAAGCCATTTAAGCATTTAGGCTGTAGAACACTGCACAGATTGAATACGTTTTGAAACAAGAATATTGTTTACGTTCAAATTTACTTTAAGTATTTACATACAAATATTTGAAACACTAAAATAAAATACTTTATTTAAAAATCTCAAGAGTTTCTACTATCGAGTTTCCTAACCTAACTTAACGCTCTATCATAATTTATTCCTTACATTTACAATTTATTATATGAAACTTTAATAAATAATTTACCTGACGTCACATACATTATTGTCTTTTAATTTATTTACACGACGTCAGGTAATAAAACAAACGCGCTCTCAGTCATGAATGAACTCATTCTTAAATGTAAATGACTTAGAAAGAACGCACAGAGTGTTTTCTTCACAATTACCTAAATAATAGTTTATCTTGATTGAGAAGTAGGCTAACATTAACAACTTATATTCGTGGTTGCGTCATGGCAATTCTTTGTTGACGAAAGAAAGCTGTCAAAGAACAGATTTGTCGACTTTACGACTGTCGTGAATTTTACTTTTAATTAAGTTTAGTCATTAATCAAAGGGCGCCCTCTGCAACTTGGCAACCCCTGCCATTGCAACTTTTGAAAAATGTCTTTTCTCCGGCACGCGTATAATTTTAATGGCCGCCATCAGACGTTTGAAACGGCCTTACTCAATATGGCGTACTTGCTTGTGCAAATAGTTGGCAAAATTTTTCATCGAAGAATGCAATATGACCTCCTCCCCACTGCCTCCTATAAACTTTAAACCAAGTTCCTATCGATCAAGAACTCATGTTTATTTCCTCCTTACTGGGCTTGCATTTCTAAAATTGTAATGTTAACATTTATTTTAACATAACACAATTTCAAAAACAAAAATTTTATTTTAACAACATTTATTAAATGTTTTTGTAAACAGATTTTACTTAAAGAATATAGGCCCTACCGTTTTATTTACTAGATTATCACATTGAATAGTACCTTTTGGAACATTTTATATATGTATTAATCATAACTTCTTTCAATAGTAAATTTCTTTACAAAATCAATTATAAAGAAATTGAAGGTACATTTTTTACGGAAATACACAGGCTTTACAATCAACTTTCGTTTTTAAAATTTACTCATTATTTGTAGAAAGAAGACTTATTTTACAGAAGTACCAAAAATATTATTTTGGGAAATTTTATGTTGACATCAACGAATTCCTATGCTTTACACTTCAATTCCATACGACTATTTAGTTAGTTAAAAAAATATTGTGTTTATCCTAATTGCTTGAGTTAGAGAAGAAAACTATATTTCCAGTTTTATTTATAAATTTTCAGAAAATATTCATTTTTTAATAAATCGCTACAATTATTTAATTTACATAAATAAGTAAAGAATTTTGAAATTTATTTACAAATGTTTTCTAATTTAAAAACAAAACTAATCCAACAACTATCAAATATTTGCTAGTTTCTAAAAAAAAAAAAAAAAAAATAAATAAAAAAATAAGATATACATGTATCTCAGATAATTCTGAGATGACATTAGAACGATATAAGTTTTAGATTATTGTTATGGGCAATAAATCCAATATGGCAGAGGAAGAGTGAGTTATAGTTGAATCATTCTTGAAAAAATAGTAAACATTTAGGATTACTGGTATTTGTGAACTTGAATTTGCCAATAGTTTTAATATATGTATAACACATGTCAAATTAAAAAAAAAAAAAATTTCTTTCAGAGAACAATTTTGGATAAAATGTAAATCTACTGAGGTTGCCGTTATACATAAGGCCAAAGTTCAATGTATTTTAAGCAACAACGTTTTTAAAAAGAATAAAAACATATTTTGGGTTAATTTAGATGACATGACATGTTGGCCATGTACATTTCTTTACGAACTGAAATCAAATTTTGGATATTGTTTATATTAAAGAACCCATTAATTAATACTTGAAATGTTTTACGACATATATTGTATAACATATTAAAATCCATGTATGTTATTTATCCGTAGAAAACCAATTTTCACCATTCATTTGATTTAAGAATCCATTATCGAATCTCGAAATGTTTTACAACATATATATTGTATAACATGTTAAAATCCATCTATGTTATTTATCCGTAGAAAACCAATTTTCACCATTCATTTGATTTAAGAACCCATTATCGAATACTCGAAATGTTTTACAACATATATTGTATAACATGTTAAAATCCATGTAGGCCTATGTTATTTATCCGTAGAAAACCAATTTTCACCATTCATTTGATTTAAGAACCCATTATCGAATCTCGAAATGTTTTACAACATATATTGTATAACATGTTAAAATCCATGTATGTTATTTATCCGTAGAAAACCAATTTTCACCATTCATTTGATTTAAGAACCCATTATCGAATACTCGAAATGTTTTACAACATATATTGTATAAGATGTAAAGTCCATATAGGTTTGTTTACTTGTAGAAACCAATTTTCGATATTTATTTTATTTAAAAACTTATAATGGAATATTTGAAATGTTTCATATACAGTATGTTGAAATGTAAAATATTAGTATAAGATATAATGTCGCTGTAAGTTTGTTTACTCCCAGAAAACCAATTTTTGATATTATTTTATTAAAAACCTACCCATTATAAACATGAATATACATTTATGGGACATATTAGGTATTTCCTTGTTACTTAGTGCCGAAAATTCAGTCGGTCTTCATTCCCATCAAATGTAACATAAAATAAAGACCGTTAGTCCTAGAAAATTCCAACAGTTTTAGGGCTGGAAGAGAACAAGAGTTTTTCAAAACGATCTGAGAGTAAAGATGAATCAAAGAGACCTGACCCAAGAAGTAGATCCAACTAGGATACCGGGATTCCTAATCCCGTAGGCATTCACTAGAACGAGCCTTCAAGGGTTGGGACCTTCTAATAATTCTAATAAATTATGTTTTTGATTATTATATTTCTAATTGTAGGTTGCCAACATAAACTACTTGTTATTAAAATTAAAAGCAAACTACAATAATTGACTAATTATATTATTTAATTAAGAAGTAATTACATACTATACATTCAACGTTTATAGACATTTTGCTAGTGTAAAGTTTTGATGTTTTTTTAAATATTTAGTGTTTTTTTATCGCTCTCTGTCTCTCTAGAATATTATTAAGTAGAATAAAAAAAATCAATGCTGATATTTTCTTTAGTGGATTAACGTTTTTACTTCATTTACGCTGGACTAATGAAGACAGAGAGCAGCCTAATAACACACGTAAAAATACAACATCAGAAACTGGACCTGAACCTATCGACTTTAGTGGAACCTGAACTAAGTCCGAGTTATAGCTAAACGTGCCGATGCCACTTACGCCAGGCCACTCTCCTGCACATAGAAAAATATATAGAATCAATCCAAATTTTTTGTTCTTCCAGTTTACTGATAATTGATAGGTATTTTGAGGATAGTGACTCAAAACATTTTACAGGGTATGTGGAAGCTACTTTAAAATATAATTTGATCAACATATTTAATGCTGATTTTGAGAATATATAAGTTTTTGTTTTGCTCTCATGGAAGGTACCCAAAATTTTGCTTTAGAAAGTCTACATAAAGTATAATTGTTCTAACACAAAATTTTGGTTTCTGCCTTTTGTCGCTGTCATGGAATGGTTTAACAGATTTTTATTAAATTTGTATCAACTATAAATTATCCATATATAATAATATACATCCAATGTATAAAAGCGTCAGTAAAAAAAATAATATGGTTTCGGAGAGATTGCACAAAAAAAAATTCGAAAAACATTAACTTAAAAAAGTGATTAATATGTTTAAAGGCGAAGAAATGTATTTATTGGGAATTAAATTGAATTTACTAATATAATATTGTACGGCAGATACTAGGTTTATATCATAACTTACTGATATCTGTATCATGTTACACAACATTTGTAAATTTGTTTTTATGTTATTATCGTACAAAACAATTGCTTTTTCTTTCAGAGATGCTCAACGCAAACCTAACCTAAAATCTTGTATTATGAGGCTCTAGAACTGGCTTAATAATGGATATTATAGCATGTTACACACAGGAGGGGGTATTTACATTTTTTGAAAGTACTTGATTCCAAGGGAAAAAGAGAAGAAGAAAAAAGCTAATAACGCTTCCGAACAAGAAGGGTAGCGTTTCTGTGTTGGTGTAGGCTATGCATCCCTATCAATAGACATTAAATAGGAAGGTTTAATATAACACTCCACGTCGGCTCATTGAAGATGAAAAGCTTCTACCCTTACGATTCCTAGTTTATTAATTCAAGTACCGTTTGTTTCCATCCCCCACCCCTTCAGAATCTTCTCTTCACAAATAAAATATATTACCCTTCGCAGAGCTCTACTTTCAATATAATTCATTCCGTTTCTCTCTTTGATGTATTTGTCCTTTGTGCTTTCATCGGCTACAGTTTTATCTTTTTTTTTTTATTTCAGAAAACACATTTTTACGAGAAACAAAAAAATTCATACTTGAGTGCTTTCAAAACAATGTCAGAGGAAATTGTAAGAAGGATGGCGGAACTCTTCTTTGTTACATACGTAACAATCAGGGTAAAATTGTTGGGGGATGTAGAAATAACTTTACAACAAATACAGAGTCCGTATTGAAAAAAATTGTTTTGAAGTATAGTGTTTTTATGAAATTTATTTGTATTATTCTGTGAATGCAGATGTTCTCGCCATATTCTAGATCAATGAAATGTGCAATTGTGATTTGGGTATTTGAGTGAAAATCATTTTAACCGTCATTGAGTGTTAAAATTTCATCAAATTTTGACTTCGCTTTTATTTTTTCACGTAAACATAGTATAGAGAAAGTGATGTGACAAAAAAAAAATATCGAAATTGAGTTTTACATGCATAGTAAAATTTGAGCTCAAAAAATGTTTCTTTAAAAAAAATGCTACAGCCTGATTTTTAATGTGGGCAAATTTTTACCGTGAGATTTTTTTCATCATTTATTGAATACCTCTAATGAATGACATTTTTGAAAGATTACGACCATTAGTATAATATACCGTTTGAACCGTATATTTGATCTAAAACGTTAGAGGAGATTTTGATGAAATATTTATATTTATATTTTATGGAAGATTACTACCAAATAAAAAAAGGGGAGGGATGAAAGATACGGTCAATATTATGACCATATACACAAATTTCATCGCAATTTATCAATTCGTTGTGGCCGTGGCTCGGTAAAAGGACGACACACAGACATCAGTACAAAAACTTCTTTTCAAACTTCAAAACGTTAATTTTTGTAAATTTTATTATAATTTTGGAACCATTACATGAATTTTGTCTATTCTGTGTATAAGTGAGAAGTAAATAATTACTTTTAACGGCAAAGCAAAGTTTATACTTTAGTATATTTCAAATAAACCCACTTTGTGAGGGTACTGACCATGCAATCTTATATGGAGCATTATTTTGTTGTACAATTAATATAGATAATTCTGTTTTAAGGAAGAGGTTTTGAGAGGAGACCAATGTTTTTTATTCAGTTACAACAGGTATTTACAACAATCGAATTTGTGTCTGTTGTTATGAACGGCCCTCAAATATGCCTGGGTTCTCAGTTTCAATTAATTATCAACTCAGTGGTTCAGTATTTTATTAACTTTTATCATTGACATGAAACTTATGTCTATTTCCCTAACGCTTTAATACAACACTTTAATACAAAACTTTAATACAACACAAAAATAAGAATTCAATTAAAACAATAAAACAAAACAATATTATTTACTCAAAGCCCAGAAGTATTCCAACTATTGTTATTCTTTATATGAATGATATTACAAATGTTTTAACTGGTGACTTTATATATAGAAATGCTTGCTTACGGTTTGTTGAGTAGATTTCCTGGGTCATCTTCCACCACGGCTAGCAACACAGCCGTGTATCTTCCAAGCTCAAAAAGATAAAAGACCCCCTCCAAATCATGCTGACCGCTTATATACCTTTTGTTCTCTCTGGTGTCCTAGTTGAGTTGCAAGTCAAGAATTTCAACACTTTTTTAATTGTTTCACAATAGTTGGGTCATTCTGAGCTTTGTGAATATGAGTTCTTCTCTAATATAAATTATAAATTAATTGATTATCCTAATATTAACCTATTCCTAACACTGTACAGATCATGACGAGATATAAAAATAGTCATATATGAAAATGTAACAGTAAATAATATCACAGCTACAAGAAACAGGGACACCATTCACAGGGAATGTGTCTGCTTCTTGTATTGTTACCATTCATTGTGACCAAGAACCTTTGCGCCAACACGGGTGTACCTCAATGGCAGTTACCCGAATTCTTTGATTGAGTAAACGATCCGACTACAGTTTGTATTTTACTCTAATTCACATTGATGTATATATACAAGTAGAATGTACAGCACGTGAAAATCAAAAGTGGTGGGGGTTACCACGTGACCAAAGCCCCTTAACTCTCCACTCCATACCCCTCTACCATCCACTATTTGTGACGTCACTACATGTTAAACGTCACACTCTGACGTCATGGTCTCTGACATCATACTATTTACTTTTTATTTCTCAGTGGGATTAGAACCAATGAAGTATAAATTTGAAACCTGAGATTATACAGACTGAGCTATGATTCATAGTATTTCTTGTTGTGTTCTTTAGCGACAATATAAGCCACCGTGCGGTGTAGGCAGGGTTGTTATCACAGTAACGTAGACGTTGGTTACTAGAGTGCACCAACTTTGCTTGTTTTAATTATTCGATTTGTTTCACCGACGGAACAGTTAGAGCGTGCTTTCACCTACGTTGTTATTACAGTTCGCATGTAGTGTTTGGGAGCCTAACCAACCTACAGAGTTAGCATTACTTCCACACATACCACACTATGACACATTAACTGGGCTAAAAATAGTACATTAGGTAAGAAAAACTTACCAAAACTTTTAGAACGGAGACAAAACAACCAATGCGAACGGTATAACGAAAAACACACGGAAATGGAATTTTGGATAGGAGATCTAGTATTAATAAAGGATCCCAAAAAACCGAAGAAATTGGTACAAGAATAAAAAAAACCCTATAGAACCCCCCCCCAAATCACACCCCTCAATTACGAAATAGAGATATACAAATACGGAAGGTTAAAACCAGACATTGCACATGTGCCACGGATAAAAAAATATAATAGTTTAAACAACTTAAGTTACAATATAGTAATAAGTTATAGTTACTAAGAATATAGTAAATAAGATTTTCATCAGATAAAATATCAACCATTTTTACGAACTTTGAAACAATATTAATAATATTTCAAGTACAATTTTAATAACATAATACAAAATAAATTACTAATGCCTACACATGACGTTTGCTCAGCTCCAGGCTACTAAAGTCAATAACAAAAAATTAATACGTTCAACGAAGTTTGTTCCAGAAAGTCTTTAAAGTTTTTTAAAACACACAATCTCAACTCACGATTGGACCAATAACAGTAACCACAGATCTCCAAGGACAACTTCTACAATCAGCGACATCTTTCATTGACGTTGCGGTACTGCAATAGACGACGAACTACACGTCCGAAGAAAGAGTTAACAACCACTTGAACAACATGCAACAACTGATCGAGGACGACTACATTCATTTGGTGACGACAGCAACATCATTAGAGGCCTCGAAGAACTTCCAAAATAATTTAGATTAAAACCACTACCTTAAATAATGATAAATTGTATAACACTTTTATTACATATGTTTTAAGACAACAAAACAAATACTTTGTAATGTTCAATTTGTTAACTGTAGAAACCACGAATCCATACATACGACCAATACTTTCTACCCATTACTTCCTGCATTATAACTATAGAATTTGTGATTTCCAACTTCAAGATACCATTAAACTGGAAGAACCATACATGAACGTAATCACCAGAAAGAACCAGCATCGCAATGGACGGGACATCACTCAGAAATGGAGAAGTGTTTTCCCTACCACGACAGCAGATATCGAGGTCGACAACTTCTCAATGGAGGTGATGTACACAACATAGCCCAGACATGCACATTCCACTGCACTCCAACCATATTGATTCCGTAAGTTTAGTTTTAACAATTTAGATATCAGATTCGTAACCAGCAACTTCAAAAACTCCCGAGTAACAAAATTTATATAAATTGGATAACTAAAACTTTTTTGTAAGTTTTATTAACAATTTAATAAAAAATGGCCATTTTGGCTAGGCTCAATAATTTTGGTTAGCATAATTCAAAAATAGGCTCTCTTACGGTTTCATGAAATTTAATAACGATCATTAAAAAAAATAGCACAATCGGTTGCCAAACAAGTGCTTTAGATAATTTTGAACGAAAATTGCGATTCGTGACACTGTGCGTCGGTGAAACAAATCGAATAATTAAAATAAGTCCAAGTGGTGCACTCTAGTAACCAACGTCTACGCTATTACAATTATTAAACTGCAGGTGAAACAAATAATAATTGAAATAAACTAAAGAACTGAACAAGTAATACTATGCACGATAGTTCAGTCGGTATAATCTTTGGCTTCAAATCCAGATTTGATTTGTTCGAATCACACTGGGAAATAAGAATTTACGGGTGTGACGTCACAGAACACGATGTCAGAGTGTGACGTGTAATGTGTAACATGTAGTGACGTCACAAGATGGCGGGTAAATACTCAGCTCGTATATTTCGGGTAGATACTTTCGTGTCAGATATGACAACAAGTTTTCAGATCTTCATCGGATAACAGCAGGGGTGCCTCAGGGAAGTGTCCTTGGCCCTACCCTTTATTTACTGTTTACCCGTGACATACCTCAGGAAAATAATACCACCATTGCAACCTTTGCTGATGATACCGCCATCTTAGCTGTTGGAGGGGATGCTGACGTTGCGACCAGTAAACTGCAGAGAGCTGTGGACCGAGTTAATGAATGGACTAAACGTTGGCGCATTATTATAAATGAAGGAAAGTCAACGTATATCCATTTCACTAATAAAAAGTTAGTACCAATACCCTTGATAATAAACGACAAAACATTGTCCCACGTAAACACAGCTAAGTATCTTGGCATGACCCTTGATACTAAGTTAAAGTGGAAAGAGCATGTCAAGAAAAAGAAGGAAGAATTAAACATGAAATACAGGCAACTTTACTGGTTGCTTGGACGAAACTCAGAGTTATCAATCCACAATAAGCTTTTAATATACAAGCAGGTGCTGAAGCCTGTATGGACCTATGGTATCCAAATTTGGGGCTGTACAAAGGAAACAAATATGAAGAAAATACAGAACTTTCAAAATAAAGTCCTTAGAGGAATAGTTCAAGCTCCATGGTACATCAGGAACAGTGATTTACACAGAGATTTGAAAGTAAATTTCGTAAAGGAAGAAGTGAGGAGGGTAGCTTTGAGGCATGAACAGCGTCTACTAGTTCACGTTCATCGGGACATGAAGGCGTTGACTGACAGCGCTGATGGGATTCGACGACTCAAGAGAACCAAACCTCATGATTTGATTAGTGAGCTGGTGATTAATGGCTAAGGGACCATATTAATGTTAGCCCTACAAATGTGATGTATTAGATATATAAGTCTTTAGTCGATCCTATTGGGATTGGTCAAGATGTTGATTTGTTCTGTTTGTTATTGTAATTGTATTATGTAATGATAGATAGAATAAATAAATATATAAAAAAAAAACAAGATGGCGGACAATATTGAGGACAAAACAGCGGATGGGGAGAAGCATGGGAGAGGGACTTAGGTCATGTGGTCACTATACCACTCGACCACTTTTATTTCTCAAGTGCAGCACACACTCTACTTATACATGAAATTAAATGAAAATGTATTTGTTCTTTATTTATATTTACATAGTGAAATTAACAAAATAATAACTTAGAAACCATATTAGTGAACAAAACAAAAAGTTATTACAACAAGTTATGAAGTGTTTGATTTTTTGGTCAGGTAAAGACTTTCTGAAGATTTTAGCAAATAAATTTTATCTTCATTTGAAGTTTGTTGAAAATCACCACTAGAATCTTGCAGTAATTATTGTTTAAAGTGACCTCTATTAGTTGCCAAGTACTTTATTCCTAACTTTCATGTAGGCCTAACTGTCGCCCCTTAACAAACTAAAAAGAATTAAAAAAACATAAAACTAAATGTGAAATGGTCAAGTTGAAGAAATGATAGTCTAACACATACAAAGGCATTGCTCAAAATGTTCATCTTGGTCTGTTATAGTTAACAGTTGATATCAATAATTATAAATAAGTTTCCCTTGTATTGGGTAGTTCTCCCTTGGCCACAACGGTTGGTTTGTTTTCTATGATGATGTACGGCTTATGTTGCGGCCTGCCAAGACGTTTATTGTTGTTAGCCAAGAATTATTGTCCTTGGGGGAAGAAAAGGACATTACCTCTCTTACAATAATTTACAATTGAACAGTGCTTTGGTATTGGTTTAGAAAATAAATAATGACAATACACAACTACATTTATAATCTGAGGTAAGTGTTGAGTGCCTTTTAGCTAAGGGCTGGTATATACAGGGTGTATCTGAAACACACGGAGAAACTGGAGAGATTAAAATAAAGGTAAATTTTTTATAAACATATATTCAAAAATGTATGCTTCGTTTTCAGTCTCTCTGTTTGTATAAATGGATGAGATATTGATTATAGTTTTGGTATACGCATTTTGTATGTAACCTTTTACCGTAAAACAAAAACCTAGACTTTATTTTGTACATTTCCAAATGGCGCACGTTGATGGTTTTTATTGTGGAATAACTTGAAACGATAAATAAACACAATTTCTTGATAGCTTAATACAATATCCAAAAGTTTATATTAAGTTTATAAGTTATTCGTTGTTATTATTATTATTAGATTTATTACATATTATGTATTAGATTTATTACATGTTATGCCTTATATTGCTCCCTATGTTTCTATTTATATTGTTGCTTATTTTTCTGTCAATATTTCTGTTTATATTGCTGCCTATGTTACTGGTTTGTTTTTGCCTATGTACTACCTATGTTTCTGTTTATATTGCTGTCCATGTTTTTGCCAATGTTTCTGTTTATGTTATTGCTTATGTTATTTACTGCTTTAAAGAATCATGGTTTTGGGGAATAAGAGTTTATGTACATTGAAATTTTACAATTGGAAAAAAAATTCTTGTCTCGACCAACAATAATTTATTTAGAATGAGAAAACATGAATGACTATGAGTTCAAATAATAAAATAATAATAATAAATGAAAAAATACAAACAATTTAGTAAAAATTAAGGAGTATCAAAACGGGAGCATAAATAATATTCTTTATGCAAAATTAATTATGATAAAGAACAAAATAATATCTCAATATAAGCAAAAAGAGATAAATATGGTCAAAGTGATATGATACTGCTATAAATGTTATGTTTTATTTAGAAAATATGAGTAAATAAAAAAATTAATAAAAATAACAATATTAGTTTACGCAAAAAATAAACAGGGATATGTAAAATGTATTTATATTCTCATTTCTACCAAACCTAGACTAAAAATACTTACTGTTCATCTTTCTAAGTTTTTCGTTACCTGATAAGGAATTAACCTCAATTGATTTCAACTGTATTTTATTGCAGCAATGTGCTCTAGATTAAAACAGCTGTAGAAAAAAGTCACAGCTGATTAACTAATCGCACACTTACTACATGAATATAACTGCAAGCATCAATTGACTTCAGGCCAATTAGGTATTTAAAAAGTTTTTTTCTAATGAAGAAATTGAAACTAACTCTTTTCATAGCCCATAAATGAAATCAATAATTTAGCATGAGAGTATCTTTAGAGATTTTGACTGCATAAAACACATCGTTCATCTGGTAAACAAACAATAAAGAAATAGTTAAAAATAAAAAGTCGATGGTTTACTGCATAACTTACGATCGTATAGACCGGAAGATTTCATCTTTCAGGATGGCTCAGTGGAAAAGAACATAATTTGTATTTTTTGTTCAGGAGTTACAACTAAACAGAAACTTTTAAAAATAAGCCTTAAAGTGCTTCGATTGCCTGTTTGTGTTCATAACATGTTTTAAAAATGGATAAAAGTATGAAGTCCAAATTTTATACTGACAATCATATTATTAGTTTACACTTACAATTGACGGTGTAATTAAAAAAATTACCATTTCAGAATGTTGGCAATTTAAACGTTCGTACATCGGAAATTTCAAAAACTGATATTGCATGACGAATTTGTTGAATAATCTACACGTGAATATGTTACTCGATAAACTGTGAAAATAAAGTGACAACATTTTTCTTAGGTCAAGGGATAATCAAGATGTCAATCGGTTTCGTGGTGCTTTATTACAATAGTGTAATCATTTAAGCCTTTCAGGTAATAATTTAAGCCTATTGTGTAATAGTTTAAAATGTCAATATTTTAAAATAGACATTAATATATACAATTACTCTACCTAGAAATATTTAATGTAATCGATCTCTCACTTAACTATTAACCACAATAAAAAAATATGTAAGTTTTTATCGTTAAAAAGCATAAAACTTTGACTCTTTTAATTTTAACAGTTTTCAAAATATTGAGTATAAACTACTTTAAAAAACAGTAATTTTGAAATGGTTACATGGAAATTTATAATTTAGAAACTTGCAATGTAACAGTATGAACATCTTTACCTAACTTTGACTTCATATTTTATTGAATTAATTAAACTTTAATAAAAAAGACACAAACAGACAAATTGTAAGGCAGTATTTTAGGTCATGTTTTCTTCAAATTTTATGTTTATTTTGATTTTATGGACACGTAAACAAATTACTATTCTTTCCTCCTAGACCATTCTGTGTAACTATTGTCCTACATGCCTAAGGGTTTCTAACTGTTGTGTTTAAAATTCTAGGCCTACTGAGTTAACTACGTTATATATAAATTCATCTCATCTAAGTTTTAAAAATGTGTCCTTCTATTATTATTCAGCGTTACAAGGTACATAGAGCCATATGAGTAAACACAATCTGGGAACAATGGCATCATGTTCCCCCAGGAAGACTCCACGGGACGCCTAATCCCGCCTACCTGTTCCCCTGCTGTTAGATATTATCTGTATATTCCCACGATATCATGTGGAGATACCCTAACACTCAAACAAGACTTATTAAAGCTACGCATCATTGTATAGAGTCACTAGTTGAAGTGATTTAAAGATCACTAGAGATTATAAAAAGTCATGAGTAAAGGACGGTTTAATAGTTTTTACTTATTTCTAAATAAAATGAATTTAAACATTCACATATATAAGTTTTAATCCTTGGAAGAATGGAAACAGTTAACGATACGAAAGATAGCCAATTAGTAAGATTAAGCAAACAGTGTTATTATTAATAAAACAGGTTATTTAAAGTGTAATCTGAATATTAATCCCAAATGAACACGCCGATTTCCAAATAGTTTTGGGGTTGACTTAAGCTGTAATCCAGTGAACCTTTTTCAAAACAAACTTTCTTTACTTCGATAATCTCAGAATAGATATTTCTAAAAAGTAACGTGATCAGTTATTACGAGAGTCAATCACAGAAGTCCTTGATGTAATATACTGATTCGGACAAACCATATGAGGAAGTCCTTAATGTATCTCACTGATTTTGTCAACATGTGCGGGGATGTCCTTAATGTTCTGTACTAATTCTGTTTACAGAGAAGCGAGGTTGACAAATAAGGATTATAATGTAGCCTACCGATTCGGTCTAAACAAAGTGAGGATGTCAAATATAGTTTATAAGGTTTGTTAATTCTGCATAAACAGAAGTGAGAGTGTCAAATGAAGATTAGAATGAAAACTATTAATCCCATCTAAACAATGTGAGGATGTAAAATATAGTTTATATTAGGCCTACAACGTAATCAGAATATATTTTTAGTTCTGCCTAAACAGAAGTGAAGATGATAATTCAGGTTTATAATGCAGGCTGCTAGTGCCGTCTAAATGAATTGAAGATGTTAATTACGGTTGGTTCATAATGCAGGCCGTAATTATCTCTAATCGAAGTGAAGATGGCAAGTTTATAATCCAGTCTACTAAAATTCTTCCTAAAAAGAAGTGAAGAAAAAGTCAATTATTAAGGTTTATAATGTGGGCTACTAATTCTTCCTAAACAGAAGTGAGAATGTCAAATATGGTTTATATATAGGCTACTAATCCTTCCTAAAGAGAAATGAAGAAGTCAAAAAATATGGTTTATATATAGGCTACTAAATCTTCCTAAACAGAAGTGAGGGTGTCAAATAAGGATTATAATGTAGTCCTGTCGAAACAGAAGCGTGGAAGTCAAATTCTTCCTAAAGAGAAGGGAGACAATCAAATAATGTTTATTATATTGTAGCTTACAAATTTTGCATATAAAGAACTGAGGCAGTTAAATAAGGCTAATGTAGCCTAATAATTCCATCTACACAAAAATGAAGAAATCAAATAATCACAATAAGAAATCAAATTTATTGTGATATCACTCACTAATTCTGTCAATACAGAATTGAAGAAGTCAAATATAACGTAGCCTACAAGAACCATCGGGCAACAAGAATCGAAGAAATCAAATAAAATTTGTTGTAATATTACCTACTAATTCTGTCAATTCAGAAATGAGAAAAATTAAATAAAGTTTTAAATGTAACACACTAAATCAGCCATAAGAAGTGAGAAAATTAAATAAGATTGATTGTAACATAACTTAGTAATTTTGTCAATACAGAACTGAAGAAGTCAAATAAGTTTTAAAAGAAAAGTTGCTTATTAACTTGGTTAAATTGGAAAATCGAGGAAATCAAATAAAGTTTATAATGTAACCTATTAAATCGATTAACAAGAATTAAGGAAGACAAATAACGTTTATTATAGAAGCCTATCAAATCAGCCAAAACTAAGGATTTGACCGAATATTCAATAATGATATCCACGTTTGATAATCGTTAAAAAATTGAATCAATCGTTACACATTTATACAAAATCTAATGAAAGATCATTTTCCAACAAATATAGCTAGTTACAGTATTTTGATAAAAGTAATCATTAAATGACGTATCCTTTTGTTGGAATTTTAAACCATTAAAAACAATTAACATCAAAGAGTATCCTTGTATCGACATAGAATTGATTACATCGCTGTGTTCCAACTTTTAATTGTTTGTAAAAAAGGTCACTAGTTTATTTAGGCGTCAAGTGTTTTGGCATGAAGAGGGCGGAACGTACGGGACAGATTACATGGGTCGCTAATCAGCAAATCGTTTCACAAGTGACTAAACAACACTTTGATGTTGGCTTTTGGTTTGGTGACACGGTCGCTCCCACGCTCAGGGGACTGTTTCATTTCATTTCATTTCTAAGCAATTTGTAAATAGAGGACACACTTCGGTCACGTGTTGTAAGGGGCTAATATCTTACCCCCGGGGGAGTGACTAGCGCTTAGTTCAAATAAGTGCACACAGCCTCTTGCTGAAGGGTTGACGCTGTCTGGTGTCTTCACTGATACAAATAAATAGACTATTGCAGCTTATGTCTTAAATATTTAATAATAAGGGATTGCCACCTCCTAAAAACTGAAATTATCCTTTTTTAACGAACAATTATTGTGGATTTCAAATTAACTATAAACACGTACTTTTTATTTCAAAGCTGGGATTTGCAAATTAATTAACAATAACTGTTCCTATTCGCGAAACGAAATTGTAGCTCTAGATGTATGGAATATTTATAAATGAAGAATGAATGACCGAATGAGTGTGATTTATTATTAGAAACACTCGAACTGAAGATAAACAAAATAAGAAACATAACATAAAAACAAAATTACAACACCAAGCAATAGCAATACACACTTTACAGTAAGGGTCAAAGACTGTCTGCCGGGTTAGCATTTAACAGTAAGTTAATTATTTTTATAACGAAAAACTAATAACACAAACTTAAGTATGTACAGTATATTTTTGGTAACATTTAAACTATCTCACTAAATTAGTAATCCTTGTTAAATCCTGCCCTCCTAAAAACGAGCAAAATAATAAATAAAACTAAAAACACATTTTGCGCACAGTTTTAATTTGATTTTAGACATGGATTTTACCGTTATTATGAAATAACAGCTATATAAGTTATTTATTTAAGCCTTTTACCAAATAAAATATTTTAAATTGTAGTGATTTGTGCATCATATAAGCTACAAATTAAATTCTTTTATTAAACTCCATCTATAGTTCCAAGTCTCGTCCATATTTTTTCCAAGACAGCTTCTCTATCGTTTAAATCTAACTCTGTTTTGTTTAGTTATTTTCTATTAAAAACACTCCATTAGATTTCCAACCACGACAAATAGAACATTTAACGATAAAGTGCATTATCGTTTCATTTTATTTCAAATTGCACATCCGGCATGAGTAATTTTGTTCTCTATCCACGGTTTATAATTAAATTAACGAGCCTTGCTTTAACTTTAAACGACCATCGTGTAGTCCTAATGTCAATATTGTCTTACAGATATCGTCTTGTTACAAGATCAAAGGTAATGGACCCGTAAAACAAATAATATGTGATTGCCTCATTCATAAATACATAATATTAAAGGACTTACAAAGGAGAAAAATCAAATGTTGTAATAATACGTTAGTGTTAAGTACAAAATATTACTAAACTTAAACAGCTCGGTAAATATTTTATAGGAGGAAATAATTTTAAACAACACGAGATTTAAAACAAATGTTGGATAGAGATAAAAATTAGGCGTTGAATACACTATTAAAGTTTTTAACTAATCTTAGTATGTTATTTTGCAGTTTTGAATTAAACATTTCTCATTTAATATAAAACAACTGAACTTTTATATACACCTACATTGTTTAAAACTAATTAATTAAATGAAAGAACCTATTATTTATGATCATAGTGTATTCCTAAATTGCTAAAAATTGTTCTAGAAATATACTATTTATGGCTCTGTGAACAATAAAACTCCCTCCTCGATAGAAGTGTAAACAATCCGAGTACTGTTTATATTTTACTCTGATTCTTTGATGCAAGTTATATAACCTTCTAGAGGAAATCACAGTGGAACGGTTACAGAAATAATAATATATTTGATACTTTTGTAACCCAATGACGAAAGGTTTTATTTTGTGAAAATAAAACATTGAAAAGTAGTAACCAAGAAAACTTGCAGCGGGAAAGTTTTATAAAACAGTTCATATATAATTTTTAATTTGAAAGTGTATTCTTGTACGACTCATTATTGATATTACACCATAGTTATACTTTGGAGCTCTACTCCAAGTCGAAGCACACCTCAAGTCAATAATTCCACAGCTCCATCTATAAGTTCAACTGTTACCACAGTATAACATATTAAATAAACAAACTTTCTAACAACCAAAACGGAATGTATATATATAAAACAACAACAAAATCAAACTAACATTTAGCTTTGAAACTGCCGTATAAGGAAAAAAAAACGAAAATTTCTTGTCTCAAAAAATCTCTAAAGATTTTAATAAATTATGCTAAAATGTGGGCTCTTATGTTATAAAAAAGTATTGGTAGCTATTCAAAAATCCCGGCTCGGGAGTTACCAATTAAAAAGTTCCAGTGAACCACAGGAGTAATCGTAAAAAATCGACTATCTTAAAATTGTCGCAAGGGATTTTGATATAATTATGAGGAAATATTAAGATTTGTATCCCAGACCAATGTGCAAAGCCGTTTGTAAAATAAAAATAAAACCCCCATGTTTTTAGAGTAAACCAAAACGAACCCGACCGCCGTAAGGTTTCATTTCGATATTTTCAAATTACTCACAAAAATAGTTTTCTTTAACACAAGGCTTGGCTCATTGGTTTTGATTATTAGTTTTTATATTTTTCCAAAATTTTAAAGAAATATTATAATCCAATTTTGAGATATTCAAACTTTTGTGACGATGAAAATAGTTCATTTCCTCTTTTTAAACTGATAATTTCCAACCGAGATGGGGCCCAATACATTTTGTTTGGATCTCCAAAGTCGAAATTTTAGCCAAATGTGATCAAGATGTGGCCAAAATATGCGTACAAAATTGGAATAATATCGGTTCATTGGTTTGGGCTGTAAAACTTTGAGCTGCACAGATGACGGACAGAGTTATTTAAAAAAATCACTTTTCTGGACTCTGAGATATTTTCAGGAAAACCTATCATATACATTTTTTTTTATATTAGATTTATTTTAGAAAGTTAAACAATCATTAGCCATATGATGATGTTTTAGATTGAGTTAAGTTTATTTATATAAGTACCTGTTGGCCCTGCTCAAAACATAATCTCAAACTAAAGTAATCAACATCAGCTAAAAACATCTGTTGGAATAGTTATAATGGTACAATGGTTAAAACACCTGGTTTCAATAGTTGTACAACTGTAAAGTTTTTTTATAGTTGCTATGGACCATTAACATTGCACTTATGGAAGTATACTTTAAAATTAAAATTGAATAAACTTCTTACAGTGTAAAACACCAACGGATATTTTTACTGAGTTCAAGGACGTAGGACTATTATTTGCAACATTCATTTTTATTCCTGGTTTAATATACCACATTGTCAAATCTGTTATCAAAACTGAAATAAAAGACCACATTGAAATATTTTCAAAATATCTCCTAAATTCGACTTTTGACACTTAACAAAAACGACATTCTTAGAAATCATAAGGTCAGTAAATGGTTACTTGAACGCAATTCTTACATTAAACTTGTGATAATACTGAAACGCCCTTCAATAACAATTAAACCAATCCTTATTGTGTGATACACATTAGTTGTAGTGAGTACATTATGGAGAATGACATTGTTACTGAAAAAAACTTTATTCAAATTAATCATTTAAGAAGTTATATCCTAACATTTTATATTAGCGTTTATTCTTCTTTTATAAATTAACAGTGATTTTATGTTAAACAAAACTTAATACAAAAGCCATCATTCATCACGAGGTCAACAACTTCGACACCAATAGAAAATTTAAATGTCCAAGAACTACCCCCCTCTAAGCCCACAAATTAACAGGTAAATACCCACTTTCATAATAAATATTTAAGAATGTTGGTAATTTTTTTTTACCTAAATGTTGCAATATTTTTAACGATTATTTTAAAAAACCAATTTCATTTGTACAACAAAATGTAATTGACAAATTAAATTGTGTTAACCCAATAGTCATAATTTTTTAAATACAATATTTTTGTTTACGTTTTATTACACATAGATTTAGACACTTAAACTACACTACTAACATACAATGTAATTATATATCACATTCAGGGGCACCTCCCACTCTCTCATGGTCTCTTAAGGGTAGAACATGATAGTATGGCCTCGTACGTTCTGATTTTCGTACTCGCCCGGTTGCCGATCTCGAACTCTGGTGTACATAATTGTCGTGTACATAATTGGGTAAACTTGTTTCAAAGACTTCGGAGTTTAAATATTCATCAAAATAGGGTTTTAGGGGGGGGGGGGAAGGGGCAACTCAAATTTTTTAAATGTACATCCCATCGAGTGATACCTAATTTTTAAGCTTGTTTAATGGAAAAACTTCACAGACTCGCTATCTTGCTCCATTAAAAAATGGCAATCTATCAAATATCAAAAAAGTCTTCCAATTTCGACACTAAAAAAATAAATTAAACTAATGTAAAGCAATTTATTTACCACATTTCTCTCTCTGCCTCTCTCTTTCTCTCACTATAACCAGAGAAATTACTATTTAACATCTCAGTGCTAACAATTCAGAGTGCAGCGTAGAGGGTGTGCAGAAAAATGTATAAAATATTATGTTTAGGTCTTCCCCTTAAAACGTGATGTAACTGTTCACTAGAGAATGGCGAGGAACTTAAACATCTATTAACAGGTGTAGTACTTTCAATATCACGACAGATATGCCCACTTGGCCCGGAATGCTACAAGTGGACATAAAGCATCGGCCTCGGTTGATGACTCAAGCAAAGATGACGAAGGAGAGCTAGACACCTTTAAAAGGAGGTCGAAGGTTTACTGAACACCTCCAACCGGAGAGGAAAGTATCGATAAGGGGGCAGTTCATAAAGGTGAAGCTAACGATACGTCTGGGTTGTCACTGCAAGAGGTCAACCACCAGGTTTCAACTTTGGATATGGACGTAGCGGAAGAAGAAGTGTTTGTAAACCTCCGGGAGGATATCAAAAGGACAGTCCTATCTACGACAGATAAGGAGATTGAGAGGCTAAAGCGGCAGATAGAAGAAGCTGACGAAAATGAGGAAAAGCAGTTAAATATCATGAGAGATACCCTCAGGATAATGTGTCAAGCCGCGGGCAAACAGAAGAATGTCAATATGGCAATTAAAAACGGACTTGTCGGTATAGAAGAGGGGTTGGAAGTGTTGAAAGCTTGCAGAATGCTGAGGCAAAACGCAGTAAGAAGCTTGATAGAGAAGACGCCAACTGGGGAGATAAATAGCACTACAGAGAGTAGAAAGCTTCCACCTCGGAAGAGGCTTAGAATCTCAACGGTGAGCTCAGAGGAGAGGCACACTCAAACTAACATAGGAGGAGCAGAAACACCTAGTAATGAGGAGATGAAAGAGAGAGGAAACGAGGGAACCTTCTCTATCTTTAAGCCCAAGAGGGTGAAACAAAGAGAGAGACGGGCACAAAGAAGAGTAGAAGGGATGAATTTTGCGAGACCTAGATTAGAGACAGCAAGTCAGGTCTTAAAACCAAGAGCAGAAGAGAGGACGAAAAAAATCAGACCTAAACCGGAAGCGGTTCTAGTTAAGCCAGCCGACGGAAACTCGTATGCGGAGACGCTGAAGAAGATTAGAAGTTCAGCAAAGCCTGAATCGTCGGGAACGACGATTAAATCAGTCAGGAAGACCAGAGAAGGGGGAATTCTGCTCGAACTTGGTGATGACTCGAAGGACAGCTCAAAGTTTAGAGATGAGCTACAGCTAATACTCGGAGAAGGAGCTGGTGTCCGCCGCCTAGAAACCAGGGTAAAACTGGAAATTAGAGACCTGGACTGTTGCTCTACAGAAGAAGAGGTACGTCTGGCAATATGTACCGTTCTGCAGGAGGAAAAGCCTGATGTAAAAGTATACCTAACAAAACCTAATACCAGAGAGCAGGTCCTGGCCATAGTTGAGGTAGGCCAGAAGGACGCAAATACTCTGTTAAATCCCGGCAAAATAAAAATCGGTTGGGTCAACTGCCGAGTGCGGAAGTGGATCAGGGTGCTTCAGTGTTTCTCGTGCCTCGGGTTTGGCCATGTACAGGCAACCTGCAAGGGCCCAAAGAGGAAGGTGGAAGGAGCATGCTTCCGATGTGGCGAGGTAGGTCACAAGCGGAGTGACTGCAATAAGGAGCCGATGTGCATACTGTGCGCCGAAAGGAAGCTCGGAGAACAGGGAGTGTCCCACGTCCTGGGCTCAGGAGAGTGCCGGGTTTTTCGTGAGGCGTTAGACCGAGCAAAGACAAAGAGAACATGATGCCACGTCGACGAACTCAGACAGCCGCGGGGAAAGGGACTACGTTCTTACAAGTGAACTTGGGAAGGGGAAGACTAGCCCAAGACCTGTGCCTACAGCATGCCACAGAACATCAAGCGGATGTATTGTTGCTGTCAGAGTTTTATCGGCAAATAGACACGACTGAATGGTATGAGGAAGGTAGTGGCAGGGCTGCTATAATGGTGATTAATTCGAAAACGTGTACCAAGACACCGGAGAAGCCCAACTGCGGATTCGTTTCGATCCATATTGGGGAATTGAAGGTATACAGCTGCTACTTCTCGCCGAACGATACAAAAGAGAAGTTCGAAGAAGAATTGTGGGAATTGGAGTATAGTGTGAGGAAGGGTGGAGCGGAAGTTATTATCGCTGGAGACTTCAATGCGAAATCCCCCCTCTGGGGTGAATGGCGTCTTGATTGGAGAGGACAGCTAGTGGAAGATTTTATCGCGCGACTGGACTTAGCGGTCCTGAACAGAGGCGACAGACCAACATTCGCGAGAGGGAGCGCAGAGTCAATTATTGACCTGACACTAGCTAGTCAGAAGGTGGCAAGAAGGGTTTCGGATTGGAGGGTCCAGGAAGACGAGTCTCTAAGCGACCACTCCTACATCCTCTTTCACTTGAATGGATCACAAGAGGTCTTCTTGGAGGAGGCTGATTCGAGGCAAGGGAGCACCTGCGGGAGCACAAGGTTAAAATCCTGGAACGCCAAGAAGATGGACCAAGTAGCCCTAGAGGAAGCCTTAGAAGAGCAAAAGCTCCTCGACGCGTTTGGAAAGAGCCGGATTGTCTCCCTATCTATTGAAGAACAGGTCTTAGCGATCACGAAAGAGCTGACTAGAATATGCAATAGATGTATGCCTAGGCGCAGAATACAAGGTGGTAGTCACAGGGCCAAGTACTGGTGGACGGATGAGATTGCAGAACTTCGCAAAACATGCCTGATTGCTAAAAGAAGGTCATCCAGATCTAGAGGAGACCAGATTCTGATTAGCCAATACAAGGAGGCGAGAATGAAGCTGAAGAAGGCCATTAAGAAAAGTAAGGGGAAAAAATGGCGAGACATGCTTGAAGAACTGGAGAATGACCTGTGGGGGTTTCCTTACAAGATAGTGTGCAAGAAACTGGGTGCCACTAAAAAGAGCCCTAAACTGAACGACGAGCGCTGGGTGAAAGAGATCATCCGGGACCTATTCCCCGGCGGAGATAACATCGGAAGAGAGCGTCAGGTACCGTCAATCCGGCAGTATGAGGATCGCTTCACCGTTGATGACCTAAAGAGGGAAGGTAAAAGGCTACAGTCTGGGAAGTCCCCAGGCCCAGATGGGATTCCTAACGAAATCATTAAGAGGATTATCGAGGAGCGCCCAGAGAGAATGTTGGAGCTTTACAACCAGTGCCTTAAGACCAGTACCTTTCCCGAGTTATGGAAGAGGCAAAAACTGATACTCCTGAGGAAAGGAGATAAACCCTTAGATAAAACGTCATCGTACCGACCCATTTGCCTGCTGGATACCATGGGCAAGGTTTTAGAAGGACTGATTCTGCACCGTCTAGAGGCACATATGGCGACCATTGGAGGTTTCTCTAGAAACCAATTTGGTTTTCAGAGTGGGGTGTCGACAGTGGATGCCATTAAAGAAACATTGAGTACAGTCAAGGCGGCTAGAGAGAAAGGAAACGAGAAGAAGGGTTTCTGTGCTATGATAGCCATAGACATTAGAAACGCATTTAATTCTCTGAGATGGCAGGATGTACTACAGGCATTAGAAGATAAGAACGTTCCGGAACACCTAAGGAAAATAATCGGGGACTACCTTAACCAGAGACAGATTCTGTTTGAAGGAGATGGATGGTCAGTGGAAGAGAAGATGACAAGGGGAGCGCCACAGGGTTCTCGACTGGGCCCATTTTTCTGGAAGGTGGTGTTCGATGACCTTCTGGAAGTCTCACTTCCACCAGGATCCAGGATAGTAGGTTTCGCTGACGACAGTATCATAATTGTTGAAGCTCTAGAAGAGCACGTCTTGGAGGCCAAGATGCAAGAGAGTATCAGAATCGTCGAAAGATGGCTTACCAGCAGAGGGCTGGAGGTGGCCGTTGACAAAACTGTGGCGGTCTTGGTAACAAAGCGCCGATCGTATAAGACTCCGAGACTGACGGTCAATGGGGTGAGGATCGACTGGTCAAATCAGGTTACCTACCTTGGTGTGGAGATAGACAGAGGCTTATCTTTCGGGCCTCACATAATGAAGTTATCGACAAAGGCATCGGCGGCAGCAGGGAACCTGTCAAGGCTGATGATCAACGTCTGTGGGCCCGGAGAAAAGAAAAGAAGGCTATACGCGAGTGTGGTCCACTCCATAATACTATACGCCGTGCCGGCTTGGGTAGACTCGCTAACCAAGAACGTTTTTAGGAAGAGGCTGCTGTCGGTCCAAAGGAAAGTGGCACTCAGGGTCACGGCCGCGTACCGGACAGTTTCAGCGGAAGCAGTTTTGGTTGTGGCTAGTATACCACCTATAGATCTGCTAGCCTGGGAAAGAGCAGAGATATACGAGGAAACCAAGGTCGGTGAGGCCCCAACGTCTCAGATAAGGCGCTGCGCTAGGAGTAGACTTTTTGGCAAGTGGCAGATAAGATGGGACAGAGATGCGTCAGGTCGATGGACACACAGGCTGATTCCCGACTTACAGAAATGGGTGAGCAGATCGTTCGGCGAAACGAACTATTACCTGACACAGGCCTTGACGGGACACGGCAGCTTTAGGGCATATCTTCATCGTTTCAAGCGATCGGAGGAGGCAAGCTGTCTGGATTGCGGTGCGGAAGTGGACGACGCAGAGCATGTGCTCTTTAACTGTAAAAGATGGACACCAGAACGGGAGTGTTTGGGATCCCTGCTTGGGTTGCCAATCTCCCCTGACAACCTAGGGGAGCTAATGGTGGCAGAAGAGGCAAATTGGAAGGCCATAGAGGAATTTATCAGGATGGTAATGAAGATAAGAGAAGTCCAGCTGCGTTAGCAAAATTAGCAAAGATAGGATGAGCCCATAGGGCAAGAAACTCCCCCTCTGTGAAGTAATGTCACAAGATGGTTCCGCAGAGGAGGGTAGAGGTGAAAAAGAGGAGGTTTTTTTAGTCGGTAAGAGTCCGGCACAACCTTGGGCGAGACCCATGGTAAGAAAAGGTCCATGATGGATTTTTCCTTCTCTATAAAAAAAAAAAAAAAAAAAAAAAAAAAAAAAAAAAAAAAAAAAATATCACGACAGAGGAGTCTACTGTGTTATGCTTGGATGACGAACATATGCTTTAGGTGGAACTAAATAGGAGATAGCTCCAGTGGGCGGAATACAGCATGCCTAAGGTGATCCCGTCTGGGGGGAACCATGGGAGAGAGGAGGCTTATAAAAGTCCGGCTCCACGGTTACGTGCCGGGTGCAACCCAACAATTGTGGCTGTAGCGACACTGCTAGTAGCATAGTGTGCCGCATGGGACCCATTGTTCCAAAGGAGAATTTTTACGGGGCGCAGTTTTAACATAAGTTAATGTACATTTGGTTTATAAACCCTATGCACGTTTAAAAATATATACAGTCTGCCACAACCCCATATTAGCCTGGAGATCTATTAGCGTATCTCTAGTTTCCAGCTGCTACCACGGAGAGGTTTGGGGTTGGACTTTAAGCAACCATTAAAAAAAAATCATATTATTTTTTACTTATAAACTTTATTTTTTTGCTTTATATTTTTATCTTTTACATAAAAATAGAATCAGCTATATGACTTCGTCAGTACTTAAAATAGCTAATTATACAATCGGTCTGTATCCTTATCGTGACTTGGATGTTTATTCCAACTTATTTAAATAACTTAATGTGCTTAAACATTTAAACCTAACCTAACCTATAATTGTAGTTTAGTAAACCGATAAATCAGTGCTAGTGGCACGATGGCAAATTGGTGGGTCACTTGCGGCACGGTCGTATCCGGAACGACACCGGCACAACCCAGGACCTGATGACAGAAAAGTTCATGATGAAAAATTATCCTTCTCACTCTAAAAAAAAAATTGTTTTTAAATTGTCAATATTAAGAAACAACTTTTCTACTTTCCGCTTTGAGACTATTTAGATCAGTTACATAAAAATATTCAGTATTTATGATTCAACAACTAGATCAAAAATAATTTTGTATTTTTATCAAGGTTATTTGTATTTTTAGGTCGTATCTTGGAAACGAATAAACGTAGAGAGTTGAACGAAATCTCTTTGAATAGCTTAATGAAATTTACAACATGACGACGAATAAAAAATACAAGCAATTGCCAATTTTTGAAAAATATTTCATTTATTTCGGATGGTTCTCCGTCAATTGATTTAACAAGCATGCAAACTCATTCAGTCATATGGAGAAGACAATTTGGGAATAAAAATTGTTATCAATTCGATAAATATATCTTCAAATAAATTTTGTGTCAAAGCTATAAATCGTTACGAACTCACTCTCTCTTTTATGTTTAGGTACTTTCAAATATAGTAAATATTAAAAATTTGGTGTGCATTGGTCAAACCACCTTGAAAAATTTGAAAGCGTTAATTTCTATTTGGTGAAAATTTTAGAGGATATATGGTTCAAAATTTCATAAATCTGGAATATAAAACCAAGTAGCTTTACTCATTTAAGAATCAGCAATTTTGGAGGTCCCATTTTGTGATTAAATTATGACTTTCAGCGACTATGAATTATGGCTAAATAATTATTCCATGGAAATGGGGGGGCAAAGAGGACGATTTCATGAATGTTTGCGATCGAACTATTTCTTTTAAATTGAATAAGACACATTAAAACAGGTTGAATGATTAAAGCAACACGTTGGAGCTCAGTTAAATGAGTTAGTAAATAATAAGTTAGATATTTAATTTGGCACGTGTCCGTCACATCTGGTGGCTTGTGTAAAGTCGCATCAATAACCGTGAACAATGGTATTTAAGCCATGGAAGCGTGTGTTTGAGACGCTCAATGGACCCACCGCGATGCACGCGTGACGTACGGATTATACCTTGTATTGTTGGGGCGTCGAGTCGAGTTATTAAATATCCCCAATCCCTCTCCACCCCCAACCCCCTTCATATTGTAAGAAATTTAATAAGGAAAAACTTTAGGCTACCAGCTTAGTTGAAGAAAATGAAGGCTTAAATATGCGTTATATAAAAGTCATCCTATGTAGGCCTGAAACTTGATTTTCTTCGGCTGTTTTGTAAGGGGAAAACTTTCAAAACAAAAATAACAAAGGCAATTATTTTTTAAATATTGGCCATTATTAGTTATTTATTAGTCGTAGACTAGAGGAGTATGTTTAGTTCGTAAATAGCTTCTATTTTTATTTATTAATTACGTCATTAGCCTAGTTTTACAATCATCTATTCCACGACCAGCTCAATTATAGACCATCACCTCATAGTCACTTATATTTTTTTGTTTATATTGATAAAACATACTATTACCATGATTATAAACACCCAAAACTAATATTTGGCATTCATTTCTTCGATTTTTCATTTTTACAGACAATTTAGTATAACTTTTTCTAGAATTACACTATACAGTCTTCTAATACAGGCATAAATTTACGAAGCTAATCTGGAGAAGCCGATTTTTATTATCAATTGAATGGCCTAATGGAGTTATTGTAATAAATTAACCTAATTTTTTGTATTTTTTTATATTACCGTAACGTTTGTTCTAAGAATTAATATTTCACATAGAGTAAAATATATGGTTTTAAATGTCAACTTAGAAGTAACATCTAGAAGTTTATAACGCCTGTTATTATTTTATATGTAGGCCTACCACTTTAAAAACAAATTGTACATTTTTATAATTTTGCATATTGTCACTCACCAATAAATAAACTTTTATTTTTACGGTAAGTAGGTTATCATTAAACCTAATATAGGCCTACAAATAAAGAAATCGTAGGTTTATCTTTTAAAAAGTAAAGGATTTTCTTTCTTGTACATATTTTGTAAAAATAATAATTTTCCAGATATTAATATTTTTAAACAGCTGCTAATTTGAAATTTACAAAATAAAGACTTGAATTTAGGTATATAGGAGAATGTTTTATACATATTACTTATACCAAATCTGTTTACTGAGTAGACTATATCATCCATTTATTCAGACTTATAAATTTGTTTAAAAACAGATCGACAGAATGAAATCATAAGACTTAAGGACATATGTATATAGGTTATTTTACTTCTAAAAAAAACAATTTTCTACATATATTTCCAGTACATTCTGTACATATTTATTTTTAAAAACATGTTAATAGTGTTTTACATTGTTGTCTATGGAGTGATTATCACTATGTATGTATTGTATACAGTGCGCAAACAAAATGGAACTGGCTACACATCTTTGGTTCCACACAAGTTATAACAACGTGGTACATTTCATTTTTAAATCTCATATCTACAGGATGGTACTAAAGTTTACTATCACATATAGGGTGTTCCAAAATAGAACAAAACGTGATATTTAAAAAAAAAATTAATGTAAGTATGCATACTCATGATTTAAAATCTTGAAAAGATTTGGAGAATTTTGGTGAAAGTTTCATTCCTCTCTCTTTATGTTGCTCATTACATTTCTAAAATTAACAATTTATTAAAGATAAACTTGCAAAATAACACACTTTATATAACCGTTGACTACTGCTATTGGTAGGATGGTATGACATTTTGAATCCATTACAGAATCTTTTTTCCGCACACTGTATAGAATAGTGTGTGCATAAGTATAGTTTAAGTAACTAGCTATCTATCCAACCTCTATCCAACTATCCATCTATCCATCTATCCTATCTACCCAAATATCCATCTATCCATCTACCCAAATATCCATCTATCCATCTATCCAACTATCCATTTATCCAACTATCCAACTATCCAACTATCCATCTATCTATCTATCTATCTATCCACCTATCTACCTGTATAGGAAATAAGCTGTACGCAAATCGGTATAACCTACGGTTTAATTTAAATGCGATTACTTAATACTAGTTTTTTTTTAAGAACTACTTTCTCAAATAATATATCGCCTTATATAAATACAGAAAGTTTAAGATGGGACATCAAAATTTATGATTAGTACTTTATATAGCAAATTACTTTGTGTCACCCGCAATAAAGTGGTTTTTGAATTTCATTTTGGTCTGTTGGTACGTCTATAGTTTGAACATTCACTACGACCCAAACGATGTTTGATCAAATCCTTATATTTTATAAAGATGTATTTTATGAAATTAATTTGCAATAGCCAACAATTCAAGACACGAAATACCCAGCTTTCCCATATTTTTATTTACTCATCTTGTGAACATACCTATTAACACGCAAAAGTCTTATATGGAATTTTATTACATTAATCATATACATTTAGAAAGATTGGCACATTTTAATATTAATTTTATTAACAGTTAATATCGAGCAGTAAGCTAACAATTAAATACATTTGATTGAACGTATTCAATGTATCAAGTGGTTTATGAAGTGTAGAAATCGTGACATTTACCAATTAAGGAACAAAACTGGATAAAAATAATTTGGCACAAAACTTTATTAATTAATCATTTCAGGAACCGATGATTTGCCTAGATAACAATCTTTATTTCCACTTGGTAAAGGTGGGCAAAAATGTTTATTACAAATATATCGAAAAAATACAGTTTTTATTTAAAAAGTCAATGAACTACACAATATTCTACGTTTTAGATATTTTTGTGTTTACCAATAATGGATATTATTTTTGGAGCCACAAACTCCTATCTATATCTATATTATCGGACGCAGACTCAAATTTTATTCGAAAAAAATCTATTTGTTTTTTTCTAATTTTTAGCTTCAGGGGCTCCACTTATAGTGAGTACGGATACGGTAAAGTAGAGGTATTTATTTTGGATCCACACTTTTCTTCATATGGTCTTCGGTCTCTCTTTTTCACCTTTCTTATTAGGTTACTCTTGCTTTCTTCCGACCCAGACTATTAAAGTCAAATATTAAAATATTAGGGCTCTCTATTTTATGTCTTTTCAATTTTTAAAAAGACAATGATGACCGAAAGTTATTCACCTTTAAACAACAAAGTCAAACAACATATTTTTTTATAATTTAAAACAAAAATTTTGACAGAGAAAAATAGTAAAAAGGACATTTTGTAGTCAATTTAACAACTTAAATGAGGTAAAATCTATTTATATATTATAATCAAGGAGTTAATTTTACTAACGATTTAACTTAAGTTATTTTTAAGCATGAAAAGGATGAAATTTTAACCAAATTTTCCAAGGTCTCATTTATTATAGTGTCATAAGAAAAATTATATAATAAAAAAAATTATTAGAGAATACGATTAATTTTAATTTAGTCCTTTTTTTCTATAAATTTGAATTGTCATTGGTGGTTTCAGAAAAAGTGTTACATCATTTTTTAAATTACAAATTTAGATAAAAATAAATTTTAAGGTACACATTTAAACAATTTAAAATATTATAAGTCGAAAATGTCTACACAAACATGTAGTTAAAAAACCATAGTTGAAAAATATTAAAAATCTTTTGTAATAAATCCTTAAATTTCGTTTTGAGAATTGTTACAAAAGAAAAGAATTTTCCTCAAAACTACGATGACATCGTTTAAATTGCTGTTGTAAACATAGTAAAATTTGCTAAAACACGGTTTTTGTAAAGAATTTGTATTAATAAACATTTGAAATAAATTGTATAAATCCCATTCTTTTATGTTTATGACAGGAAAGAAAACCATGCGGAATGACAGAAATGTAATTTGTTGAAACTAATGCACCACAGATTTCAATATGTTTAATGAATTTATAATTAAACACGTAGTAAGTAGATGGATAGGCGTTGACTGAACTGAACTGTTCGAGTGGCAATAAATCGAATCGAAATAACTCGATGGAAATGAAGCAAGAATGGCAATCATACTGTTAATGTCTTGTTAGTGTCAAAGTGTAAAGTAGGGTGCCATCGTTGCTGTTTTAATTGCATTGGTTTATTATCTTTTGACATTTATTTTGACCTATTTATAAGTTTTATAATAGATACTTTTGTAAAATATAAAGGTTCGTTACAAGACGAAAACATATAAAATGTCACTAAGCTTTTCTATTAACTATATATATATATATATATATATATATATATATATATATATATATATATATATATATATATATATATATATATATATATATATATATACACACACCGGGTGTCTAAAAAGTGTCCCCTATTTTTTTTCACAATTTTTATTTTTTCGATTGGAGTCCAATTGAAGTTATACTTGATTTCTCGTACTACGTTTTATGATGTTCTAAATTTTAACCCTTTTTGGATTTAAATAATTGTACAAAATTACTATTTTTCATGGTCGTGTGAAATATGATTAACTTTTTTTTTAACGCCAAGTTCACATTTACTTTTTTTTCTTTAAATTTCTGACTCCTAATTACAATTACTCTCGAAAAACAATATGAAATTTGACTTTTTAATGACGTCAAATACACATTTTAATGTTTTCAACTAATTTCTCAAAGTTAGAACCTCGTTATTTTATTTTGTTTATTTATGCCATTCAAGGTGATACATTTAAAACAAATCATATTATGTTTAAATAATTTCTAGCTGTTATAGTGAAAAAAAAAAAAAAAAAACAAGGTTCCACGATTGTGATGAACATCGAAGTGTTATGCAGTATTATAAGTCTAAAAAAGTTTAAAAAAAATAATGTGCCTCTGACGTTATTTAAAAAGATTCAATTTAAACAGTTTTGGGGGAATAACTAGAGATTGAATACAAATATCAAAAACCTGATCCTGTTACTAAACTCAGCGTTGAAAAACAATGTTTAACCATTTGTCACATGATGATGTTTGCAAACCTAAAATCCAATATGGCGGATCCATGATTTAAGCGAAATTGTAAACATCACTATGCATAGTATATCAGGTATACACATCATTACTACATCGAAAAGACGAAAATTATGCAAAAGTAGGTGAAGGACACTATTAGCCACTCGGTATGTCAGACTTGAATGTAAATCAAATCAAAATGCAGAGATGATAATAAACTTTGAAAATAATTAAATTATTATCAATCTATAGAATGTAATGGATGTAGCGATTACTTTGCACCTTTCAAAAATACTGTGTTAAATAATTTATTGTTGATGTTGTTTGTTATAGATTATCCATTTACTTAGAAAAATGCTATACATTATGTTCTCTTTTTCTGGGCCACATTTCATATTTAGAAAAGAAACGTGACAATCTTTCGCTTTAGAACTATTTAAGATTAAATCCATAAACGAAAAAATGGGAGAATGTTCGGTCATCCAGATGTGTTGTCTGTACTTAGTATTTGTTTTATTTGTATCAGAAAAAGAAAATAGAGACATAAAAAATAGAACAAAAACATTGTACAAACTTACTCACACACACATTCACAATTATTGATACTAAAACAACCTAAAACTATATGTTGCCAGTTAAAATCTACCTTTACATTTTTTTGACTATTTTAAAATATATAAATTAATTGAAATAAGGACTAAACTTGTTTAGTTGTGTCTTAAACATTAGTGTTTTAAGGTGGAGGAGGGCGATGGCGAGCAACTCGTTAAATTTGGATACTATGTGGCTGTATTTTAGCATATTTTCGGTAAAATAAATAGGTTCGATTGTCAGGAAATTGGAATTTTGGTGCACCCTAAATTTTTAATTATAGAAAAGACTTAAAAAAGTTCCGAGATATGACCAAAAGATAGACGCATACCAAATTCGAATAAAATCTTTCTCATAGACGACAGACACCAGACAAAACACTTTTCTGAACTTAAAGGATCTCAAAAGTGGTATTTCTGCGAGCAACTCTACACCGTATTTTTAACACATAACATAACGTCTCTTTTTTAGGTAGCCTAAAAAGTAAAAAAAAATAATTAAATGTAATAATAATTAATTATAATTCAATTATTGTGTTGAATTATGAGATTTCCAAACACGGAGAAGTAACCAGAATACAATTATTAATTCTACCTTCAAATAATTATGAATATTTAAAAATATACAAATAAAACAACAACTTACTACTGTACTTGAAATACAAAACTTCTACGAGAGAACTACATTTGAAAGAGTATTTAATTTGTAATGTTGGTAGAAATGCAGTTGTTGTGACCTTCCTTCCCTTCTATTTGCAGCCCCAGTTTAATATCTGACTTGGGCCTAGTCATCTATCAGAACCAAACAGACAAGAGTTTTATTAAAACTGGGAGCAGGAACGTCAATAGCCCCTAGCAGAGTGGGAGGCAGGGGGAGGGGGAGCAGGGAATAGGGAGGGTTTGAATTTGGTAGAGAAAACTCTTCTCTCAATTCTGCCTTTGGCTCGTATTTGGTTGCTACATGGGTTGATACTCGTTTTTAGATACATTTTTTTTTAGTTTTGTATTCCAGCCTGTCATAAAATATTTTAACCAGTTATATAACCAAGAAATAATAATAAATCTTTTAATTCACAATACATTTTCAACTTCAACATTATTTTCTCTCTTACATTATTTTTTTAAATTTTAAACAATAAAAGTTAGATAAACATTCAAAAGTTATGTATGTTCAAATTATAGTAAATTACGAAAATAAAAACAGAGATCTATTTTTGAGTAAAATCTATTCAAAACCGTGGTAGCCAATTTCAAGAAAATAGTTATTTGTTTTGCTTTGGTGTAACATTATAATCTCAAAAGTGTTTTTTACTCTCTACAAATTTATTTGAGCCACATCGACCTTTGGTTTTGCCAGTTACAGTATTCTTTAGATGGCATAAAACAAACATTAGTTTAATGAAAGAAAATTCCCCGAAACCACAATAAAACACAAAGACTGTATAGTCTTTCAACATAACTATACAGTTTGTGTTGTTGGTGTTTTATTGTGGTTTTGGGGAATTTTCTTTCATTGTATATTCACCACAGTGCTCTAGTGATTCATATGAGAGAAATTAGTTTGTTCCTTTAAATAAATTAATAGTTTAGGTTGCAGTACAGGTCGTAATAATATTAAAGTTAAATTGATAATTGTTTTCATATTTCATATGTACCTAGTAAAAGAAATTTCTGATTAGACAATTCAGGTGCTAAAAACACCTGAAAGTATATTTATGCAAATGATTAAAAATACATAAGTACACAAAGATCAATTGTAGCACGTGTTATTATAATTTATAGGTATTATTTAATTATTATATTTTAAAACATACTAATGATTTCGACATTGTTTTACAACTCTTGTTTTTGTTTACGTGTTGAATAGGTATGAACAGGAATGCAACAATTTCTCAGCTCTGGTGAGGAGGAATTCCAGAACTTCATTGACACTGCCTCCTTAATTTATTACAGTTTATTGTTTACTTTTCTTATTCATTGGATTAATTAACTGAAATCCATAGCTAATATATTGTTTGATTAAAGAAGATAGAAATATTCTTCGAGGCATTCTTTATTTTGTAATGTATAAATATAACAAAAAATTTCAAGCCGATAATTTTCAAGAACTGTAAAAAAAATTAAGTTAATATTATAATAAGACAAATATATGTTTTGTTTAAAATTCTACAAAACCTCCAGTCCAATCTCAAATCCACCCTAATATTCAAGTAGACACGCACACAACTTGGAGATATGTTTAAAATTGTATTTTTAATAGAAGACGGTCTGCGTTCACAATCCGGGAACTATATGATGTATATTTGGATCTTTGTGAATTTGGAGAGGAGGAACACAACTAACGAAGCTGATGTCATAAAGCGTCGAAATAGAAATGTTAAAAACACAGTATCTCGATAACTTTTGACTGTTGTAATTAAGGTTTACGTACGTAATTAGAACGTGACGGTATGTTTGTCGTAATATAGACATTCATATAAAATTTTCATATAGAAATATTAATTACATTGTGATTAGATATATGGAAATTCTTACACCTGAGACCATTGGAGAAATTCGTCGCTTATTTTTCTCACTCCCTCTGTATAAAGGGTAAATGTATATGGGTTGTATATTTGTGTGCGCGATTATAAAAACTATGTTAATATTTTCAAAGTCCATATATACTTGTAAGGGCATGAGGTTGTGGATGAGTTAAACTTTATTTATATATTTTTAAGGTAACAATTGAGTTGTATTATAATGTTGATGTTGCGTAATACAATAGATTCGACATGTCTAGTTGGCTGTATTACCTTTAGTTTTTGCCCAGACAGTCATAACTATGTAAAGTGGTGTTCAGGTAATAGAGTTTCATTAGTTATTATAATAATTAGAATATTATAACTATGTCTTGAATTAACATATGTTTTAAAAAATATATAAAGAGACTATAGTGATGGGAAGACTTTTGTGGCCAAGAGCATTCGATTGACAGGGCTTTCTAAGGCCCTTTGTATAACAGGAGCAAACAGGTCAATTAAAAAACTATAAACAATAACCTAAAATTGGTGCAAAAATTACGTCAATGGATAGGATCGGAGGACATTTATTGAACCAATTCTGGAGTCGACTTTTTCATGAAGATCATCGTTTTAACTAGGGATAACTCTACTTTAATATTGTCCAAGATGTATTCTCGGAGCTTAAACAAAAGAAAAATATATTACTTTCATATCCCATATGAATTTCTTTTTTCAGTTATTAAAAATACTTTCCAAAAACACTTCAGTACGTATTTAATTACAGATTTAATAAGATAAATTTTAAAAATAAATAAATTTTGCAATACTTAATATTAAATTGTTAAGGAATTTTTAATCGAGTAAAAAACATCTTTAAAATTTATAAAATCTTTAATATTCTCTAATGTATCCCTGATGAATATGCAGCGAGTGATTTATAACAATCTGAGGCGACAGTGTGGAAGAAATTAAAATTCTCTAGAGATTCTTAAAATATTCTTTAGGGTATTGACAAATCATCGGAGCCGGGTCTTTGCTTTAATTATTATATTTCTTTATAGCCAAAGTCAAGTCAAGTCAAGTTTATGTTGGTGTTTTTCAAATTCCTATTTTTATTTAATTATACTTACGTTACATAAAGTTGATGATTGGAAAACAATTGAACAGAATCTATGACCATGAAATGTAGTATTTATTTATGTTTCTCATTCTGTTTATTCCGTTTTGAAGTTAACATGTGTTTTTAGGCTAACCGTCTGTAGCATGCAAACTAAACTGTATTATTGTGCGGCTAATTTTTGGCAGCTCAACTTTTAACTCATTAATATTATAGATTTAATTTATTTATATATAATTAATAATAATTATAATGCAGCACAGCTGTGTAGCCTGATGAAATGACAGCTCTAGTACTTATGATGTGGTTTATGAATTTCTTTTATTTGTACAATAAAAAGAGAGAGAAACAAAATTGAAATCGAAACAGAATAATTTATAGCACAGTATGCTAACTCAATTCAACCTACTGGTTCTAAAGACAACGATCATTTATTCTATTCATTTGAAAAAATAGCAAAAGTAGTTGAAACAGGTGCCTAAATATTTTATAAAACGTTTTAATACAATTTTAATTTGTAACTTAAAATATTTTTTTCAAATTTGATAAATACTTGTAACAACTGGTAGAAAATTGTTGTATAGCGACAGTTTTAATAACACGCCTTACAACAACTATACACTGAATGTGTGCCGTGTTTAGAACGTATATAGTTAAAACTGGAAGTTTGGTGGGTTTAATAGTTGACTAACAAACAACTCATCATTCTTAGCTCGATTTTTATAATCCATTAGGACGGGTTTAACACATCTATAGTCCCATTATTAGAGATTTCATTGCTTCGTTTTATACTAATGGCTTACATGTATTGTCCGTTCTATGATTGAGTGTGATCATGAAAGTATTTGTTACATAATTTTCCGTATTAGTTACTAAAAATTCAGGAGAAAAATGTTGTTTCTCCGATAACAGCCGGTTCGATGGAGATACGGTACGAACTCAGCAACTCTCAGATTCCTCGTTCGTTAGTTATCGTGCTTACAGAAGGAAGTTGTGGTTTTGCTTTCGGAGCAATCCCAAAATTGATAATTTGGTTGTCCTCATAGACTCACTGTAGCTGGAATTACATCTTTGTTCATGTAGTCTTTGGTAAGATCCCATCTTTTATCTTTTTTATCATGTCTTTCTTGAGTAACTGATCTTCTCTTCCGATCTGACGTTGATAAAGTATTAGAGGTGTATGAGTCTTTATTTCATACTACGGTATTTCTACTTTTTTACGATGCGAAAAGAAGAAGGTTTTCGTCTTTAACCTTCTTGCCTGAAAATAAAATTCTAAATGTTTCCTTTCTGTTTTTGCGTTATGGGGACTGATTATTATTAATTTTTTTATCGAAACGGCGAAAACCGAATGTTAAAAGTTGTTAATTAGACTATTTAACTGTGTACGGTCAACGATCCTCAAATCTTTATTTTATGTTCTTTTCTTCGTTTTTTTTATTACGTATTGATGACGAATGGGAGTTTTAATCTTTCAACAACAATGAAAAAAATTGATATCTTCTTAAAATTTATAATAAATATTAAATAAAAGATTAGTATAGATATAAAGTATAGTAAAGCCCTTTTGAAAGCCATGCCTTCTGTATAATGATGCTTAGACTATGAGTATTTTGAATTATTTCGTTTTATTATATAAATAGTAAGTTTAGGCCCTTCAGCTTTGCCCCATTGTTGGTTTTACTTTCCAACAGATAATTACAGAAATATAATTGGAATTTATAACACTAAAATAACTTATAAATTTGAGGAAATTAGCGAGGTCATGAGAAAATATATAAATAATTTTAACCTCCTCTTATTTTTGATAATCTTTAACAAATGAGTTTTAGAAAAATATAAAATAAAAAAATTTACTCAGCAATCAAACTTAAACATTTTGAGTCAATGAGTAAGCTTTTTAAGAAAATAATCTTGACAATTGTTTATCACCGTATTCCCGTATTAACTTATACTATGAAGGAGTTTGTACCAAAATGTTCCATTTCCTGAGACATTAGCCTTCGAAGAAAAAAAAGTTAATTGCGCTGTCTTATTCGATATTCTTGTGACTAATATGCCATAAGTGTCTAAATGTATTTTATTACTTTAACCGAGTCAAATTCTCAATAGTGTTGTTTTCACAATATCACAATACTTCCTTATTCAGGAATTGTAAAGATAAATAATAACTTTGCCCACTCTGAGAAAAATGAGGGCTATCTGCTTCATATGTGCAACGTTATAGCCTAATAGTTTTTGTATGCGTGAATTTAGAGCCATTGTGAAGTTCCACAATTTGATTACAGTCTTCATTGACGTTCACATTGTACTTTCTTATACACAATTCTGAATGAAAATAATGAAAATAAATAATGTTTTATATTCTAATTTTATTTACTTTTTATTAAATAATGTAAATGAAAATTATTCTTTTCAAAAATTTTATTTTTTAAAAATATTACTATTTTTCGATTTTAGTGAAAATATCCATTTTGAGATCCACTGATTCCAAAAAAAGGTATTTTTTTTACAAAATATCTGTAGGTATTTTGAAAATATCTGTAGGTATTTTTTATATTTGATATAAAGTATCAGCTCACTTTACCATATCTTCAAAGCGAAGGAGATGGGATTATTTCTGAGGACCTGACTAGCTCCATTTTAATAAAATCTCAGAATTCTATCTATTCGAACTGTGGGGGGATAAACGAATAGACAGATTTTGAAGAAAAAAAGAAAAAGTTATTTAAGATACTTTTAAAGTTATTCGAAAATCAGCTTTAATTAAAAAAATTTCAGCAATAAAAAATAACCACAAATTGCGATGTTCACATTAACTTTTTACTTATACTTCAGTTATCTTTTGACTTACAACAAAATAAAAATAACACCATATTCATCATTAAATATTAAAACAATTTGTATTGGGAACTTTTCTATGTAAATCAAATGGTTGTAATGAAAAATAAAAATGAACACCATTTTGAAATGGAATTATGTAAAATTATAATATTTTATAGGTAAGTATAGAAACATTCGTTTGAAAGTTAGATTAAATTTTTTATTCTGCTCCTTAGAAATCGCAGAAAGACCAAAACAAAAACGTTTACATCACCTGAACATGTAAATGATTATTCTCACTCCCTTTTGAATCATAAGGTTTGTAAAAGTATTTCAATATTTGTTAATAATTCATAAATTGAGAATATCTGATTCACAATAGCAAAACTAGATTATCTATATTTATCCAAATTTGTTTTATTTAAGTCTGTAAGACCGTAAATAAAATGAATATCTTCAGATTAATTACTCTAGGCTTGTCATCGGTACTGAACTCCTTTTATACCCAGTTTGACGTTTGTATTTATTCTATTCTAGCTATTTAATTTGCGTTTAAAAACAATTGTGTCTCAAACACTGCCTACTTTTAGGGGGAGACGGTAACCTATAATCTTGTTTGGAACTTAACCGGCCAGTTTCTAACAAAATTTTATTAATAGGCTATCTAAAGTTTACGCAGATTGTTGGCGTTGTGTTTTACGTTAAGAAAAAAAAGAGAGAGAAATGAAAATTTATATTTTGGTTAAAATTTAAAAAATCTATCATACGATTAAAAGTGATATCTACTTTTAATCCATATATGATATGGAGATAATGAATTTTTTTAATGTTCAGTTTACAGCTTTGAACGTTGGTAAATGACATCAGCGTAAATACCAATTTTTTAACGTTAACAACCCTCGAACAGACATATCAACAACGATTTGTATCTATTTTTTAGCGTTAACAACCCTCAAAAAGATATATCAACAATGATTTCGTATCTATTTTTTAACGTTAACAACCCTCAAACAGATATATCAACAACGATTTGTATTTATTTTTTAGTTTTAACAACCCTCGAACAGATATATCAACAACGATTTGTATCTATTTTTTAACGTTAACAACCCTCCAACAGATATATCAACAACGATTTCGTATCTATTTTTTAGCGTTAACAACCCTCAAACAGATACATCAGCAACGATTTCGTATCTATTTTTTAACGTTAACAACCCTCAAACAGATACATCAGCAACGATTTCGTATCTATTTTTTAACGTTAACAACCCTCAAACAGATACATCAGCAACGATTTCGTATCTATTTTTTAACGTTAACAACCCTCAAACAGATACATCAGCAACGATTTCGTATCTATTTTTTAACGTTAACAACCCTCAAACAGATACATCAGCAACGATTTCGTATCTCTGTTTTACGGTCCCTTTTTTCCCGGTCGCTACGTCTATGTGAGAAAGTTAAAGGGAAGCCAGCCATGATCCTCTGAGACTAACGATAACGCATCAAATACTCGTTATTACAAAACCAGCGGGATGTTATTAATTCAATTATTCATCAGCTTTCCAACAGCTTTTTATCGTTTTAATTTGTTCCTTTTATCGTATATTAATGTAATATAAAACAGTTTTACAATGAGTACATTAAACATTACATTCTATGTACAGTTTGAGGTATTAAATTAAACACATTCAGTTCAAAGCATCATTTTATTGCAATTTTACATTAGGTTAGGTTAAATTAGGTTATGTTACAATAGAGCGTAACTTTGTACTAAGGTTAACCTTTTTCAAAAATGTCCTTGCATGTATTTATATGATAAATTTATATTGCTAGTTTAAACACCTTATGTTTTAATATTTGGAATTTTAGAGAATTAATTATATTTTAAAGATTTTGTTTGATTCATATTGTTTACAAATATTTAGTTAACTTCGTCCCACTCGTTGTATATTGTACATTACATTAAAGTCAGATAGTAAATCTCAGGCTGAGAGAACTGAACATTTTCAGAAAGCCCTAACCTAAATCTATTATCAAAATGTACCCGAAAATTAACAAAATGAGTTAAAATTAACTCAAGTCACATTTATATTGCAACCTACATGTCATCGCGTAGGCTACTGTATAAGTAATAAGTAAATATTACAATATAGGTCTGCTAAATATCTAATCTTATCACCTTGATTTACGCCTTACACGGAAACAACATGTGCGTAAAAATAACATTTACTTGAAAGTTCATCAAAATTATTGGCTAATTGGGTGTTAATCGCAATTGTACCTCTGTAATAAAACTTACTGTACCTAATGGTCATGTGACCTAGTTGGACCTACATAATTCAAATTTCGAGGATTTGTGTAGGCTCAAACGTCTACTACAAAATGTTTAATAGTTTTTTTAAATTAGAATAGAAGCGAGTGTTACCCCTCCCTAGATAGACTTTGTGTGCGTTTTCTGTATCCAAATCAATTCAGTTTAGTCGTAAGAGACTCTCAGAACCTGGTTCGCTAGGTTGTTTTCTGTTGTTGGAGCTCCGGTTGGACACAAGATGAGGTTTTTCACATATTATTACAATCTGCTTTTCAGGTTTCCTTTCGTCAGTCTCAACATTTTTAGATGTTTCTTGAACGCTCCATGATCTGTCACAAAGCTAAAGATTTTTTTCTGGTTGCACCTATTGCTAGATACCACGAAAGTTTTAGATTGGGTTGATTAGTGACCGATACAGCTTTCCACTTGAGACATCTCCCCATCTATTATTTTAACCCACTTTCTTCAAGTTCTGCTTACTCAGCAAGCAGTTTCCGGACCAATGCAAGTAGTTCGAATCCCATTGTTAACAAGTTCGTCAGTCTTTCCATTCCCTTCATATATATCATGAACATGTATCCATTGTAACTCCACTTGGTTGAGAGCTCCACCAAAGTCTGATAACCAAAGTCTTGTAATCCTAGTTTTGTTTCCTGTTTTGTGGTTTGGTCAATTCTTGTTTTCCTTACTATGCAGTTACTCATTTTAGTTTCATCCTCTATTACTTCCTCCCTATTAGAGATATCAAAAGGTTGGACACTTAAGACTTCCTTGATCATACAATCATGTCTTATTTCTAGAATATGATCATACGACTCCTAATTGCAAATCATGCTTAGTTCAATGGCTTCCTCTTCGCACTTCAGAATATCTAATTCTGTTTGCTACCAAACTTGCTTCAGCTGTGGTCAAGTGAAACTAAAACCCAGTATCACAAAATGACTCTCTGCTAAATACCTGATCTATGCTTAACAACATGCGCTTAAAAATAAAATTTCATTAAAAGTTTGTCAAACTTATTGGGTAACTGGATGTAAATCGCAACTGGACCTCCATAACAAAAAAAAATACTCTCGGAATGGTCATCTGACTTAGAGTTACCAAACCCAATGTCGAGGATTTGTGAACGTCTCAAACTGTCTATTATACAAAACGTATAACCTACATTGTAGTACTTTACCTTTAGACTATCATTTTGACTTCAACGCTAGTTTACTTTTTCCTTTGTCATGAGTATTATTTTTATGAGCAAAGGTTTAACATTGTAATAATAATGTCTTATTATGCATTAATAATTTTCTGTACATTATATACTTCGCCTTTTATTTCCAATAAGTATTACTGGTTGCAGTTTATTTAGTTTTTTCATATAAACATAATCATAAAACTCACAGAAATTTACTTTACATATGTTTCCATTTTTCCTTCTAATATAATATATAGTAGCCTACGTATAATTTATATATTTCTAAACGTAATATAAAATTTTAATAAAGTTTTCGTAAAAAAACTACTAAACTTAAGGTTATTCTGATATATTTTGTAATAATCAACCAATAAATATTAAATAACATATTATTTGTTGAAAAAGAGTAACAAATAACTGCAAACAGTTATTATTCGGAAAAAAAAACTGTATATAAACCTAAGTCTTACTTATTACTTATTAATATGTGTAAGAAATACCAAAACATAAAAGCATAAACGTATTATTTTACAGTAAACAGAAGTAATGAGGCTTTGGTATCAGGATATTAATAAAAGGGCTTACTTAATGTAATGCAGTTTTCATTTCAGAGTATACACAAACTCTGTAATTTACTAAATTGCGCAGCGGTAAGCAAGAATAAAAATATGATAGTAATAACAGTTACCCTAATAATGCATGAATGCAGTATTTGAATATAAAGGGGTAACAATTTAAAGATTGAGATATAATGTTGTTGTATCAATTATAAGTTTAAAAAATTTCCTTTTATTTTCTGCTGTTATTAAAAAAAAAATCACAATTTTCATTTCTTCCGCTTTTGGACGCAGATGAATGCGGCCGCAACAGTTGATTACAACTATAATTAAAGAGACATGAACTCCAGTCCTACATCAAACAGCGACGTGCAGATTGCGGATGTTTGGGGATCATTTGTAATACCTGCAGATATTTAGTTTTTATGATACTAAAAGCAAACATTTGTTAAACTAGGATTAAGTCAGATTTAGTACCAAACTATTTCCTTTTGGACTAAGCTTGGCAATTGCGAAGGATACTCACAAATAAAGTTTAGCGTGATTTAACACAGCTAAAATGAAAAACCATATAAATGTAATAGAAGTTAAATGTTTAAACTTATGTTTACTTTCAAAGAAAAAGAGAGCTTGCAAAAATAATTTCTATCTTTTCAGCCAGCGGTAATCGGGATCCAAAATATCAACTTCAGTGGAAAAGAATGAAAATTGAAGCAAAGAAGACAGAGTAGAAGATAAGGTTATGATATATTTTTTAGTAGGCCTAGTAATAATAAATTGTGGTTTATAATAGTATGTAGGTTTAGTTTATTGTCTATAATCTAAGAGCATATTTAAGAACTGTTTGTCAATAAGCAGAAAAAAGAAGTAAATAGAAGTTTGAAAGAGGATTATTGTATGTATGCTTATATGTATATGAAATGGAAGAATATGCTTTATTCTATATTTATAGAATATGCCTATTAAAGTGATTGAATTTATATTAAAAATAATATATAATTTGTCTGCGGTATGTGTTATAAAAGTTAGGGCTGTATTCAAACCTACTTATATTTACAGTAATTATTATTTTGGTAAAACTATTTGATTACAGTAACAAATACCAACATTTATAAAGTCAAATAATTTAACCTTAAAAACTTTCCCTAAGTTATTATTGGAAACAATAACTAAATCCTAGTCTACTATTTCTAAAACTGCGTTTTGTATAAAATAATTGTGTATTTACCGCCTGTATAAAATAAAACACTATAGAGTTTAGATTTAAATGCCTCATGATAGTTAACATTTACCATTAGTAGACCTTTTAACTGTAGACCTAACTTAAATATGTTGACTAATGTCAAAGGTAATTCATTAGTAGACCTTTTAACTGTAAGCCTAACTTAAATATAATGAATAATGTCAAAGAAAATGATTTCGTACACCTTTTAATATTTGATGACTAATGTAAGTTATGATTCAATGAAGAGTAGAATTAAGCAAGCTTTATAAAAATCTCTCAGTTGATGTAATGTTGTTAATATTTTAAAAAGAGTTGCTCTTGTTTGTTTTGTTCTTAAAGCAATGATATCTCTACTATAAGAATTGTTTGTCGAAATATGATAAGCTTTACTCATATTTTACTTTCTCACAATAACGTGAAGCGTAGAGAAAGTTATCTCAGTCAAAATATGGATGTCTCGTAATTCGTGTAAATATGACCTCAAAAGTGTGGGTTTGGGGATGTCTGAATGTAGTCCGACATTGTGAGTATTGTACAACTCAAACGAATGGACCGATTATTGTCAAATTTGGTTTGTGAGCAACAAATATCCTCTAAATACCCAAATAAAATTAATTGGGCCAAAAAATACCAGTTAGTGAGTTAAACAAAAACCTCCCATAAAAACTGTTATAAAAGACACAAGTTCTTAAAATTGGCTTTACTGATTTTTATTGTAGTTAATATTTTATTTTGTTGAAGGGTCTGTGAGAAAGTTATTACATGTTTTTGCACTTTTTGATTCCATTTAATAAAAACAATTTTATAAAACCTTTGTTTGAAACATTGCACGGGTTATCCATGTTGAAGAGGTATTGATCTTAACTGTTTCAAACGTAAAATAAAATATTACAAAAGTGAAAGATTATTGGAATTACTAATAACAAAACAGATAAATTATTGAATGTTAAATCGAGACTTTCGCCTTAGATGTTCAAATTGCCAGTTTAGAGCAGAAGTTTCCTTTTATCATATCTCACACTCCACTATTGTTCTGTGCACAATGTGGCATCACTGTGACGTATTCAAAGTACTCAATGTCCAGACGTCTACTCTCAGAACAAAAATCGCTTATTAATATGTCAGTTGGCCGTATACGCTCTTGTTTGTGGTTTAGCTAAACTAAAAAAAAATATGTTTACGAATTTTATGTCTATGCATTTAACCCTTTAAAACCAGTTTAATTAGTTTAGTGTTAAGAAAGGTCTAAATAAACAGAGTTTAGCCTAAATATAGTCCTTAATACAGCGAGACTAAAGTCATCAGTTGATTCCTTAAACCTAGTTTAGTGGAAATTAAAATGTTTACAATACGGCTCTAAGTGTTTATTTAGTAAATAGCTCTCTCCTGGATATCTAAGTCGCCAAACCAGTAGTCTTATCAAACCGTTCCGTATTAAATGCGTTGACATGGAATTCATCACAAGAAAAGTGAAGACGTTCAGTTTTTATGAAGGTTACAAATCTCGTAACCGCGGCGGAGTGTTGCGCAACGGCTACGATGCTTTGAGAAGACTCTTGTAAGGGTTATTTTAAAGCTATCTTATACAGATATTAAAATAGAGAACACCACCAATTAAAATAATAAGAAATGAGATGAAAAAGGTTTTAATAAAGAAAAATGATTAATTCCCTGAAAACGAAAGCGGTCGATAAACTTAAAAGAAGTCGGCTTTAAGTTTCTGCAGAACCATTAGTTAAAAAAAGACGACAATAACTGAGGAAGCGTGTATGTTATTGGGGTTGACGAAATGAGACGCAACATTTTCTATTTGCAATTTAAAATCTAAAGTAGATAGATAAACAGTACACATTTTTGGGATATTATTCAACCAACCCCCCCTCTCTGTGTCTCCTGGATAACGCTAATGAATTGATATGAACTGTTAATTAGATGGTCGTAATTCATGCTTCTTTATCAAAATGTTGAGCTGCAATTTGTGCGTCTCTCTCTAAATGGCCGGTCAGCAACTCGTGCATTGTTTAAGATTAGTCAGAAATTTAACGACTCTGCTACTTTTGGCTTATGTTAATAAAACGTGTGCATGGATATCTGTAATTAAACGCATTTGATTAAATTTTATAAAATACAATTCTTAAAAGTTGTTCTTAAAAAACTTTCAATTATCTTCCTCAGTGATGCTTTATTTTAAAATATTAAAAGAACACATACCGGGACCAGTGAAGAAAGAAGTGTGTATACCTGATTTTACATTTTTTCATGTTTAAGTCAAACACCAATATATATATATTACTTAGTATAGTATATATTACTTAATTACATTTTATGATGAAATACAGTTAGGGTACTTTTTGTGTGGTTTAAAGCTTGACTCTATAATTGTTCATGATGTTTTAAATACAAAGTATATCCTTTACCAGATTTATTAGAGAGAAACAAATTTGATACTATGAAGTATTTCTGATGTCTTATGGTTAAATAGAAAAAGATTGAAGTTCTAAATATGTGGTGGAACAGAATGTACCTTGTGTCTCGTTTAAATACAACTTGACGGCACGCCGAATTGACTGAATTGAAAACTAGTCTTAGCTTTACCTACAATTTTAAAAGTAAAATAGATTTTATTTATAGAAATTCATATGGATTTTAAGAGGAATGATCAGGGTATAAAATTAAGCTCATTACCATTATCAGAATCTTCACTCATTACAACGAATTATTAAAATTAAAATTGACACACATTGCCAACAACAAATACACAAATTACACACAATTATATAAAAACACAAAAGTAGAAGACCAGTGCCTACTATAATGTAGTGCTCGAGCTATGAGCCTATCGTACTGTTCGTTATAGTTGGGCTTTATAGTTTAATAGCCTTAGTATTATTTGCCGTTACTTTATGTTCTCAATGGCTGTATTTTATACGTCGGTAGGCCTATATTGAAACTTATGCTCATATCATAGTTTTTTGAGGTTACGTTATGTAAATTTCAAATTCTTCAACTGCATGTTTAAATGTGATTTTTTTTTTTTTAGATATATGTAGATGTAATTTTTTACATAGATTACAAAAATTTTACTCTCATTTTACTTTCTCACATTAACCTTGTGTAGAGGAAGTTATGTGATGGCCCTAAAAATCGATGTTGAGTATTTGTATATATATATATATATATATATATATATATATATATATATATATATATATATATATATATATATACGATTTGAGTAGAAAAAGGTGATTTTTGGAATGATGTCTGTTGTCTTCTGTGCTCTATAGCTCAGCTTAGACACGTGAACCAATTTTAATCAAATTTGATACGTGAAATTCGTATCAGCCAAGTTTCGGAAAATCAATTATTTTATAACTTTTAATTTTAAGTTAGTGATATACATGTATATAAACACAAAATTACAATTTTCTCGAATGACAAACTTGTCCGAAACATTGTAAAAAGTACAGTTGTTGTAAGATTGAAGAAAGTTGACCAAAAATTGTTAACACTAGTACACCTATATATTCCAACGTAACACAATAAATCTGAGCTATTGTAAGCAATACTCAAATGATAAGTTGGAGGTTTCATCGGGACAGAGTTTCAATTTTATGGTAACAGCTAAAGTAAATTATATAAACACAAAATAGGACATGTTTTACACACTATATAATAGAAAATAAATGTTCATGAAGAAGATATATGATGTCTTCAGAACAATAAATAGCTTTACATTTAATCTACTTTAACTACATACAGAATAGTGAGAGACTGGCGTCAACATATTTAATCAACGCCTTCATAGATTTGAAATGACAAGCCCAAAGCTATGGGCAAATAGGAAACTTGTATACGAACAAATAAAACGAGAAAACATTCATTACAAAGGGTGTACAATATCACATTGGCAGTGAGCAGGCTAATGATCAAAAGGCTTTGTTTAGCGAGAGGCGACCCTAAGCTTTGTCAACAGTACAGACACAATATTACGTTACTTGCCCTTCCAACATTTATTACTTGATTTTATGAGTTCTCGTTTAGAATAGTTATGGCTTTACGTTAGATTTGGTGTTATTTACATAAACAAAGGAACATAACAAAGATAATGTTATAAACTTAAAGTTGGAAAACGGTAAAATAGAGTGTACATGTCGGTTGAATTTAGCCTAGTGGTGACAAATCATGTAATCGTTGACTACCTACCTTAATTTGAAACAATTATATCATATTTGATGAAGGAAGACAACTTTGAAGTACCAAAATGCTTTGGTTCAGTAGAAAATAAGAAATATAAAAGTATAAAATCCAGGTCAGGTTATAAATGACTACGTTAGACTATTTATCTTGTTTGTCATTAATCAGATGTTTTTTTGACAACGATATACACGTTTCAAGTTTAAAAATTCATCAATATATATCATTATTTAAAAAAAAAAAAAAAACCTACCTTTTTGAATGCTTTACGCAATGTGCAAATCATTGCAACTGCCACCCTAATATTAGAATGTTGTTTGAATTTAAGAGTAATGAATGTACGGTTTGGACAGGCAACAATATGTATATATCAGACCTAATAAAGACATTAATAAATATATGTTGTAATATTGCGGACACGCCATCATTACAGTAATATACTCATACTCCAAACCATCGCGGGAAAAGATATTCACTAACTTGACTAACGTAATCATAACGTAAACGTCGAGCGATGAAACATTCACTATCCTGACAAAAGTAGTAACATAGTAATACGAATGAATGTACCTAACCTAAACACACCTGGAATTCTTACTTTTTTCTACTAAACAAATGTACTTCAAAAGTGTTTTCCGACATTAAATATGATCTAATTCTTTCAAATTAAGGTAGGTAGTCAACGATTACATAATTTGTCGCCACTAAATTCAACCGACATGTACACTCCATAATTACCTAGAAAACCGTATTCTTAACACCTAATATATGCAAACAAAGGAATTTATCCGTAGTAGTTTAAGGTGATGATAGGCTAAGTAAACAAAACTGTTAAATTTAATCGTCATATTGTTTATTGGTACTTAGCTACTCTTAACAGGAACGTAACTGGTACCTTAAAAAATCACATAGTAGCCTATATATATATATATATATATATATTTCATTTACTTTAGAAACTGAAACAGATAAAGCAAAGTTGTTAGATATCACATTAATACTTAAAAGCAATTTAAGTATGATACAGTATATATAGGACAACAATGAAGACGCTGATTCTCACTAACATTATTTATACAAAATAAACTGTGCAAATATTGCACAAACTATTTCACTCACCCATCCCCAAAACCAAATAAAAACCAACTAAAACTATTCGCCTCCGAAAATAGTCACTTTGGTTTACTCGGCACTAATTATTTGTGTTACTTGTATAATTAGTTTAATGTTTCTGTGTATTGAAACATGGTAAAAAATGTAAATTCTCATTAATTACTAGCACGAGCTGTATCTTTTATTAGCAAAGTGTAAAGTAATTATGACTTTATTGAAGTGCAAGTAGATGTATCTTCGTTAATTTATTGGAAACTGTTAAAAGTTGGGTATTTGTGTAGCCTACGATGTCTGTTTATTTAGCGTCAAGTTAGCTGGAACTAATTGCATGGTACAAAGCAAACCCGCAACCCCACTCATTCGACTGGATAATTTGATTAAATTCATAGCTAAGGCTAAAGAAACAATATAGCTTAGCGTTGCTTTACCCTCCACCTGCTAGGGGGGGGGGACGCCATTGTCAATAACCTACGTCTGAGATGAAAAATAAAACACTTCTAACAAGTGCTAATATAATACAATCCGCTGCAAATTCTATAAATAAAGTAACAAACCAACAAATGAATGAAACACAAATGTTCACATCAAAATGTGGAAATTTTTGTGTATAATTCATTTGGTGATTGTACTTTCCACAAGTTTCGTTCACAGTACTATAGTAATAAATGTTGAGATAATAATTGTTTGATTTTCTTTGATAAAAAAATGTTATCTCTCGCTGTAATAAAGTAACTACTTAATATATTATTCTTAGGGAAATTTTGTTCAGCATCTGTTAAAATTAGCCTAACACTAGACGTGTTTAGATTTCATGTACGTTGTTATTCAATCATTTCACCAACAAAATTATCACCAATTTATAGCTTTCGTTAATTAACATTTCATAGTACAGTTAGGCCATTTTTTCGCTTTGTCATTGGTTGAACTGTTTTACAAAAACACTTTTATCTTATATGACTGTAACGCAGATTATGAAAATGTAAAATTTTTATTATATTTACATAATACAGTTATATTTGGATTTTCCATGAAAAAACGTAGAAACTTCCAGGACGTATTATACTGGTGAAATAAAGAAATAGTTCATATGAACATATCCCCTAAAATGGTTAGTTGTCTATCTAGCCGCCATTTTGTGTTTTGAAAAAAAAAACTTATCTTTTAAACGGCAAATGATACAGAGTTAGTATTTTGCATCCTACTTATTGGTATAAAGACCCAATTTGAGAAAAATAATAAATTGATTACCTTTACTAATTTTAAAATGGTGGTTATTTAAAAGTTTAATGACGAATATCTCGAAAATCGTTAATAGTACAAAAAAAAATGTGTAAGAGAGAAAAAAGTTTTCACTTTTAACGACAAATAAAATGTTTTAAAAAAACTTTCTTACTTCAAAGGATAATCGAGTTATCGACAAAAAACTAAAAACAAATTTTTTTGATAGTTACCTACAACACCCAAGTACAACGAATATTTTCTGCAATTTTTAATTAAATTCTGAGTAAATTGATGTAAATAAAGTCGATAAAAATAAATTATCAATTTTTAAAAATCGGTAATTTATTTATTCTTTAATATAAGACTACAGAAGAGATACATATAAAATTATTTAACTTTGAAAGAGGAAATATTTTGTTTCTTGTACATTTTTTTGTAAAATTAACAGTTTTCAAGATATTCCATTTTGAACATTTTTAATAACCCCCATTTTTAAAAGAGTAAGGGAAATCTGTTAATAATTTTTATAAAATTTAGTTTTTATAGCACCAAAATAGAATGCAAAATTTCAACTCTGTATCACATCTACTTAAAGCAATTCTCAGGTGTGAAGTGGATAGTCTCCTTAAAAAAAGGAAAAATAATAATTATCGATACATATACAGAAGTTCAGGAATTAAGTAGGGTAGTAAATATGTGCTTACTTTAAAGATATATTCACATAGTCGCATATATACTAAATATGTGCCTACGATATACGAAGTTACATATAAAAAATATATGTCTCTTTCTATGCCGTGTACAAGAAGTCGAACATGTAAAATATATCCCTACATTGATGTTACACATAACCTAACCTAAGGGATGATCTTAAGAGAACAGGAAAGAAAGTATTATAGAGAAGATATACCCTAGAATCACAGTGGGGAAGTGGAGAATGATCGATTCAAGAAAAGGTAGAAAGATGACGGCGAGGACGACTTGAAACGTTCAGGAGAGGTTGGAGGGAAAAAGCTAGAAACCCGTGGCTGATCTGAGGGAGGGAAGCCAAGGACTATAGGCCGTAAGGGTATAGTATTAAGGTTATATAGACAAAGGTATACATACAAAATATGTGCTTATTGTGCCCAAGTAGGTAAACATACAAAATATGTGCTTATTGTGTCCAAGGAGGTAAACATACAAAATATGTGCTTACTGTGTCCAAGGAGGTAAAAATACAAAATATGTGAACTACTTTTTGAAGTCGTTTAGAAAGAGATGTTTTACAAGGAAACAAAAATATATAATATTACCTTAAATCAATCATATTGCTAAAACATATTGTGTTATTGTTTTCGTTGGTGGAAATTAAAAATTAAAATAAGTTGATGGGTACTTATCCAGACCCATCATACATTGTAATACAAGCAGCTCCTTCAAATGTAATGTCAAAAAGTTGATTTCTTTGAACTTTAAGAAATGTTAAATTGTTTTCGTAAATCAAGGGTCTTATCCAGTAAGCTAAGTTTGTTTAAAACAGTTGTTTTATAGGTTTTCTGAACCTCGTTATTGTGGCTATTCCCTAATGGACCTAGTAGATCCATATATTTAAAAGTCTCCAAGTCTGAAGACCTAGTTTGCCACGTCATATCTTACAATTACTTTACATACCAAACAATGCTGAAGGCGTAAAGAAAAGCAAGTTTATCCGAAAAATGTAGGAAGTAGGTAGTTTAGCCAAATGCAACAGCTCAGGTCATAGCTTAATGTCAGGTTAATCAAACAAATGCTTTAAAGTGTGCACAGTGGTTTCCACATGATCATTGATAGACTTATTTGTATTTCAACTAAGCAATTGTTTTACTAATAATTTTGAATTAGACTCTAAACTTGAGCTAAACATTTCTGCCATGAGTGTTGAAACGGTAGGCCTACTAGTATATTTGAACATTTTTACTATTTGAACAATATTTTATTATATTATTATATATTTTTTTTTAACAAAATTCAAGCGCTATATCCTTCCAACCCAATATCCAACTACTAACCAATTGTTAAAAAATACTCAACCTCATTGGTCAGTTCTGATGACCGCTCCTTCCAAGTTGGGTAATAGTTGAGAACTAGTGTTCATACATTGCACATAGCAATTTTGGTTCTCCGGGCTTATTATTAAACAAATACCATTTATGATATTCACATAGTAGTTAATAAATTGTTGCTAGATATATTTTATTGTTTTATTAGTTTTATTGATGTACTATGTTTAACTTTATTGAGTGAGAATTACATGTTTAGTGAATTCCATTTTTATTTTTATATTGGCAACAATTCATCAGTTATTTATTTCATAAAGGAGCAAGTTAATTATGTCAAAGTAAACTAATAAAGATGGTTTATTATAGTAAACTATTGCTATTGGCCCATGTAATATTACAATGACATTATTTTCACTAGAATTCAATGTTATATGAAGTTTTACTGTTTGTCTATTGTGTACTATTTATTGTATTTACTCTTTTTGCGTCCTTATTTTGCAATATTTGTAATCATATGATTTCAACTTATTTACTTTAATAATATTGTAGTGTACTTGATTTAAAATAGTTATTTGTTCAACTAGTGAGCAAAGTGGCACTTTTTAAACGAGAGAAAAATGTTGACGCACGAGGCTTGCCGAGTGCGTCAATTTTATCTAGTTTAAAAAAGACACTTTGCTCACGAATTGCACATTATACTTTGTCTACAGTTTTTATTTTGTGACAAATAAAAAACATACTTCAGCATTAACACAATTTAACAAAACATTAATTTAATACAATAGTGTTTAAACAAACAATCAATTACAATTCGATCTTTAATAACAGCATATTTCTTATTTTTCCGATTATTTTAAAATCTGAACTGTCCATATTTTAAAACTAACTACACACAATATAGCAGTAGTGCTAAACAACACATCGACACTGAGTAGAAGTTCTCACGTCAAAACTGAGGTTATCTATGTATATTACAAATAACTTAGGTGTATTGTTGAGGAAACGGGATTGCCAACTTCAAAACTAGGCAAACGAAAAATACTCTCCGTGTACATACACTGTCAATCATCTTAATGAATAATTGCTTCCTTTTTCAACTTTAAAACGCTGTTTTGTTGTTTATTTATGTTATTTTACACGTAAGAATTAATCTAACATACATACGGGACATTTCCTGTATGTTATAAATCAATTCAAATAAACTTAACCTAAATTTCGATTTGTTCGGTTGCCATTCAGAGTGAGCTTAGTAGTGTGCAAAGTAGTGGGCAAAGTAAAACTGTTGAGAAATCAGCTGTTTTGCAAACTAATTTAAATGAACAAAATGCCACTTTGCCAACAACTGTAGACAAAATAAATTATTTGTTTAGATGTAAATATTTTTGTTACAATATTTTCCTTCTGAACACGACAGTGGTCATTATTTGGTGCGAGGGGAGTTGTTCTCTTATATATACATACTTATTTATTTAATTTACAATGAATTACAAACAATTACCAAAATATTTGTTGCTGTTGCTATGATGATATGTGTTATTTGTTTCTTTACGTTTGTACTGCTAGCTAGTTGGAAAACATGCAGTATACTCTTGAATTGCGTGTATTTATTGTGAAAACCTACTAGATTACGAACTTGTTGATTGTTACACAAAATGTCTTTTGGATTGAATTAGGTATTCACAATGTTCCAGACAAACCAACAATTTTATCATTCAAATGGAAACTAAAAACAACAGTTATCTCCCCAGTGAAAAAAGTAGTAGAAAAAAGAAAAATGGCTTGCGCCAAGAACTTGTTGATGAAAATCATGTATTACGTTCACTAGAGAAATCATTGAGCCGATTAATTCAAGAGAGTAGAAATTTTACAGGATATGCCGTCGTACAAAGTTCATGCCTTGCAACAACCGAAGGAGCCAGATAAATAGATGAGTAGGGTACTGTCAATGATTTCAGACTCACCAAAATGATTGAAGCCGGACGTTCTTTACCTATCTTGATTTACGAATGAGAAGGTGTTTCAGATAGGTTGGCCGAAAATTACAAATGTAATCAATGAACTTCACTGCATTCCGACAAGGTTGGTGTTTATTGCCCGATATCTACTTTGAGGATTGTTGGACCGATTTACATTTATAAAATATTAATAGTGAGGTTTATTGACAAATTTTCATGGAATAATATGTCATAAGATTAAGTTGGTACAAACTACATCCAACAAGATAATGAAACTTCCCACACCTCCAGTACTTCAGTGACTCTCATTTTCGGATTCTTTGGAGGTCACATTGTTTCACAGGATTTGGCCACCCAGATCTCCGGATCGGTTTTCTTCTGATTTTTATCTAGGGGTTTTAAACAGAGATTTTTATTTAGCGGACACAGATTATAAGCAACACGTACATAAACATTTTAAAAAATAGATTTAATGCAGGACATACATAAAACCTTTAATGCACAGATTTAATGCAGCACTTAGATAAACATTTTAAAGGACAGATTTAATGCAGCACGTACATAAACACTTTAAAGGGCAGATTTAATGCAGCACGTACATAAACATTTTAAAGGACAGATTTAATGCAGCACGTATATAAACACTTTAAAGGACAGATTTAATGCAGCACGTACATAAACATTTTAAAGGACAGATTTAATGCAGCACGTACATAAACACTTTAATGGATAGATTTTATGCAGCACTTAGATAAACATTTTAAATGACAGATTTAATGCAGCACGTACGTAAACACTTTAAAGGGCAGATTTAATGCAGGACGTACATAAACACTTTAAAGGACAGATTTTATGCAGCACGTACATAAACCCTTTAAAGGGCAGATTTAATGCAGGACGTACATAAACACTTTAAAGGACAGATTTAATGCAGGACGTACAAAGCACTTTAATGAACATATTTAATGCAAGACGTACATAAACCCTTTAAAGGGCAGATTTAATGCAGGACGTACATAAACTCTTTAAAGGCCAGATTTAATGCAGGACGTACATAAACACTTTAAAGGACAGATTTAATGCAGCACGTACATAAACATTTAAAATGACAGTATTAATGCAGCACATACATAAACACTTTAAAGGACAGATTTAATGCAGGACGTACATAAACACTTTAAAAGGGCAGATTTAATGCAGCACGTATATAAACACTTTAAAGGGCAGATTTAATGCAGGACGTACATAAACACTTCAAAGGACAGTTTTAATGCAGGACGTACATAAACACTTCAAAGGACAGATTTAATGCAGGACGTACATAAACACTTTAAAGGGCAGATTTAATGCAGGACGTACATAAACACTTTAATGGACAGTTTTAATGCAGGACGTACATAAACACTTTAAACGACAGTTTTAATGCAAGATCGTCAAAGAACACTTCTACATTTTCGAGGCAACTCGCTCGAGAACATCTGAAAATATGAAGCGACGAGTGAAGTCATAATTGAATGCAGTAGGAGGACACTGACAACATTTATTTTAAATGAGTATTTTGGTTTTTATGAATGCGGTTTATAGATTTAAGTTCTTTATAATTTCTAAGCCAAATATATATTTATTAAAAATCGTTTTCTACCTGTACCACCAGTATAATTGTAACTAAACAAATAAATAGCACGTATCACCAAAGCAACAGCAACAATCTATTGCCATCTAATTTGAATCTAATTTTTTTCTATAGATTTGATGCAGTTTCATATAATAATAAATATTTTTTGTTAAATTAAAATTGTAAAGGTTTTCTTGAATCACTATTGATAAGTAAACATTTATTAATATAGGTTGAATAAATATAAAGACCTTCATTATTAAAATTAAATATGTTTTAAAGTTTCAGGGTTGTAATTTTTGGAATTAAACTCGACACGAACAGTATGAATATAAAGATTATTACACGAACCCAACAACGTCTGTTACAACTCCAAAGTAAGACAACTCCTCTGAACCGTTTCTTCAAAGTTGTTTCTTGACTTTGTAGCGCAAGCCACATGTTAGACTCGCCTTGTTTCATAAATACTTAATCAGTTTCAAGTTTGTCGAGCAAGTTTCATCAAATTATTTATAGAGCTTTGATGCAAGGAAATTTCAATTGCAAATGTTGGCAACATCAAAGTATCTCATAAAACAGTGTCTAGTGTGAGACAAACTTCTACCAACTTTACCTAACCATACCCTTTATATTTATTGTTGAGAGTGGAGGTAACTCATTATCCTCGTGCTTTGATAATGTTCATGCATAAAATCTATTCTATGTTCTGAAGTAAAGAAATACAATTTTCAACATTTTAGATTCTATAGACAGATTCACTTAACATAACAATGAGTTCTATTTCTTAAAATATTTAGATAATGTTCACGCTATGGACATAATTTATTCGTCCTTTTACCATCATTTAGGTATAAAAAACATTAACATTTGATGTTTCGAGAGTGTGGGTCAACGTTATGACACGATATACAAAGTTAGGACCATCAGGTATCACTATCACTTAACCCCATAATATATAAATAACAACTTGCAAATATCAGACTAAATATAATACAAAATAAAACAAGGCAGAAATGATAAATTAAAATACAATTCGAACTCAAAATAACACCAAACTTAAAAAACAAAATAAAATCAATCTTAATAAGAACTATCTAAATGTAACAAGTTTTAGTCGTTAAGAATAACAATGTCAATCTATTATCAAATAAAAGAGTTCTTTTAACATTAACACAATATTTACACTAAGTACAAAAACTTAACATTCATTCACTCATTTACATACAATACATTCCATGAAATAACAAATCATATTCTGGGCATGGAGTGTTCACATCTTAAAGAATCTTTAAAGATTTAGCCAACTCGGCACGGTTATTTATCAATTTTAGATAATCTGGAAGCGAATTCTACGAGCGACAGGCTATTACAGTGAAAGATTTGTTATAAATATCAGTCCTGTGCTTTGGAAATATGAGCATTTTTGAGCCCCTTTTATTGCTCCTAGCACGATGTTTGAGGGAAAGACAAAAACATTTTGATAAGTTTAGGCTGCATTCCAATTTGGCGAATAGAATGTAACATTCTTAAAACATGATAAAATCTTAAATCATGAATTTTTAAAAGAAATATATGTTTATAATATGGAATAACAACATGATCGCGACGTTTTAAATCAAATGCGAATCTTAAACAATATTTATTAGCCGTCCCGACAGTCAAACATTTACAGCAGTGTCACAGTATGACAGTATGTGAACTATGTAGCAATCTAATGTGAAATGGAAGAGAATTTTAATTCTATTCAAGGTGTGCACACCTGCAATTACTTTGTTGTGTGTTTCAGAAACTTAATCAGTCCAAGATACAATCAAAAGATTTAAAAATAAATAGCGTAATCTCCTTTCTGTCCATCGTTAGTCGTATGTCTTCAGATATGCTGAACAGAACTGTGCAGTGCTATTGCCAAAACTAGAACCGGACTGTATCTTTAAGGTATACAGATATATTTTTGGTGCACAATCCGTCTAAGCATTTTAATAGATATGTTAACATATTAATAGCCCCATAATCAGTAGGAGCAGCTGGTTTAATAGTTTTACTGATTGGGCGGACGCTTCCTAAAAACAGGATAATAACCCTAGTCTAAGGAGGTATTTTATTGGAATATCATCTTCTCTCTCAACATTACTACTCAGTCTAGCAATAGCCTTTACAAAAACTATTCTTTGGCCTCGATAAAACTGAATTTGTTATTTAAAGATGAGACATTTCTTAAAGTTCAGAGATTAATAGGAAGGGGATTCACAAAGTATCTATTTAATTCGTCCAGAGGTATTATTATGCTATGGCTGTGGTTTTCCTTTTTAGCAAAGTTTTGATAAACTTTCAAGCTATCACAGGTGAGGAAGTGAGAGATCGACGGTTTAGAATAAGGAATTCTTTAAGCTTGGATGAACAACACACGAAATTATGTTTAAAAAAAATTACCAATAATTAGGCTATTCATCTTTTTGGCTGTTAAAAAAAAAAAAAAAAAAAAAAAAAAAAAAAAAAAAAAAAAAAAAAAAAAAAAAAAAAAAAAAAAACTATGGAAGCCTGTCGAATTTTTTTGTCAAGTTCTGCTCTGATACAAAATAAAATAGTTACAAAATATTTCTTCCTAATGTGAAGGAATTATGTTGGTACGAGATGTTACAACATAAACATAACCTAAAAATTGAAATTAAAGTGGAAAGAAATGTCGTATTGCAAATGTTTGTCATAATATATTAAAACTAATTCACCACAGGAGTATTTTTACAATTCAAAAACCAAGGACGTCGACTAGATGTTTAGGCATGTAGGTTTCAATATTTTCAGAATACTTGAGCAAACTTAAAAAAAAAAAAAGTTCAAAAAACTCATGTCCCACCTTCATATACAATGTATTATTAATCTAGCGGAAAATCAGAACATACCCCTTTATGTTAATGTTACTAAAACCAAAGTTGAAGACTAAATTTTATTAATGTATCTAGAATTTGTAACCCAATTATTGAAGGATGAAATTTCAATATGAAAACGAACGTTTCCTTATTTTCAAACAGAATTTTTGTTATTGGTATCTGTGTATTTTTATGAGTTCTATTCAATTTTTACTAAGACTATTTTTCAGTGAACCATTTGAAACGATTTTGCAGATACCCTGATTATAAATTTCCCTAATATTTAAGCAAAAGTTTACCTAAAAGCAAAGTATGAGTAAAATAGAATAACATATCCGATATAAAATAATAAATAATAAAACGTCCTCTCTACACACACACATTAAATAACATAAGCATACAACTTCTTCCCTCAGCCAAGAGTGCAGTTCAATTTCCTACATAACAAATGATAGCGAAGTGTTGCAAGGCACACATATGTGGATTCACCCCTCACAGTGACGGCTGTCGTATTTCAAGTGTATCTCTCAAGTTATGTCGACATCGGCTCCATTTCCTGTAAAGTAAAAGGCGTCATCATGTTTGCTTCACCCTCCGCTTTACTCGTACATCAACTCCACCCTAACAACAATATTTATATTTCAGACAAAACTATGGTAAATTTTGAGAAAACTTAAAAATTTTCTGGTGAAATGTAATGTAACCCTGATTTATGGATTAAATCTTTAACACAAAGGATAGATTTTGGGTATAAGATTCAAGTATTTACAATATACATACTTAAATAGAATCAAAGCAATAAACTATTTTAAGTGGTTACGTTCACATATTAAATTGCACCAGTTTTAATTTCAATTGAATTTACAGCATCATAATGATTGATAATGTGAAAATTAATTTTGACTTTAAGCAACGATATTAATTTTTCCGTCATCAACAAATGTAATTAATTATTATATTTAAAAAATATATATATCTGAAAGCTAAGATTATCCAAATTTGACAGATATTAAACCCTAATTGTTTTTATCTTTTAAGTTTTCTGTCAAGATAAAAATACAATTTATGAACTGAAGTTGTGTAATATCTCGATACTTTCTTTCTGTTTCGACAATGTTTCTTAGTATTGTGCAAATTAAAAATAATGGAGACGAGGAAGCTATCAAGCTTTTAAACCTATAATATGATATCACTATGCCAGTTTGACTGATAGATAATTTGGAGGAAGGAAATTAATTTATAGCTAAAATGAAACGTACAATAAAAGATGTTAGAGTACAAATGGAATACATTTTTGATTCTCGTATGGTTTCAATTTGCTGCATAAATAAATAAATAAGTACAGGTGTTTTCATAGATATCTTTATCTTACAACGAAAATAAATAATTTGTAAAAATCCAAGAAAAAAATTATTATATAGAAAAATGCATAATTGTTACATTATCACTAAAAATAGAATCCTGTTTTATTTGTAAAAATATTTTATCTAAATTCTTCATAAGCAAATTAGAATGTAAAACATTAAATCAAGTTTTTAGATTAAACCGTTTGTTCACAGTACATTTTAGACGGATGGTTTTACTCATTCAGTACAATTACCAATCTTTTTACGTGTTTCATTGTTTTCTGTGTGCATACATGTACGAGTGTGCTTGAAAACAAAAGTGTATATGTGAATGTACTTTCCTATACATACATTTAAAATATATAAGGCATGGGTGTATTTGACCAGTCAAGTAACAACGAACTTGGAGTCTTCCAACAATATTCATTTTAAATCTCGTACACACGCAACCCTCTACTTGTGACCACAGAACCAATAGAGATGGGAATTGCTCGGCTGTCACAAACACCTGTAGGTTTTTTTGTTTACGAATACAATCAAAGCTGAATTGAAAATTGTATTTTTTTAAAACTGTTATCAAGTAATATCTTTATTTAGTTTAATTAAGCTTTCATAATTAAGTTTTAATTTAAACTGTATACAAAAAGTAAACTCATACATCTACTAACGTAAAAACAATCTAATACATACCACAACGATCATGCATCTAGATGTTGTGCTAAATTATGTTAATAAATACATTTAAAAACATATGAACAATTTTAACACTTGATCCATAAAATGAGCACTGGTGACAAACAAATAAGTTTTGTGTATTCGCTCAAATATGGATTAATAAATTAAGTTGACTTATCGAAATAACTCAAGAATACAGATTATCTGAAAATATTGTTTAGAGAAAAGTTGTTTCGTTTTAAAGGACAAAATTACATGATTTTTTTTCGGTTTTATGAGTGTTTTTAAGGATTTCAAGGTCAATTTTGTTTTCATTCAAATAGGAAACTATATATTTCTGTATTACATTACACATGCAATAATAAAGTTCAGTGGTTTAGTTTGCATTTTATTATTTATTTATCTAATTTTAATTTTTTAATATGTTAAAAATAAATATCTTTTAATATCTTAAAAAGAGATTTTTGAAGTTTTAAGAATTTGTAACTGGAAAACATGAACTTTCGAAAGTTTTTTAGAAAAAAAACGAAGGGAATAAAAAAATAGTTTATTTTGGTTAAACCTAAGAACATTATATTAAAATAAAGAACTTTAGTTTATTGCACTTTTTTTAAAATAAAATTCAATTATGATACGTAAACTTTTTACTTTGAAAAATAAATATAAAGAATTTCTTGAAACTCCCAAAATGTTTGGTTATTTTTTTAAATATCTTTACCAACTTAAGTTGAACAAGAAAAATATGTTTAAGAAAACAGACTCTTGTATTTTGTTGTTAAATAAGATGCTGTATTTAAAAACATATAGTTTAACATAAAAAAGAGATTACTTTGATAAAGTCCAGCAAGAATAACAAAAATAATACCATTATTTCTTTCCGTAAAAATTAAACAATTTTTTTCTAAAACTTTTTCTCTAAAATGTAATTTAAAAAAAGATATAAAAGATTTTCAATTTAAATGTTGCACCCTATCACATGTTTTTAATCTCGTATTCTCTCAAAATTCTTGTTTAAAGTGTCTTAAAAATTTGGTATATGACTGGTTAAAAAGTCTCCGAGTACTTATCATTAACTTTGTTACTAGCAGTGATCCTCGCCAGTCTCCAGACTTTTCTCGATACGCCAATCTGTATTCTCGAAGAGTATAATGTAAACCATCACAGCCATTTTCAAATAATCAATTGTGTGGTGATCGTTCAAATACACTAGGATATTAATGAAAAATTCAAGATGAGAAAGACCCTGATATCTCGGAAAAAATGGTTTTAGAAACGATTCTGTCTTCAAACACTTCGTCCAAGGATATCGTCTACGAACTGATTGAACTGTAGTGTCATTCTTGAGTACCGTTGGATGGTGACTGTTTCAGACACAAAAATGGATTCTACTATGTATCTACGGGACTTTCCAACATCTTCTCATCATGGACCTACTACGACTCATGGTTCTCATAGCATGACACGTGACGTTTGTCTGTTGACGTACCTCAACAAATGGTAGTATGTCTTCTCTTTTTCACTCTATAAGTTTATCCTTCATAGATTTTACAGTTGGTAATACAATAGAGGAATTTATAGTGCTTTGAAAGTAATCAAAGACAATACATTTTTTTAAGTGCTTAATGATGAAGAAAAATACAGATGGTTATGATAAGCTGGCACAGGTACCTGAGAAAAGGTGATACACCACCTAATAGTGGTACATCCCAGACACTGGGAGGGTAGATGCCCCCTAGTGTCTGGTAAGTAAACTCATCACTGCTGAAAGGACAGGGAGGGAATCTGGCCTTTAAAATAGTAGATGCGTACTCGTACATAATTGAGGAAAAGGAATATGATATAGAGCTTTCGTTGACATTATGAAGCCAAATAAAATAAGCTAGTAGTAATTTAAAGTAACTAAGAAAGATGGGAAACCTCAATATTGATAAATTAAACAAAGTTATTATATACACAGTTATTGTTCTGTAGAGTGTAATGTTACAGCTTCTGTGACAGTGAACTCATTGTTGGCGAAGTTAAATAGCGTTGATATACAAACACAAGGAAAGCGGAAATAAATTGTATGGATTATGTTGTGTTCTGAAGACATTGTGGAATATTCAGAGACTGTGTTGAAAGGATGGAATTATGTAGAGTAAACCAGAATAAGATAGAAGATGTACTTTCCCAGGAAAAGGAAGCAAAAGAAGTACCACAGCTGCCATGACGAAACTGAAGCTATATGGCGATCTTGTGGTAATGTAAAAAAGTAACGTAGAAAATATTCGGACTTGTCACAAATATAATGTTTTTGTGTTGGATGTATGGGGGGCAGTCTCTTGGTGTTAGAATCTAGAAAAATTGCATAGCATATTAATTCTGACTTTGATTATTATATTCACCTTGACAGGAACAACGAAGGCTCTTCTAGACCTCCCAACATCCATGATGACATCTTGATGATAAACGAATATAGTGTTCGTGTTAAGGCTCTGTAAGGCAAGTCAGTGAAAAAAAAAAAAAATAGAAATAGATATTCTGTGTTTATATACGGCAAAATATGAATCTTACAATATTGACGGTTGGTCGGAATATTTGTGACTGAACTACTGAGAATAGATTCGACCAGTTTTTTGATGTTATGATACCCCGTTAATAGTTTCAAGGTAGATGAATTGTACCCGAACAGTGGTTCCGTTATGAACTGAGGGAGAACGTTTAAAGGACTAAATATAAAAATAGGAGCATGGTGATTAGTCTGTTAACACTTCAGTTACCTTAACATTAACTCAACACACCTGGTAAGAAAAATTACCTACGCATAGGCTTAACTATTTTAATTAAATGCAAGTAAAAGATTTTCTAAACATGAAACTATATGATAAAAGGAAGTTAATTTAGTTGCTACCCCGGTTCATTTCTAGCTGTATTTTATATCTGTAAGTATATTAAGTATACTGAGTATATTAACTTTAAGTTTAAAAAATAGTTAAACAAGATACACCTAATAATATAGAAACACAGAAAAACTTCAAACAATAATATTAAAAAAAAAATCATTGAGACAGTGAATTGAACATACTGTTTAGGCAATAATAAACTGGAAGAATACTATTTAAAATTTAAATTATTGTTCAAATGTTTAAAAAAATCCCAACTCTTAATCAGGTTTTCTATAACATAATAGTTTACGTATTTAATTGCTAAACCTAGTAACTGATCGTTCAACAGTAATTGTAGTTTTCTACCTTTCCGATAGCTAACTATATTTACCTTCTTAAAATGTCTGCTTTAAGACTGATAATGAAAGCAAATACAACTTTTACTTGCCTCGTTTCTAGTAATATCTATGTGCATAGCGCTACTGTCCAAATATAAACTGTTCTGTTATGTTATCTTATTCATTGTTGCTTCATAGAACATTATCTTATTCAGTGTTTTGTTTGTCCAAATAAACCTATCACTTGATTGTTTAAAAGGTTGTGTGACGATATCATGGAGGCAGACAATATTCAATAAACATTTTAGATTATTTATTTACAAACGCTAAACATATAGGTTTATCAGTTCATTAAAATAAACCAGTAAAGAAACCTGAGAATCAGAAGTATAATTGAAGTCATGCCATTAAAAATTAAAGAAATACTATATTATTTAATATAAAAGTCCAAAGAACAATCGTTGGTTCAGGTTTTGTATTATCATATCCTGGAATCCGGAGTAACAAACTCGTTTCTCTTGTTTTATAGGACTTCGTTATATTTTAATCTGAGATAAGCGATTCTCGACCTTCCCTCGCATCTCTGGTCCCATATGTGGCATCAGTGCGTTTTCTCTTACCCGCCTAAAACATTGTTTGACCGTAGAGCCACCTAGCGCCAGTCACATCAACTTCAGATTCTCTAGCAGAGCGACCTAGCGGGTATTGGACAACTCAAGAATAAGCGTAGAATATTTAACATGGCCATGTCGTGTCTTATAGTATTTATGTAGTCATTGGTAGTGGATACCTTCTAGGTAATGGTGGATATCAGAAGTATTCTGAGAGTTACACCGTAGAGAAAGAAGGGTGGTTCACTACACAGATGATTCCATCCTCCACGGCAAGGAAGCAACTGAGGCAGATTTATATATATATATATATATATATATATATATATATATATATATATATCAATTATTGAGCTGCAAAAGATTTTCCATTTGGGAGAATACACTACAATTTTACAATCATATATTGTATAAGCAATCTTACAGTGCGGAAATGAACTCGTGGGAATTTAGAGAAGTGATGATTTGTTCTGACAGTTAGGCGGTCTAGAAAGCTTTAGAGTATGCTTAGGTTTCTTGTGGATGAGTGCAAGCCAACATTCGAGATATTAGAGTGAATGAAAATGATCCGTCTGGTTCGGAGTTCAAGACACTATGACTGGAAGAAAACGGTAGTGTAGTCACTTGTCTTGTGTTGCAAGGACAGTTTGTAGACTCTTGAAGCTGGTGAGGAAAGGGTATTCATCTGGTGGAAGAGAAGTTGTAACATGGTCATATCAATAATAACAGATCTAATGGATGACCCATCTTACGATACGTTAGGGAGAATGAGTCATCAAGATATTTATTGAAGGTGCGTCCGGGCTACAAACAGATAAGCTAGGTGTAGGGACAGTCATAATGATTTTCAGAGCATAAGTTCCATAGATTCAATGAGAACCTGTTGAAGTTCACGAGGACCAGTAAGAGGTTCAGAAGGAGATTCGTGCTTTAGCCTGAGAGATACATAGTGTTCTAACTTCATTGTTCTTTACCTATAGCAAATAAATAATAATAATAGGCCTAAAGGACAATAAAAAAGGACTACAAAAAATTGTCATTTTTTAACCCAAATATATATGACGTATGGGTCTGACTCTAAAGCTTATATATTTTTTTATAAATTTTTATTGTCGCCTACAGCCTTTGGAAATTGTGAATATAAGGTTTTAGTAGCCTACTTTGCGACCCATAGACGCGTCTAAATCATTAATTCAAACTTTCATTTAACCCTATGTTTAACAGTTGGTCGTTTAAATTAATTTAACAGAATGGTAAATTAGATCAATTAATTAACGTGAACCTCGATCAATGACTTGCATACAAGAACAAGAATTACATTTTCTTAAATTACTTCTTAAACTTGGACGGAATTTATAATAAAACAAGACGAGAATGTAATTCAAGAATTTCTGATATGGGTAGGCCTATGTTTTCAGTAGAAATACAAATTTAAAAATCTAATCCTCGATCACAACAAGGAAGAGAGTAGTAATAAAAATGGCTTGAAAGTTGGTGGCAGACATCCTCTGATTAAAAAAAAAATATATTTTTTTTCTTTTATATGATTTTTTGATCTTAGATAGTGATAAAACGAGACTTAAAAAGAAATCATATACTTTAGAGTGATATTGATAATATATAATAATAACATTTATATCAATAATTAGGTCAATTGTAATGTTTTGACTTAAATACAAGAGAGTATTTTTTAAAACTATTGTATGGTTTACTATTACTCATCTATCTGTCATCACTGCAGTGAACCACATGTCTAAAGAGTGGTCCGATTTAGATTAAAATCTGTACTCAAAATTGGCTGTAATGATCTTCAACAAATTTTGCTAAAGAGTTACATCTAAGGTCCAAAATATAACAATTACTTGTCATTTTCCCAAAAATTCCCCTTAAGGAGTAAAGGTAAAAAACCGAAAATTCGGACATGGAACTAACAAGAGAACTAATTTGTTAAAATATTTTCAAATTAATTTCATGGAAATTTTGGTGAAAAGTGAAGATTAAAGGTCCAAACCCATATGAAAATCTCTTGTAAAATAAAATTAGTTTTGAGTTCGTAAAAAACAAAAATGAATCTTATTTGCAGTCATTACAATCTTGATTTTAATAAAATATGGTTTACACTTAGAACAAGTTAATAACACGCGCAAAACAAGCTCATCTTCTACTTAAATACATAAAATTTTATCAAAATATTAAATACACATTTCACAAGAAGTTGAGGAAGGAAACATAGCAAGTTAATACCTACTAGTTTCCTGTATGAAATGCATGGGGAACAACTCGTTTCTCCCCTCGCATATAAGTAGTATTGCACTCATTTTTGGGGAGATGGCAATGACTAAGGGTATATCAGAAAGTTAGTGCAAAGTTTTTGTAAGTTTATTCAGTTAGATGACAACTAGAAAGATGAATCCATCATGAAATTAATATCGTAAATTCACGTTAGTCTATTTATTCTAAGGTTTTTATAATATGAAAATTGTTTGCTTATGAAATTAGTAAACACGCTTGAATACTGTATAATACGAAGTTCAAAAAATAACACAATCTTTCTCACTCACCCATTTAAAAAAAAAAATCCAAAAAAACCGTCACCAAAAAAGTCAGTTGGTTAGTTGTTGGTCAAAAAGTGAAAATTAAAAGTGGACGTCGTCTGTGAAAATACTTTATATCTTTACTTGTCATAAACTTGTCCTCAGGGTAAATCAATCTTCAATAAAGGTGAAATCTGTAGAGTCAATTTTGAATAATAACAGTCTCGTGACCGTTTATTTGTTTTTTCGCTATAATAACTCACGAAACGGTATTTTGAAGAGATGGCGACCAATATTTTTTGTTTGGTTCATAGAGACTACACTTGACAAAAATTTGACCAAAACCGTTAGAGCCTATTTTGAGGAAATCGTAATTTTGTATTTTTTTTCTTATGGCGGCCAAACCTAAATTTTCATTTATCAAAAAAAAAATAAAAAAGAAGAAGAAGAAAAAAAAGAAAATGAAATGAATCTCTAGTTATGGATAAAATATTCCCACAGTACTGCATATACAACATACGACAGAGAGACAGATAGACATTACATAAAAAACACAAAGGCCTAATAAACCGTGGGACCTCAAAACGGATGTATCAGCAAAAAACTAAATATTGTTTTTTTTTAATCCATAACTTAACTTTATCTATACTACGTATATGCGAGAAAGTACAAAGGGATCGTTTACTTTCATTAGAGTTTTCTGTTTCTTATGAGTAGTATTCGTTTAATAATTTTAGCACCTAAATGGCTCTTTTATAAACGGCAATACTTCTCATCTACAAATATAACTATATTGGGTCATAATTTTTTGTTCATTGAAGGTTATTAGGTGGTCGTTAAAAGCTTTATTTGCTTTTATTAAATGGAAAAAGAGTATGAAGTATTTTCCCTTTTATTAGATTCATCCCGAAGATAAAACCAAGGATTTAATTATATTGTCATAAAATATATGAGTACAAAATTATATTTGATTAATAATATTTATAATTACAAAATTATAAGGAATATGAGGTTGTAAAACCGCCAACTAAATGAAACGTAGAGTCAGAACGTAGTAAGGATTTTTGTTTGTTGCAAATGACTATAATAAATTGTAAGGCGCTTTGAAATGACAACCCTTATTTTTTCACCACAATGTTCTTCATATCGTTTCGGTAGCAATTCAATTTTATATCTGATCCCTACTACGCTTTATGATGTTTTCCACCGTAATTCAATTCGAGGACATTTTTATAAAATGGAACGTCCTCCTGTAACACATTATTAAACTTTGTTTTTAAGTCTGAGTTTAGTGAAGCAATCGTTTGTTTTTGTTTATTTTCTTACCTGAGAAATTTATTAAAAAATTGAACCTGCCACCGAATTCACCGTATGATCAAACATTATAAACATACAAATATACGTTGGATCAAGAAAAAAAAATCTGTAAAGTTTGTGTATAATTAATAAATACATTTGCTAATAAAATGACTCCTAATTTTTTTCATTTTATACGAAGATTTTGTACTCCTGATGTCTTATCGTCATATTCATTCAATATAAGAGCAGTCACTTCCAAACAGGTTTACAGATTTTATTTTTGAAAAAAAACTATAAAGGTTGTGTATCCAAGTCATAAGTCAAATGTCCCATTTTTATTTGATTAATAAATTTTGTCAAAATCCATTTGATATAGTACCATTAGAATGATAAACAAATACGTAGACTACATTGATGCCTCCCCCCCCCTCTCTCTCTCTCTCTCTCTCTCTCTCTCTCTCTCTCTCTCTCTCTCTCTCTCTCTCTCTCTCTCTCTCTCTCTCTCTCTCTCTCTCTCTCTCTCTCTCTCTCTCTTTCTCTCTCACTCTCTCCACATATCAACACTCTCCGACAAGTACGTTAAAAGTTTGTGATTTATTTTTGACTAGATTTTGATGTAATTCAGTTTTCTCATTTGGAGGATGTATTTGAATGATTTAATAATTATTGTCTGGTTTTAATAAATACTTAAAAACAATGTCATGTCATGATGTGTTTTATGTTTATACTAAAATCAGCTCCAGAAGTTTATTTCTATGTTTTAAAGCCGACTCCTTTATTATTACTATTGTTTGCCAAAGTATTCATTCTTATTAAAAAATAAGATTAAATGCAATGTAGCTGTCAGAATATTGCTTCTATTTCTCAGCGAATGGTTTCAGAAATTTCGGACAATCTACCGTAAGTAAAATAATCACTTTATTGTTTTTATAGTTATTGTTTTAAATTTGTAATTTGAGGACTATTTACTCTCAGAAGTGTGTTTTTACACTCACTTCTAAATGGGCGACTCCCGAATTTCATTCATGTAACCAGACAATATCCTCAATTACAGAAGTAAGTTTGTCTGATAAATTTCAATTGCTGCTTAAGGCTGTGCTGACCTAATCTCCATTTTGAAATCAATGTCTAAAAGAACAATGTTAACGCATGAACGTATTACTCGAAAAATAATGTTCCGAAAATTAATTGTGAGTGACTTTTTTTTCTTTTTTTTTTTTTTTTTTTTTTTTTTTTTTTAACTTTAATGTAATAGCAGATATTTGTTGTTGAAACTCCATATTCATGGATAAAATAAAGCAAAAGCTTAAAGTTTCAAATATTTTAATAATATATTAAGGCGAAACAATTGTAGCTCATTTATATTATTAAAATATTTGAAACTTTAAGCTTTTGCTTTATTTTATCCTCAAAAATTATTGTTTAATTTAACAATGATTTAATTTTAAATTTAGGAAATTCAGAATTTCAATGTATTTTAAATATTGAAGATTTTAATATTGTAAAAATATTACAGAACTTGGAATATAGTGACCTTAAAAATGATATTACTTTTATAAGTTAGAATAAAGTTTGATCCATAACAAAAATCTGGTTTTACATGTCAAAGCTTGCGTTATCTGAGAATGTTCCTGCAAGTATGATACAATTTCTTCCTAATTCTTAATGTTTATAAAAATAAATTGTAGAATATAAACTGAAGTAAGGTTCTTCATGATATAATAAAGATCACACAAAGTTTTTTAAGCTCGTTTCAAATTGGGAAATGGTCTACACGCTGCCTAAATAATAATAACTGGTATTAACTAAAATATACTAGTCCACGAGAAATTACTTAGTAAATACTAAAAGAGTGACGAGGAATAATATTTTATTGTAAGCTAATTTGATGAAAAACTGAACTAGAACTAGTTAGGCCTGATAAGTTGTATTTAATTTTAATGTGTGAACCATGGTTTTGTATAGAATTTGAACTATTTAATAACACTTTTATTTTTTCCAGTTAAAATGAATACATATTATTACATAAAATATCGTATTAGATGTAATACATTTTTAAATACCTATATTTACAGTTGCATTAAAATGCAACAAATGTTTACTACATTAGTTTAACATATTACATTTTTGAAATGAATATATTTACAGTGGCTTTGATATTTTGGCTTTTGCTACAAAAGTTTGACATTTTTTCTCTATATTCTAATTTTTAATTCTCATTTCAATCTGAAATTGTGTTGGCTATCAAAAAGTAATTTTATAGCATTAGTCATTCCTTTCATTTCCAGTTTGCATAATAGTATTATTTGTTGTTTCTTTGGTGAGTTTCATAGCCGCTTCGTGAAGACGGAAGAGTTGGAGCGAGGAATCATTCTCAGATAGAAAGAGGTTATGTTATGTTGTGATGCTATCTTCACTGCAGAAGTACGATGTCTGCATTGAGTACAGTCTGTCTATCGGGTTTAGACCGAGGGATGAAGGAGGGAAGATTGGTGTTCCTTCCACAGAATTACCGTCGGATTGATACGCCTGGAATGCCATAAAACTGCTGTCCAGTTTGCCACTGTGGATCGCACTACCTGAAACAAAGGTATACAAAGTGAATACATACACCATGTGAGGTTTGATAAACCTTGAGATTCTCCAGCTCCAGGTCAGATGACTTTCCCCTCCCCTCCACACCATTTTTGATTTTAATGGAAGCAAAGATTTCTGTACTGAGTCATATTTGTAAAAATGCTGAGACCGTTTTTGAGCAAATTCCTCTAAAGGAAACCCTGCAACTTTATCTCAGATATCTTTGAATTTATGCAAATTACTGTAATTTAGTTGCAAAAATGTCTCCATTACCCTGTGAAAAAATTCCCAACACATTAAAAAAATCTAAAAAAAATCTTTCTAGCTGACAAAAACTGTATTTAAAATAAAATATCATAGTATTTAATTATTATTTTAAAAAAATATTTTCTTACATGTTTAACTTGATTTTTAAGAAAAAGACTTGTTATATATATATATATTATATAATATATAATAATAATGTTTGTTGTTAAATAATAATAACTGTAAAATAAGTCATTTCCGTGGAATCAACTTCAACCCCAACCAACTCCGGCAAATTCCACTCAACCACTGCTTATTTAGAGTGGGCCTTTCCCAACTTAGTACCAGGGACTGTTACAAACCTCATTTTCAGGGAGAGGGACTATTTAATAGTAGACTATGAAATTATCACCAGGACAGTGGGGAGTGAAAACATGATATAAGCCGTAAAGTGGCATTTTAAGGCCATCTTGGTATCTTGAAAATAAGGTATAAAATAAGAAACGGTTTTGCTGCATAAAGTCATTTTAGGTAAAGTTCACCAAAATTACCAAATGTAGGCTACTCCTGCCGTCAAAGAATGGTACATATAAAATGCCCTCCCTATATCTATTACACTAGATATAGTAGTGTGAAGCAAAAAACTTAATTTAAGGGTTAAACAAATTGTACAGTATTACCAATAATTTTGAAAATAAAAAGTTTGATTAAGCACTAATTTCATTGCGGATGCCATTTAAACCCCTAACCCTATAATATTTGAAAACAATTTCAAGAGAATTATTTTTACATACATATTAGTCCAAATGTAAACTCCCAAGTTTACGTATTAATTAACTCCCAAGTATTCCGATGACGAAACCAATGAAATATTTTAAGGGGCATTGAATATTATTTTACAGCGTCTTTCAGAACTCTTGTCTTGGTAATATCCGATAAGAGTCCTGAAACACTTTTTAAATGAATAAACAAGTTGTACCATACAGGTTGTCCCGAAAAAGGTGGACTGTCTATTCATTTTCGGATTATATACATAAAAACGAATAAAAAATGTCAAAATAACATGTCCATTTCATTATACGTCTATCCGCCATTTTGTTCTTTAAAAAAATATAGCTCTAGAAATAGATAAGATATTGAGTTCAGATTTGGATAAGCATTTTTTTTATATGTTACGATTACAAATTACAAACATAAACAGTTTATTTTTATAATTTTAAAATGACGGCAGTTTAAAATTTTTATCGTCGATTATCAACCGTAAACTTAAAAATTTACAAGAGACAATATATTTTTACAACGACAAAAAAGTTTTTAATTAAAATTTTTACTGTAGGTTTTTAATAACCGAATTAAGGCAAAAACTAAAAACACAATTTCTTGGTAATTGTTTATATCACCCAAAATAAGCCTGACACAAAAATTATTCAAGAGAAAGTTATAAAAAGAGTTTACACTGGTTGGAGTTTTTAATGACGGTGGTCAAGGTTCATTTTTGTTTTCTACCAATTACCAATTTTGATGAACTGTAATTTTCTTTCACTTGCAATGTGCAATTCGGCACACTGTTGTGGGTGATTACTTTTCACCAATTTTTTTTTTTATTCTGTAAACTCCATTTTGAAAGTTAGGTCTTTAATTACAGCTATAAACTTTTTTTTTTTATCATTACACCTCTCAACGGGCATTTTTGAGAAAGGAATACATCTTGTTTAAATTCTTAGAGGCTACATTATAGCAAAATTTGATCATAATCGTTATTAAGTTTTAATCGGAATTTTACGTTTTGGTCTTATAACAGCTGCTTCAAAATGTTGATGTATTGAACAAATTTTAAATACTCGATATGGCTGAAATATGTTGTTTGAAAAAAAAAAATCTGCTCATTCGTACGTCACTATACAGACTTTATTCTCAGCATACTTCATACATATTTCTACGCAAAATTCAACAGAGCCTATCACATAACTTTCTGTATACTACTTATAGCCGGTGTAAAAAGTAAAAAAACTGTGCGAAAGGCTGTCAATGTTCTTAAGTGCCTGTAAGGCTAATAATGTAAGTTCTGAACACGGTTAAGTGTGATTCCTCACATAAAAATAAATCTAATGACATACGAACATGCATGTAATGATAGTGTTTCTTAGAGGGTGTCCAGAGGGGGCAGTAAACAATTGTATTGGGATCTGGGTTATTTGCTGTCACATTCTTTTTATAGTCCAATCGTTTCAATGTAGAGACACATTTTATACGTGTGAAACTCTTTGATTACATTAAACCATTGTGCTTCCGATCTAACTCGTCAGAACACTCAACTCATCCTTTATTCTGTTCTAAGCCCCTATAATAATTGTTAATGCATTAGTCTACCGTGTTTGGATGCGACTATACTAAAACATTCACCCTATAAAAAAAGGTTACGGTAAGATATAAAACGTTAACCCTCGTTTTATTGCCGTCGCAACCCCTAGGATTCGTCGAGGACGAATCAAAATGTTGAATAAGCTTTCTTACCCCTCCGTTATTTTCTCATTCGGGGAGGTTTGTGGGTGGGGTGGTCTTTAACGCGACATGGCGTCGAATTATAGCCCCTGTTAATATTGCCTCGCTTATCTCAAGACGGTATAAAAGAAATGTGTTCACTAAGGAAAGAGGGGAAATCACTTCTACATATGTAGATGAAACAGTGTAAGCTCTAAGGGCATCTTTAAAGTAAAAATTAAGTGTTTGGATTATTTAATCAAACTGGATATTATTCTAATAGATGGCAAATTATATACAAATTAACAGTCGAGACTTGAAATATACTTTGAGAAATAATAAGTGCCCAAACATTACGATAACTTTGCCACACAACTAAATCCTGATCAAACAAAACTAGTCAAAATATCTCCAAAAAATGAAAAGTTGTTGAAATTTTAGTGAAAGATGTAGAATTATACAACTAAACTAAATTGCCAATCTGTTCGTAAAAGACAATTCCAAATTATTATAAATAATTAAGAAAAGTTCATTTTAGTATTTTCCAATCAACTCGTTAATATCATTCACCAGTTTGTCTCATAAGAGTGATCATACACTATCATATTTAGCTGAAATTTTATCGACATCTTTTGGGACAATGTTGAGATCTTCTTAAGAAGTTGTTCTTTAATTTTTTTCCTTCGCTATTAGATAAATAACAATATAATTATGTTTGGTTAGTTAGAGGTAACATTTGAACAAAATCGTATGTTCTGAAATGATGGGGTTTAATCTTATGGCAAGTACGTATATATTTTGAGTTATCAAAATAAACAAAAAATCCTATTTCACCTCCTTTCCGAGATATAATTTTGTTCCGTCTTTTAGGTAAAACGTGATTTTCAGTTTAAAAAATTCTATTTTCTCATTTTTTTTCACCTATTTTTTTTTTAATAAATTAATCAATAAAAATTGGTTGCTAATAACTCTCTACAAATAAAGTAAAATGTTTATATTGTCAGAATTAACATAATAATGCGAGTAACCAATTTCTGCGAGTTTTTGATGTATCACCGGGGCTTGGGACAGGACGTTCTGCATATCGTAGTCGATACTCGTCTTCGGCTCTACGCGCGTTTTAATTAAGCAAATTATAAATGAATGCATGTTAATATAGTTTCTTTATAAATCGCGGCATTAAAAAATGACTTTTAAAAAACTCGAAAATAACACTAAACAAACCAAACAATGAAGAGTAACGAATGCACAAATAATCTAGCACTTTGACTGGGGTAATGTAACATAACCAAATGAATTTACCTATTAAGACAAGAATAGTATATTTTATCACTAGGACCAAAAGTGAAGCTTTTCAATACAAGCTCAAGTTTAACTTGGAAATGAGCGATGATGGAAAAGCTTCTTTTGGTCCAAGTGATGAACTATATTTTTCGTTATAGACTACTGCAAATAATAGTCTATAAGAAAACAATTTCACAAAAACTAAAATGTTATAACCTATTTACCTTCAAATCGATGGTAACAGCTGTTTTATCGGTTATTTACAATCGAGAGTATCGATTGTTTTTATAAATGCCTTACAATCGTTAATTAATTCGTATAAACGAAGTAACAGCTGATGACCTCGACCTCAGCTGATGGTTTTAGGTCCTAGTACTAAAAAGAACAACTTTAGCATCTCAATGCATGTATTGAAAACAACTGCTTTTGAAGTAGTATGACGAAAATATAATTATTAGAGGGTGGCAAATAAACATATACTCGTAAACCCAATACTGATTTTACATTTTAGTCCTATACCAGTTCGCTTGACATTATCTGACCGGATCACTAACTTTAACAATGGTTAATTCTAACAATGTTGACATTTTATTTCGTAGAGAGATATTTTATCAACCTGCTACTGTATGATTGCTGAGTAAAATATTATAATATAGGCCTACCACTGTTGAGTATCAAATTAGAGAACCAAAATCTAAAATAACTTATACATTTAATCACGATTTTTGACTTTCTGAACACAATAATTCTAAGAACGAAAAGTAAATTAGCAATTCACTTATACCGTTGGAAAGTGGAAAGCATATTATGAAAAGTGGTAGAATATTGTTTTTTAATTTGAACATTTATGGGTGTAGCCGTTTATTTGTCAAACAAATTTGATTTTGAATGTAGATGTCAAAACATTCACTTTTCATGTTTGGGGGTTTGTAAATAAAACATATTTTCCGTTTTAAAAAACGATGTTGGATCTGTTTTATAGAAAATTTAATATTCTTGGAAATGGAGTGACTGTTTTGCTAAGTGAAAAATATAATTTTTAACTGAAAAGTCACGTTTTTCCTAAAAAAAGGGGGAAAAATCGATATCCTGGAACCGAAGCGAAATAGGATGGAGATAGTCAATTTTGTTGCAAATGAAGTACAATGACCCAGATTTTTTTGGTACATTGTTCACCATTCAACCTGTATTAATGGTGCGCACTATAACAGCTATAAAGTAACAGAACTAAGTGGCACCCATGTTAAAATGCCTTAAAAATCGCTACAGATTCTTAAAATAGAGCCGTTATTCTGTGCGAATAACGCCAATTTATCTTCCCTAATTGGGGGATGAAAGTATTTTAACTGACCAAAGACTTACTCTATCTAAAAAATAAGATTCCACACATTCACATCGTTATAAGTTACATGTAGAGGTTTTTATAATGTATAAGATATATATTATTTATATGTATTAAGATTATTGTTCATGTTGTGATATTTTGTGAAAATTGAACTATTTTGAATGAAATTCAAGAAGAAAAGGATAAATGATAGTTTTTCTGTGATATTTCAGGGTAGGCGTATGGCTTAACTAACACTTCTAGGGGCTGACATCTTTAATTTAATTTTATACACAGGAAACGAGAAATTTTGATAACTCAATTTATAATTAGTAAAAACAAAAAATCACACATGTATTTTCACATTGGTAAGACTACAAGGAACATTTTGGTTTGGTATTTTGAACTTTTAAAGTCTTCTACAAACTGAGAGTATTTCATCGTATTTTTGATGAAGCTTCAGCTATTTGGTGCGAGTATGAAATTTCCCTCCAGCTTGTCATAAATTGTACATTACTTAGATCTAGGAAAGTACTTGGAAAGTTTAAAAACAACTGAAATTACCTAAGTTTGAATAAGATCAATAACTCTTAAGTTTCTTTGTTATTATTTATTGTTGGAAGTTTAGAATAGTGAGTGAGGTAAATGCTTCCGTTATTAAACTTTGGGAATTCTTAAGATCAAATAGGCCTACGTAATGCAAAACAGTGTTAAACTCTCTAGACGTTCACAAAACCTATACACTAACCAACACAAGAACCTAAACAAAATGTATTATTCATAATTCGCAAATACCCCCCCCCCCCCATTGAAAATGCAGATCATGACAAATTAAATTCATCATGGAATTAAAATTAATCCTAAACACAAAATCTCAGGAGAACGTTTATCAAATCAAACCCGTTTTAAGTAGAATACTGCCATTGTATTAATACAATTATTATATTAATGGTGCATTAGTTATAATAATCAAACTTTAACTGTTTGACCTAGGTCGCAGTGCAGGAGGTTTTTAAAACACTCCCCCCAGTCTTAATAATAATTAATTAACTGTTTGACTAACTGTTATAGTGCATCACTGAATATCACTACATTGTCGTTGATTTTGTCTTTTCGCTTTATAAAAAAAATTAAATAAAATAAAATCCCTTAGCCTTTGACTTCTCTAATAGCGTCCGGGTCAGAAAAGTTGTTCAAGAGAGACTGGATATGAAAGATGAAAGAGCGGTATCTAACCCAAGACAACACGAAAAATGTGTAGATCCAGCTAGGTACCCTCGTGATTACCAAGCCCGTAGTCACTAAAGTGACCCTTGAGTGTCATTGTCGTTGAATTGCGTTGTGAGAAATTGTTACATTACATTAATTATAAAACACTCACAAGTCAGGCTCAATATTTATTTACTTACCGTGGAAATCCATGTATCTTATAATTTGCTTGAGAGATTTTAATGAAATTATTAATAAAATATAAATTTCAGAAATCAACGTAAGGTAGAAAATCTTAGATAAATGACTCTACTATTCGCTAGTAATTAATTAATAAAATACTAAATTAAAACTCTATGGAATTTTAATCAACTTTATACATGTGTCCTAAAAGTCCCACCCCCTCTTATTTTTTTTATTAATGGAAATAGACAGATTCACTTTGGGGAAAGTTTAGATAACCAAAGGAGGAGTTTTTTGAAGTATCAAAATTTTCAACCCTTACCCCCAAAATGGGGTAGTTTGGGGGAAGTCAAGAATTTTAGATAGCAACCCCTATTGAGTGATACCTCATTTTAAAGGTCTTTTCAAAATAAGAATAATGGCGCAAACTAGAGATCTCTATGTTCATCCTACACATGGTATATTGAATGACTCATGATTCTACCTTATCTAAAGTGAATGGCACAGGGTTTGTGAACTGGTAACAATTAATTGAGGATGATGTCATTGATACGTCGTCTTGCTGTGTTCGTTGGTTGTGGAAAATGGAGTTTTTCATTTCTATAATTCTACTATGTACTTCTACTCTCAAATCAATAAATATATTGTGAAATAATGGTTTTACTTATGATTTGTTTGTGACAAAGCTAATACTGTTTGTTCACAGATTATTCAATAAAATTTCAATTTTGTTTCAATAACGAAGCATTTGGTGCATTGGTTTTGATGCTAAATATCGAAGATATTTTTTGGGGCGATATTTTAGATATTCCACAGTGTACATAGTTTATTTTTACTTCTGACTGTCTCAAACTGTTTTTTTTCCGTTGAGTTGACGACGAGTACGTTGTATTTGATTAAACTTGGGTTTTGTGTAAGGGTGTAAGAATGTTGGTGCAATGTTTGTGCACCGTATATTTGCTCGAGCTTCGTGATATGTACAGTATAATAATTGCATTCCGTGTTATACACTGAGTAAGAGATATGTTATTAGAACGAGTAGTAGAGTGTCTGCAAGCACAATCAATGACGGAACAAACGGCTGACTAAACGTTTTACATATAAAAACAAGGAGACAAAAATATGTAAAAATGTTTTATTATAAAGCAAAGAAAGGGCAAACTTTTACGGCTTGTTATTCGATAATTTAAATATCGGAAGTAAAATATAGTTTTGTAGCCGTAATTTCACGGCGGCTATGGTCAAATAAATATAGTAATGTGGGGGGGGGGGGTCCTTCAAATTATATAAATGTTTCATTTACGTGTGTATCTAATATTAAAGTTACAAGTTAGTCAGTGATTGATTCACTCATCAAAACGTTGGTTATGCCCAGTTGTGACACAAACTTGAAATGTGTAGCCTAATACATAGGACTTGAAACTGAATAGATAAACCTATAAACGCTATTTTCAGTGTAATATTCAGAGGGTGGGTGCGATAACTGTTGCTGAAAATCCGAAAAGAAATACACTCAACAGAAAAGCGGGCAAAATTACTTAGGAGCTGATCAAAACTCACCAAATATTATGTAGGTCGCTGATTTCAAGATTACTATCGCCATTGCTGTAAGTGTGGATGGCCTTTTTTAAATAAGGTGGCAGAAAATAGCCAAATTTTTGTCTATCCGCTTTATAAAATTCATTTTAATATGTTTGTTACGGCATACTCAAATACGGCATTATAAACGAAATAGCAGGATAAATATCAACATATTTGTTTCTTAAACAGTATTTATCAAAATAATTTACCATATTACTTTGAATTTAGTATTTTATTTGACGGATGACTTTTAAAAGTCTCTTAGAAAATATAATTGCAAAATTTATGTCTAAAGATTTTATTTAATAAATTTGCTATTAACATTTTATAATTATTTAGGCATTGGATTTATTCCAATCCCATCATATAATAAAATTTAAAAAATAAAAAAACAACAAAAAACAATTACTCCGCATCCCTAGTCAAATTGAAAGAAAACGCAGTAGATATATCCAAATATGGCCAAAATACGTAAATGTAAAATTATGTGTCCAAGATTGATTCTATGGCTAAATCCACAGAATATCACAAGCTACACTTCAACAAATTATTCAGTATTCATCAAAACAAATTTTCCCATTTAACACGACTTTGAGATATTTAACCGTCTAAGATATTTTATTCCAATTTTGTCATTTAAATTTCTTCACTGATAACATGCGTACCGACATTCCAAACATAATGTTTGTTTCATTGTTTAGAAGCTGCATCTGAGAAAAAAATTGATCAATTCAGTTGAAATTGAAATTTTGTGGTTTGATTTAATAACAGGTACAGGATTCTCAAATTTTGAGTTACGTAAATTTTAAGAAATAACGATTTGTCACATTTGCCTAAAGATAAAATTGACAAACAGGCATACCGAATTTTCCAAAACTACTTTTTTGGATTCAGTTTACCTTACTTATATGTATATCCAAATAGCATTGATATATTTTTTTAGACTAAATATAAAACTTTCTTTTATACGTAGGTTAAGTTTTTATAATCTCTTTTAAGGATCCATACGTAAAACCAACGACCCTTATAATTTTTGTCTGTTTGTCTATCTGTAAGTCACAATCAGTCTATACAAATAAGACTAAAATCCTATAAATTTCAAATTAGCATTTATATTTTTTGTATTGCCCCACATATAGGAACAATATAGCCTAGCCTTAACAAAAAGAATGGCCTTGGTGTAATTAAGGGGCAAAAACTATGGAGTTGATTTTTTAAAATATTTATGTGTGAGGTATTAATTAAAACTAAAAGTTATTCTCATTACGAATATATGTTTATTTCACGGAAAAAAAAAAATTTAGCGTTAAGCCAAATTTAAAGTGTCAGATATCATACCCCTCCCCCCACTCACTTGAACACTGTGTGACCTACATATCTGAAATTATTTGAATTTAAAATTAAATTGAGTGCGAAATAATGTATTATAGTTTGTACGACGATTTTAACTTAATTTCTAACTTAATGCGTAGCATATAAGTTTTGTTTTTGTGAGATGCGAGACAACAGCCATTAAAATATGGATTGCATTAGTAGGTAAAACCAAGGATCCTTATAATTTTACGAGCGTTATTGCACAATTTAAACTGGCGCTTAAAAGACTTTGATTTTATAAAAATAACTGACATAAATTTAAAAGTCACGTAGCATACGCTTGACCTTTTTATCTCAAATATACATTATGCCCGTTAGACTTATGAAAGTAAATAGTAGACTACCTGTTAGGTGTTTACATTTATAGCCTCTACTTTATTTTGACAGATTTAAATTATAAACTACTCTTTCCACAGAGTGGTAAAAGAAATGTACTATTATTAGAGTTTATTTAGGAATGACGTGGGATTGATAAGTTAAGTATATCACGTGGTACATGTGTCGGCTTACACTTCAACAGTGTTATCTATCAGTTTGTCTTGTCACTCAACTCTTCTAAGAGCAGTTTATGTTAGGTTTCAAACATTAACCAAACTATATAAGGCAGAAGTGAAGTCACTGATAAACCTAAATTGTCCGAGTAGGCATTTAAAAAATGAGAAAGTTGGTGCAATAAAAAAGTAAAACTAACCTCTGTAATACAACAGCCAGTGAAGAACCTAAAGTTACTAAATGACAATTCGTAGGTAACACGCGAAATCCCGTCACCGTTGTTCTAGCTCTCTCAACCAATCGTTGGTTCCCCATTTGTTTCCCACGATACTGGGTCAACACCATAAATGATTAAGCCCCTTAACCTTGATTATACCTGGAACCTGTCCCTCCTTAAACGGGTGATTATAGAACTGCCGGAGGTTCTATAGCTCAATAATTATGAAATACAACTATATTTTTCTGAATGTTGTTCAATGTGTTTTCTTGTGGGCAAAAATGGTTAATTTGGCAGTAAAAGTCAAAAGTAAAAATTCAGATATTTGGGGGTAACCCTTTTGATAAATTTTCGTAAAATGTCGCCTAAAATACACAAAACTTATAAGTCGCAATCTTCTCAAAAATGTCAGTTTCGAAATAACGGATAATTTTCTTAGTCGTTAATACAGCGGAGCCAAAATTTTAACCAAAACCTGTGCAAAGTTAAAGGACAATTAAACTTCAGAATTAACTCCAATAAAACGAAAAGGAATCTTAACTTTATAAGCTTTATATGTTGAGTATCATCTCGACGAAATTGACGATTCAGAAATTATCGGTCAAATAAATATCTACCATGGACGAAATCTTTGAAAATCTCAAAGTTTATCTTTGAAAAACTCAAATAACTGAGGCGATTCAACCAAATTTTGATAAAAGTGAGAACATTATGTTCCAAATGAATTTTGTTCGCTTTGGTTTTGTGGATTGATATATGAAAAGGTTAGTGTTTAGCTTATACACAGTTTATATATTTTAACCACTATATATGGATATATTATTGTGGTAAACTGATAGCAATAGATAACACGCGAAATAATAAATACCAAATCTGAAGTGATCAATTATCGTTTCTAATAACCTGTCCTCGATATAGAAACCCCACCATGCATTGTACAAGTAGGTGACGTCATATTAACCTTACCAGCTGTTAGTAGTTCCCGAGGATGGTCAGCAAGCATGTTTTTATAAAACGCGGCTTCGTCGTGATCCATCTCTTCCTTAATATGCAAGAAGTGATGATCCCTCTCTCTGTCGGAACCCATGCCTCCCATGACTGTTTCTGTATCGCTACAGCTGTCGTTCAGGAAAGAGTTTCCTCCAAGAGGACCTGTAAAAACAATACTAATTCAATACAGATTGACAGTAGTGAACAAAAGTGACATTCTGATTCCATTTTAAAACATTTTATTTCGTAATGCAAACGTTTTAAAACTACTTTCATTTGAAGGGAAAATAAATTTTAAGTATGTTAACTCATTTAACATTTATTATAATTTAAGAATTAAAAAAGTTGGAATAAAATATATATTTTGTTTAAATAATCGCATTGCAATTACTCTAACCCTTAAAATGACACATGCTTACCGTACATCATAATTTGATAATTGTTATTTGAGCTATCTGCTTGCCTCTTTTACATTGTCTTCATGGGGAAGGAGTGCAAAACGGATTTGTAAAACTGAAATACATGTGCAGAATGTCATGAGTAGTCACTACACAGTTTTTAATCTAATCGTCATTGTTCCTACTTACGACAAATTTTATTGTTCTAATTAGTTGTAGTTCATTCTATTACTTTTTTGATAGAAATGTTTTCAAACATGTACATAATAAAGGCATGAGTAAGAAATTAGATGATAACGAATGTATTGTAATTGAAAAATAACTTCTGTATAATTTTTCTCGTAGTCATGGATTAGATAGTTCTCTTTCATCTTTCCTATCAGGTCTCTCTTGACCATTCTTATTCCCTTCTGACCCTGACGCTATTAGAGAATTTCAGGGTTAAGAGTCTTTCTTTACTTTTTTGTTATTTTTTAATGGCTCTCTTTTTAAAGACCCTCTAGGTTATCATTGCATTCTAAAGGAATTAAATAGGGACTTTTAGGCCTATTCTTTTTTGATAACTGAGAGGTGTTTTGGTTTTAAATAACAAGGAAAAATCTTCTCTAATGCATACTGCCATCTTCCTTCTCCCCTCTCGGTCTATTCTTCCCCCCTTCTATGTATAATTTGTGTTACATTCTGTCATATTCTCTTAATTAACTCAAATATGTTCTGAACAATGTTATTAAAACTCCTCTAGTAGTACTAGGTTATATAACTGTTATTAAAACTTCTCTAGTAGTATATATTCGATTGTACTAAATAATAATTACAAAAACTTCTCTATTAGTCACTGCCGGGTCTTGTAAATATAAGATTATCACAATTTCTTGGTAGATTAGTGTTCGAAATTACACTTTTGACAACATCGTTGTTTGTCATTGTAGAGAGGTAGAGTTGGTATCATTGCTCGTAGAATTTAAATCTGGAAAGTTTTATCTAATTTAGTATAAGTTGAATAACACACTATAAGACATGAACAAAAAAACTGCTTAATATAGTCGTCATTTTAAGATTTTCAGTACGATTATATACAATTTCAATAGGGTTTCATACGAGTAAACTTTAATCCCTTACGCACAAATATGAGGTTTCTATAATAATTTATGTGGCTGCTATGTTGGTTACATAGAGACGACAACGATGGCAGACTGATATCTGGAAACGAAAATAACTTTTTCAGTTTCCTGTGATCATGAAACCTGAAGATCAGTCGAAAAACAGGTCGAACTGGCAGGCCTATTATAGTCTACTTGATAAGTAACAAATGTAAAAGTTATGAATTGAAAATGAAGGTCAAAACTGTAAACACTTCATGTGTGAAGGTACTTACTATACTTACTAAGTAATAAATTTAATATTCGAAAGACATTAATTTTATTTTAGATCTAACCTACTCACTACGAAGAGACATTTTGTACTCACTGTAGGCCTACTATTTATTCTATTAGGAGATATAAAGATACCGTTTGTAAAACATCCATAGGGATCCGTTATAAGGTAAGAGTGGTTTTAAATTCATAATGTTAATGATGTGGTATTTAAAAGATTTACGACTTTTTCAGTTAGGCCTAATTAAAAACAGTTTAAATTGGGTTTTGTCACCAGTTTCTAATGTTGTCCATCTCGACAATACATTTTACATTCCATAATATTTATACAAACACAATTACGAATAACAAGTTAAGAAGTGTAATACAAGGGTTACTGGAAAAGGTTATTTTCAATATTTATTCAGTGTTTTTAATAATAGAAATAACATAACATTCAAAATAATTGCATAAACTTTCTCAATCACCCATTCCCAAAACCAAATAAAAACCAACCAAAATTCTTCGACACCAACAATGTCAATTTATTAGTTGTCACTCAAAAAGTGAAAATGAACCATGTGACGTAAAGTGAAGTGACGCCGTCCTTATGCCGTCCTGTATTTATTAAAATTGAGTTTTTAACCAGTGCGGTGAAGTTTTTGATTTTTGTCAGTTATTCCTGAACCGTAATAAGTATTTTTACTTTAGATTTTTTGTAGATATTTGAATAAATAATTTTTACATTTCACTCAAATATGAAGAAAATCGGTACAGACGTTTTTGAGTAATAATGGCTTTTATAATATCTCCATTTTTGTTTTTATAACCCAACATTTCTGAAGTATGGTGACCAATACATATTTGTCCTTAATAAAATTTGATGAAAATCGTAATTTTGTGTTTTTTATGGAGCCACTCTCAAGTTTTGAGTTATCAAAAACAAAAAAACAAAAAAATGTAATAATAATCTCGAGATGTGGCCCAATCCACATACGAAATCTGATTAACTTCTGCCCCATGTTTGAGCTGCATGGCATTACGCATACTGTAGACTCTAGACAGAAAGACTGACTTCATTGCAAAAATTCCTATTTGGGAATCAGAGGATCTCAATAGCCTACATATGAGACAGAATAATTTAATTTCTTAGTTTTTTACATACATATCTCATAGACATGTAAAAGAGTCACTTTATAAACTTTTTTTGAAAATTTTTGACAGTTGTTTAATTTTTGCTATTAATAAACATTAATTTTAAAACCAAGTTTCATGGATACAGTCGAAGGAGAGATAAGTTCAAACAGCATGAAGATGAGAGGCGATACGCAGGGAGAACATCCGATATTTGGTTTTAATGTATGAAACGAAAATATATGAAGTTTTTATAGTCGTCTACAAATTTTGAATATCTAAAACAGAAAATGTTCAACATTTTGCCACACATTACGTGGTTAGTTTTTATCACAATAAGTGTTCTTAATATTAAATTAAGAAGTTAATATTAAATTAACTTTAAGCAAATGTTTCGGTCATTCTTCGGTTTGTCTGTATCTTAATTTCTGTTGATAGCTTGTTTAGTAATAACTCCTTTATTGCAATAAATACCTTATGGATTACTAGATTGAGTGATTAGCTAGGTTACTATTTAAAGTATGAAGTTACTCCGGACGATGATACAGAAAGATGAAACCAGGAATTACAGAAAAATAGACTCAAAGTAATTGTACAAGTTTGACAGAAAAAAAAAAAAAAAAATTGTGATAAATATGTCGAATTTCCGCCATAGGAGGATTTAAAACGTGTTAAATAAAATTACATGTGTACTTAAAAATAATTTTACGGTAAATGTGTACTTATATGGCCATAAACGTTATGCACTTGAAGACCTCCATGTCAAGCGTTTTATAAAATCTTTTGTTCCGAAGCCACTAGTAGTTGATTATAAAGCTAAATTTGGGAGTATTCACCTAAAGTTATAACACTAGATCAATTTTCTTTAGTGCTTTTGTTTATTATATTTGTTCGGATCACAAGCTTCTTTTTGTTGATGGATGGTTGAGCAAAACACCTCCTTCGACATTTATAAGTTTGTTAGCGCTACATTCAACTGCCATTGATAATAGCGTACAGGCTAATGTTAAAAAATAAAACAAAACAACGTCTCTGACACTCTATTGAAAAGTTTGCTGTATTTTTGTAAATACACTTTAATGTAGTTAAAATTTGCGAAACTATTACATAATTTACCTCTTTAAAAGTTTAAGTTATTTTATTTTGATATTCTCTAAGAAAGCTGTTATGATAATTGTAAAACTGTGTAAAAATGGAAAATAAAATTTAATTTACTTTTTATGAATTGGAACTCAGCCGGCCAGTCAACTCATAGTCTCCGTATGATCTTTTATGAATCAGAACTCAACCGTCCAGTCAGCTAACAGTCTCGTTATACTCTTTTATGAATCGGAACTCAACCGTCCAGTAAGCTAACAGTCACGGTATGCTCTTTTAAGAATCGGAACTCAACCGTCCAGTCAGCTAACAGTCTCGTTATGCTTTGTTATGAATCGGAACTCAATCGGCCAATCAGCTAACAGTCTCGGTATGCTCTTTTAAGAATCGGAACTCAACCGTCCAGTCAGCTAACAGTCTCGTTATACTATGTTATGAATCGGAACTCAACCGTCCAGTCAGCTAACAGTCTCGGTATGTTCTTTTATGAATCGGAACTCAATCGGCCAATCAGCTAACAGTCTCGTTATCCTCTATTATGAATCGGAACTCAACCGTCCAGTCAGCTAACAGTCTCGTTATACTCTGTTATGAATCGGAACTCAACCGTCCAGTCAGCTAACAGTCTCGCTATACTTTTTTATGAATCGGAACTCAACCGTCCAGTCAGCTAACAGTCTCGGTATGCTCTTTTATAAATCGGAACTCAATCGGCCAATCAGCTAACAGTCTTGTTATGCACTTTTATGAATCGGAACTCAACCGTCCAGTCAGCTAACAGTCTCGTTATACTCTGTTATGAATCGGAACTCAATTGGCCAATCAGCTAACAGTCTCGTTATACTTTGTTATGAATCAGAACTCAATCGGCCAATCAGCTAACAGTCTCGGTATGCTCTTTTAAGAATCGGAACTCAACCGTCCAGTCAGCTAACAGTCTCGTTATACTATGTTATGAATCGGTACTCAATCGGCCAATCAGCTAACAGTCTCGGTATGCTCTTTTAAGAATCGAACAGAACTGGCCAGTCTTGTTATGCACTTGTATGAATCGGAACTCAACCGGGCAGTCAGCTAATTGTCTATAATCTGGTTTTAAAGTTATTTGTTAAAATAGTGGATTTTTGAAGTTATTAATAAGGTTTCATCCGACATTTGCCATAATTTGTTTAAATAAAAACTAATACGCGACGTTTCGAGAGTATAAATCACCTCTCGTTATCAAGTTTTAACCTAGAGCTTAAAAGAGGAGAACAACACTAACATAGCCTATCCTAGTGGTCTAGGGTCATTTTGAAAACTAAAACTAAATTTATAACCTAAGAGAAAAACTCAAGCCTCGAAGCTAAGATTAAAATATAAACGAGATCAAATATGACCATACACAGTCCTACATTACACGAAGAACTGCAAGCTACTAATAATTGTTAAAGTGGTGGAGCTAAGAGTCAGTTGTCCTAAACCTAACTGTATTATCAGATAAACAGTCATTCGCCCCCTCTTTCAAGAGGTCAGTTCCTGATCACATCATTATTCCCATTATATGTCAAAATTTCAGCCTTGTTTAAATTTTTGAAAAATTATCTCCGATTTTTGATTCAATTTGTATCAATGGAAGACATAATGGGCTTATTTATACACGGGTTTGCTGACAAGATTGATAGCTTTCAAAATAAGGTTTCTATTAGATTTCTATAAGTTTTCCCCCAGGGTATTTTTGCATCTTCGTGATTTTTGGACCAAATATATTCGGCTTTTTTCGATTTATCTATAAAGGCCTAATCGCATGACCTTTTTATGTTCACTCATTCTTATATCAGGAGCTCTTTTTATCTCACCAATATATTGCCTGTTACATTCACATTTTTAATAGCCTACTATAAATACTGTTTTTTAGAATCCTGAGTGCAATAAGTTTAATCAAACCTATTTTTGAATTCGACAAAATGTTGCCTGACAATGTTTTGGTTATTACAAACGATTTTATATTTCTTAGCAACCATCGATATGATTGTATAATGTCGTTGTTAGCACATGGTTCCAAAAATCCCGGCACATAAGGGATTATCATTTACGAGAAATTATATCATTGTCTTTAAACTCTTTCCTCAATAGTCGTTTCCTCCCCTTTTTTACATTTGGAAATTATGGATTAAGAGCATCCACTAGTAACTAAGTCATTCATAATACGATTTAGTTCCCAATTTAGACTCTGTTTATCAGAACTAATCATTTTAGCTCTAACAAATAAGGAATGAACTTTTCCTTCTTCTACAGAATTATAATTATTAGAGAAATAATTTACTTATCGACCGGAGTGTTTTTTTTTCTGCAAACCGAAGTCTTAGGACGTTCCTACATCTTTCGGCAAACACATCTAAAATATGAATTTATTATTGACTTCGTTTTCCATGGTTAAGGAGGTGGAATTAAAGTGTTATTAAGCAATTCAAAAAACTCATTTAATTTAGTATTTCTATTAGACCATATGACAAAAGTGTCGTCCACTACCTAAGCCATAATTTATTTTAAACTTGAGAATGACATTCTTCTCAAATTCTTCCATAAAGAGTGTTTTTACTCCCTTTTATAAATCGGAATTCGACAGGCTAGTCCAATCTCTGTAAGCACTTTTATGAAACGGAACTGTCAAACAGTCAGCTAACAGTCCCTGTACGCTCTTTTATGAATCAGAACAGTCAAAAAGTCAGCTAACAGTATCTGTTGGCTCTTTTATGAATCGAAATTCGACCGTCTAGTCAGCTAACAATCTCTGTAAGCTCTTTTATGAATCGGAACTGTCAAACAGTCAGCCTAACAGTCCCTGTACGCTCTTTTATGAATCAGAACAGTCAAAAAGTCAGCTAATAGTATCTGTTGGCTCTTTTATGAATCGAAATTCGACCGTCTAGTCAGCTAACAATCTCTGTAAGCTCTTTTATGAATCGAAACTGTCAGACAGTCAGCTAACAGTACCTGTGTGCTCTTTTATGAATCTGAACTGTCAAACAGTCAGCTAACCGTCTCTGTTTGCTCTTTTATGAATCAGAACTGTCGACAATCAGCTAACAGTATCTCTTTGCTCTTTTATACAATCAGCTAGAATGATGCTGGTTCTATTCCTTATACAAAGCAGTTCAGAACGGGCCAGTCAGATTTAATCTCTGTATTATCTTTTAAAATAGTTCTCTCAATCAGCCAATCAATTACCAATTTCTGCGTCCTCTTGTCTTGTAAAAATGAATTTAAAACCAATAAAGTTGCACGGTGAATAGTAAAAAATTAGTCAAAGTAATTTAGTTTACTTTGAATAAAGTGTAATAAATAAACAATTTGTCTATATTGTGTATTCAATCAGAACCATTAAGGAAAATGTCTTTTTTTTAGTAATCTCAAAATATAAAACTATAAGTTTGAGGTGTTTTTTCATACATGTAATAATTTGAAAATCCAAAGTTTTCGTTATTGCAAACTAAGTTATTTTGTTATAGCCTGTTTGGTTTGTATGTAAGTGTCACATTACAGCTTTTCAATAATAGGTTAAAGTGGACTCAGGATAACTGATACCAAGTTAACTGACCTCTCGTCTTGAGACGCCATTTTCTTACAAGACCTTTAAGAGTCCAGCGAGGGGTGTGGTTGCCTTGGTAACCAGTGCTCCTCCCCAGACGTGCAACTGCCTCTTGACTCTGTTCGTATTACTTGAGCGTGCACGTGCTTGGAGCTTGGAACCATTAAATATAGCAAAGAAAATCGTGATCCGAATTATTAATACTATCAAAGAGCAACGGTTGGCAATATAATTGTTTCCCTCAACACCTGGTGAATATTTTGGGTCGTCTTCCCCTTTGATTGTCATGAAGCTAACATTTATGATGCAAAACACATTTCGTTTTCAGATTTGGCAAGGTTAATATATCTGTAGGCTATTACTTCAACCCTTAAGTGGATATTACTTTAATATCAAAATGTTAACATATTTTCAATTGATTTAAAACTAATCTCATAGTCACTTACGGTACTACCTATAGGTAGTAGGCCTACTTTCTTTCTTATTAATTTATTAACTGTTTACCGAGTCTATGCAAAGTTTTAAATGATCCCTCCCCAAACCTAACAAACTAAACACGTTTCATTGCTAGGTCTATAATATAGGCTAATCAGTGAATATTATAGGCCTAATTCTACTTTTGCCATTATTACCCACAATAAAGGCCTTTAGTGGAGTGAATACAAACCAATTAGGCCTTTAGGCTATATATAATTGAGTTGGTCGAGGTTATTAATTATTATGCTAAATAAGCGAAAATCGTAAGCCCAATAGCAAGACTAAATCAGTCAATACATCGCCCCTTTCCCACCAAATGGACGAGTTTAGAATTATGAACTTGTTGCATACAAAGTTGAAAGCCACAAGTTTGTAATCACATGACCACACATAATAGTTGCAACCCCTAACATTATGAATGTCAAAATCTTTGTTTAGCAATCCTCTAATATCTATTCCTTCTTATCATCTACAGAAATACGAAAACAATAATAAAACGAAACTAAAACATCCAACTATAAGTTAGTATTAGGCATATTTTTGGGGAGATAGTATTGATTATAATTTTTCTTTTTTTGAATGGATATGTCAGAAAGTTAGTGCAATGTTTTTACACGTTTATTTAGTTAGATGACAACTAGAAAAATAAATCTATCATGAAATTAATTTCTTATATGTATGTTAGTTTGTATATTAAGATTTTTATAATACACACATTGATTACACATAGAATCAGTAGGCTAAACACACTTAAATAAAATAAACAGCTCAAAACTTATACAAACTTTCCCACTCACGCATTTTCAAATCCAACCAAAATTATTCGTCGCCAAAAATGTCGGTCCGGTAGCTGTTAGTAAAAAATTGAAAATTAAAAATGGACGTTGTCTGTGAAAAAAACTTACCTATAGACTATATCTTAATAGCGCTTACACTTCCTTCCTTTGTGTTTTAAACCCGACCTCAGTGTAAATTGTATTTCATTAAAATCGAGCTTTTAATGACCCCCATCAAGGTTAATTCTTGTTCTTTGTTAATTATTCCTGAAATTTATTGTTTTTGGAATTTTCGACGAGTTAGGAATCCACACTAAAATTTGAACGAAATCGGTACAGCTGATGTTGTGAAATTACATATTTTATAACAGCCCCAAGGCAGATTTTTTGTTTCTTTACGAAAAACTCACGAACCGAAATTTTTTGAGAAATGGCGACCAATATGCATTGTGTGTCTTTTAGACTTGAACAAAATTTGACTAAGAAAGAAGCAGCTGATTTAGAGAAAATTGTAACTTAATTTTTTTATCTACCGCTAAAAATTGTTTTATGAAACAAATGAAAAAACAACCCGAATATGGCCAAAATATGCCCACATACGAAATTTGATTAAACCTGTCCACGCGTTTATGCTGTGGACTGCTCATGCTGCAGACACCATACAGACTCAGGAGATCTCAAAACAGATCTCGGTACCAAATTTTGACCCATCACATAACTTTGTCTATAGTCTATTACGAATAGTTATGTGAGAAAATAAAAATAAAAATAAATTTACCATTTTAGGCAGAAATGTTGTCTAAATATTTTAACAATATAACGTTTTAAGAAGAAGTAGGCCTAACTAAAATTAAAATTAAATAAACGTTGTAAATCATTGTATTAGCTTCCTCTTATACACCCAAAAAACCACACAGCATTGAACGGTTGATATTAAAGCGGACTGTTAACAATTTAATAAACATTTATTCAAATAATTTTTTACAAACAAAATGGTTTACATAATATACAAAAGAAAGACATTTATTTAAAAAATACAATATAATTTTTATTATCAGGGTGAAGGCTCCTCTTGTTTCTTCTTCCGCTCCCTGTGCCACTTGTTCTTCTTATTCCGCCAGCGTCTCTGGGATCTTAATTCCTTCTCCTTTTCCTCCATGAGTTCCTCCCAGTCTTCGAGGAGTATGCTTGAAATTCTTAAACAGGGAGGTTCGATGTCGTATTCTGCAGGGAGCTCCCCCCGGGCCATGTTTAATTCCATGAGCTCGGGTAGAACTCCCTCCTTGTAGTTGCAGTCCTGATCAAATGCATCTTCTTTATCAAAAGACCAATTCCTCTCATGGAAGAAGGGGTATTTCGCTTTCAGCTCCTTGAGCCTCTCAGGAGCTACCTTCCATCGACGCCGGCCGTTCACCCGTCTAATCTCGGGTGGGATGGTTTCGTCCTCCTGGAACTGCGAATCTCGCTTTTTCTTCGTTTTGACCTTTCCAGGAGGAGCAGATGTTGTTGCTTTGGTGGCAGCAGGCAGCGGAACAGCCTTCACTTCGCTGCTCGTAGATGGGCCGAGCAGCACCGGGGGAAGGTCCGTTAATAATTTAATTAAAAATATTAAATTATTTGCGATTCCAAATTTCCATAGCCTTTGTTAAACAAGGAAGTACTCTTGCGTTGCTTGTATAAATGTATTAATGTTAAGAATTAGGACCAATTGAAGTTAAATACTACATTTATTTATTTGAAAGTGATAAATTGTATCTAGAATCTGCCAAACTGGATTTGACTAAAGAATTTTTTGTAAAATTATGTCCTTTTAATAATTTACTGTTTTGTTTCCTTTAATTTTTCATATCCCTTTTTACTCTAACTAGAATGTTGGAATTAGGTTATAATTTCATGTTTCATTCATAAGTAGGCCTATACAAGAAATATCTTAGTTTGTGTATTTTTAGATTTTATTTAGCCTATAGAAAATTGTATGCAATTGACACTCAATTCGTATTGTTTTAAATACGTTAATTACCTTATATACTTTTCTAAATAAAATATTTGTTTTCCATAATTTTTATTTTACTAGTGAACTACTTCAAAATTTGTCATAAAAATGGTATTATGATACATTATTTTCAAGTGATTTTAGTGAATAAACTAATGGTAACTGTAATATAACATTTGTGTTTAAATTTTTACCTCCTCGTTCATTAACTTGAAGAAACTATACACGAATGCTCGTAATTGTCAACTTTATATAAATACAAAATTTACGGCAAAATTGAAACGTCAATAAAAAACAAAATAGTCCGGAATTTTTTCTTACGTCTGAAAATTTTTATTTATATTAATTGTGAGTTGCACAAGAATTATATACGGAAAATAAATAAAACTTTTCAGCTATTTAAAATAGATCATTTCTTTGGTAATGTCATTAAGAAAAATATATATTAACAAAATATTAGTTTTATTGATGATGGGAACAAGCAAGAATAAAAACATTTACACCGCATTATGTTATACAATTACATAATCAAAATTATAAGTAGGCCTAGTTTTAATTGTCCACATCAGCGACAAGCAGACATTACTTTCAAAAAATCTATAAACAAGTGTCGTATAATGTCAAAAAATGGGACAAACGAAATCCCAATAATTTTAGTTTTACCATTGATAATAATTTCTCAAACAACAGTTATAAATAAAATTATTATTATAAAAATGGAATTTGCAATATAGTTTGGAAAATAGTTCGTGTTATTGATTGACATTGTGACAGGCATCGATAACTGATACAGTCTTTAAACTGTTGGAGTTCGACATTCTATTTTGATAACTTATCTTAGTTTCTGATGATGTGTGAAGTGTATGTTTGAAGTTATTTTTTATTTTGTCAGTTGTGACATATACAAATTGGAAATCATGATTGAGGCTGTGTTAACGTCTGTTATATATATGTTTATTGTTCCCTGAGTTAAATTGATTAGTTGGGTTCAGAAAATATTTTTTTGTTAAATGATTGACAGAAGAGCAGACATACAAATAATGTATCACAATATCGTTCATTATTTGTAAATAATAAGAGTTTTTTTTCTGTCTGTAAGGCCTTCGGGTAGGCCAAAAACATTGCAAAAGTAAAATAAAATTCATCTTTCAAGTAATTTTTTTAAATTTATTTCTAAACTAAGTTAACAGAAGAACAAAAGCGTACACGTTAGCGAATTCCTTTCAATTTTTTATACGTAGTAGGCCTACCACAGCCTCTCTTGCCCTTGGTACTCTCTGGCCTATTACATCTTCAAACCTCGAAGTAAATCTCGGCATCTTATTTATTTGGAAGACAAATTTCCTCTTCTCGTAGCCTATACGTAGCAAGCAGTGTCAAATTCTAACTAAAATGTTCAAAACTCAAAACCCAAATTTATTTGTTGAAAACCAATAAAAATCATATATTTTCAAAGTATTTTATTGGCATTGGATCCCTTTACTTTAATATTTGTATCTTTGGTGACAAGTGAAGTTCAATAAATCTCAGCGTTATTTAATTACAGTAAAGAGATACCTAAAATTGTGTAGTTCTACTTACGGAGTTTAAGGTTACGGAACTATAAACAAATTTTAAAATTGTCTTCTCCCTCGTTATTTTTATAACTGGGGAGGAGGAATTGGGAACTGGGGACTGGGGACTGGGGACTGGTTAGGAATCAACGATTTAATTTAAAAATCTGAAATTTGAATTAATATCGAAGAATTAATCAAAGTTTCTTAAATTCTAAGGTTATTTGGTGTGTTTACAGTAGTACCTTGAAAATAGTAAACCTACGAACAGATTTGTCAAAAATATTAAACCAAGATTTTTCAAGCATTGATGATTAATTTAGATGACGTTTTGTCAATTCCCAAACTCTTTTAATGTACCTAGAATAATCTTAAGCCCAATTTTATTCCGATCAGATAAATATTCTTTTTAAAGAAGTTGTATCATCGAAAAAGTGTAAACTGTACATGAATAATATAAATATGCAATTACGTATTTTAACGACCTGAACAGTCTCGTTCTAAAAAACTAAACTCATTAGTCAGCGTAACGGCTTGCCAATTGTAACTTCCCACGTCTCACGATGCTTGGCCAACACCGTAAATGTTTAAGCCCCCAAGAAGATTGAATACTTGTGAAGTGAGAGAAATAACCACTAGAGCCCAGTAGGGGGCTAAGGTTCTTGTTCTAGAAGATTTAAAACATAAGCTGTCTGGACTGTAGCGCACTGCATGGATCCTCAGTCGGACAGACAAATATAAAATCTATCTTCAATGGATATTTCTATTTCAATGGAAATTTCAATGGATATTAATGGATATTTCTATGAAAATGTTACCATTGATATTTTCGTCTCATCATAAAACTGTCACTACACTACTTTCAGGTTATTGAAAGAACAAGAAGCAACAGTTAATTACAAAATGTAATACTGTAGTTCTATTACATTTGTATTTTTAAAGTCGTTTTAGTCTTTCACACTTTTGACACTTATTCCATATTTTGATACATAATCCATACTATTGACACTTATTCTACACTTTGACATTTATTCCACACTATTGACACTTATTCCATACTTTGACACTTATTTCACACTATTGACACTGATTCCATACTTTGACACTTATTCCACACTAATAACACTTATTCCATATTTTGAAACTTATACAACACTATTGAAATTTACTCCCCACATTTCATTAGTTTTGACACCAGAGTTGAACATTGTGAATACTGAAATGTAAGTTAAAACAGTAAGTTAAAACTTAAATTGACTATAGTTTATTTGGTTTTTACCATAGAACAAAATAAAGTACATAAATTCTTTGCAAAATGAACGGGATTTAATAAAAAAAAACAACTTAAAATTAACCAAATTGTTACTTGTTTGGGTTATTAAGAGAGGTGTTCGAAGTGGCCCCCATTCTCTCACTGGAGAAGCAGTAGGCTTTCCTTCATTTTTTCATTTAAGACTCCAGTAACAGAAATTGCATCTCTCCCATTGAAGATATTCCCGGCCTCTATATGTCTCCAACAGATCCGGCAGTTGAAACTTATTAACAAGTGTTTTTATACGCGACTACATTGCACGGTCCGTCCCTCAACCAGTTGCGAGTACGAAATTGTCTTAACTCGGCTGATAAACTCCGTTCACATTCATAATAATACTGAATCAATGCGATGCATATTTGTAAATGTAAAGTCATGACGGAATAAAAAAAATCAATTTATTAATTGTAAACTTACTACACTTTTACCACCCACTACACTAGATTCATGGGTTTGAAATTGGACAACAATAAGAAAACTCTTTGTTATGGAAACAAATAAATAGCGATGAAAATAACAATTGATGTTTTAATAAATCCTAATTGTACCTGCAAACAATAAAGAGTTTTTCTCCAGGATTGGAAAACACATAACGAAACCACAATTATTTAATTGTTTTCAGGGCCCTGAAACCCATCTAAATATTGCCAGCAACTCTTTGGAGTCCAGAATATTTGTCTTAGATCAACATAATACGTACGCGTATTTCATAAATTATTTTTTTTCTATTTGTTTAAAAGTTATTAAGATATTACAGAATTAACTGCACATCCTATTGGGTTGATAGAGGTGTCTGGGGTATGATAACTTTAAACAAAAAACATTGATATTTTGTATATTGTCAAGTTATAAATCACAAAATCAGGAATAAATAAAACATATTTTAGAAAATAATAGTACCCTATCTCCCTAAGATCGGTCCATGCACTCCTGAATTGAAAGATACGAATGTAATGTTGAAGTAATGCTTTCATATAGTTTGTAAACGATTGTTAATTTTTTTTCCCGTAAAGACAGTAAAATCAACATTTTCTGAGACACCACCTATTTTTATAATGTTACAGCTCTTGTAGAAGAGGTGCTTAAACCTTCTATTAAGCATACACATTTAACAAAATATTATAACTGTAAATTGTAACTTTAATTAATTATGTAGAAGATGTAATGTCGATATAGAGACGCTGGAACATCTCGTGAATTACTGGAGTGCAACCACACCCGGAATCCTTCCAGAGGGTCTTCCGACAACGAATTAATATTTTAAAATAAAAACGTTATTAAAGAGTAAGAAACTTCTGATCTTAACTGCACCACAAGTGTACAAGATTAATCTATTATAGATATAGAATAAATACGTACCAAAGATAAAGTCTAAACAATGGCCAACAATAATATACATGATTTATAAAAACACAAATCCATGGTAACGATTATTTGCATACAATATGAATTTTTGTAGTTGTGATTAGTCCTGTAAAAAGCTGACATCACATAATTTGTTTTTATGCCATCGTTCCTTGCGCATGCGCTTTAAAACGGTTTCAAATTTATTTCTGTATATTATGAACACAAGACAACCAATAACTTGATGTTCCGATTTCAGTACTACAGTAACAGAAGTTCCCACCCATTCCTTCAATTTTAAAAATTGTCAAATAATTGTTTTATGTATTTGTTTTGACTGAAACTTTGTAATTAATGTAATTGACAAATCTGTAAAGTGAAGTTATGATTGGTTCGGCGACACTCCTTTGTCACTATGGCTTTCCTCTGCCAACTAAACATGGAAAGGAGAGTAAATCATGCAGTTTGTGCGGCTTTGGTTATTGTATAGAGTGGAATGTTTTCTTTAAACTATTACAGGTAAAGTGTCAGCTTGACAGAGGGTGAATTGGAAACATCATTATTAGTATTATTTCAAGAAATTGTCTTTTGTTGTAAACTGAAGTCATGCATTGATCGATTGTTTGACTTCCTTAACTGCTTCTTAATGGCAAAGTATGTTATGTAATTAGAGATCTATAAACTGTACAATAATGCAATCATTTAGACGAACTGGACACAACACTAGAAGAGCTGTCTTAGTATCTCTAAAGAAGCGGCTCTAAGTTTTAAACTAAAGGTAGGTTTTGATTTTTTCAAAAGATCTTTCCTGTATTAGAGCTTTGTGTAGACTGTATAATAACGCTCAAATGGATTAGCGCTGAACTGTTCCTGAAATGGTGAAAACTTGTAACTTGAAACAAAGAACCAATTTATAGTAAACTTATTTCTTTTTAATACCACCTCAAATTTCCCAATAAATCAAAGACATTTTATAAAAATTAAAATATTTTCACATACAATTTGATTATAACTTGTTTAATCTCATCTCTGATATAAATATGAATGAGACCCTTATTGTATTATAAAACAAAACATATCCCTTGCATTTTTCCTAAAGGCGAAAAAGCTCTCGGTCTACTCTTTAAAAAAATAATGGAAGAAAAATATAAAATAAAGACCCCTTGCCCTCGAATGCTCTACTAGCGTCATAAGCGGATAAGAATAAGATTTGGTCTAGGGAGACATGACTGAAAAGATGACAGAGAGGACTCTAATCCAAGACTACATAAAAAAAGATATAGATCCATTTTGATTGGCGGTTAAATAATTTGGAGATTTTCTTAGAAAGTTCATAATATGATTTTTTTTTTCAGATATAAAAGCTATTTGTGATATAGGAACCTAAAATGTTGAAGTTGTTGAACCTGTCATTTCATTTAAAACTAAATTTCGCAAATTTTTACTTAATTTGTAAATGTTTTAAGTTTAGTAACAAAAAATTCGTATTTGTGAAAAAAACAATTACTTTTAACAAAATTAATATTTTTATATTATGCATTCAATCGTAAAAGAATCAAGTGGATGGGTTACTAACTTCAGAGCTTTTAGCTAAATACTTATTTGTAAAAAACATCCAACGCATTTCAGGGACTCCAACTTGGCGAGTCAAGATACTGTAAGTTTTCAATTAGAAATTGTACGTCTTTTGTTTTAAAATTAATGCAATTAATGTACAGTTGGTCATTATTATAAAAATCCACACACTTTGGCCTAATTTAGTACAAATTAAGTTAAACAACTAAAAAGAATATTAGTTAAAACTAATTTTCAGAACTCTCTCGGAAACGCTAACTTTCCTTTCTAACTACAGACAAATTTCAGTCGAAAACTATAAAGGACATAAGTTTTTAATATCATCAATATCTAAATACAAAATATATATATTCTAAATTTCAACCTAAACTATTGTCAGAATAAAATTTAAAAAACAAATGATAATATTAATAACAATTATAAAAAGACAACACCATTAAGCTTGACATGTCGAAATGAAATGATTTATCACACGTGCTTATGTGTTTAAAATTGTTCTTATGGAAATTGAACCCAATTTAGGAGCTAATTTTACTAATCCTTAACAAATTTTGTAACGAAAGGTTCTTAGAATTACACTTGGGCTAATATGATAGGACTTAAAATTAATGTTTTAAACATTCTTTTATTCTAATAATTTCTTACAAGCGTATCTTTTCACAGTTGATTTGACAAATGTGTTGTAAATTGAAAATTTGGAATTAGTTTTAAACCAATTTAGCAGATATGCAAAACAAAATGAAATGCATATTTTGTTAGTGTTTACATGAATGAAAAATATAAGGATGAGCAGTTGGAGCTTCGTATTCATATTTAGATTTTATTAATTTGCGATGAATTGGGAAAATGTGTTTTTCTAAAAGCAGTGTCGTGTTCTGTCTTACATTACATCTGTTCTTTGATGAAGTTTGTATTTTACAAATGATATACACGAAATGAGAATTGTTGTAAAATAAAAGTGAATCAAGACTCTCGAATAATATTAGAATATTAATATCAGTATAAAAAAATATTGGTTTAAATGAATCAAATAAAATTTATTTATATAACAGGTTAAATAGGGGTGAACAATTTCCTTTCATCGCCTGATAATGGACAGATACTATAAGAAACGTTGGGGATGAACGGTTAATACAATTGTTCAAAAGTAAAGCACATATTTGTTCCTTATAAAAGTTATATTGTAAATGATGTCATAGCCAATCACACAATACACTAACGTGACAGATCGCGGATTTATTTTCTGTATATCTTGCTTTTACATTGTTCATTATATTTAAAAAAGAACAACCTCACTTCGTTCTAATGCTTTGTCTAAGGGGGAGGGGGAGATTTCTGCCTTGATATCAATACGTGCATAACGCCATATTGTTCAAATTTAAAGCTATTGGCCAGGTAAGGAGAAATGTAAGAAAACACAGTCTCATATGGAGGTCATTTCTAAATATATCCTGCCCCTCGGGGGGGGGGCTTATTTAACCTTAAGGGTTTGGCAATCCCAAGGGATCTTAGCTGGATATTTTCCATATAGTCTACGGTTAGATTCCTTTCTTTCTTCTTTCGTATTATGTCTCTCTTGGACAACTCTTGTTTTTTCTGACCTTGAAGTGACTATTAAAATAACGAATGACAACTAGGTGCCTATATTGTATATCTTTTTTCATAAACCGATGACGAACAATAGGATTGTAACCTTTAAACAACAGGGAGTTGGAATTTGCTGAGCTTTATTTTGAGAAAGAAAAAAATTCAATCAAAAGTAAACTTAACTTCGAACTAACTTTTAGGTAGATTTGACTGCAATCTACCTAAAATATAGACTAACCTTATACTGTAGTCGTTATCACTGAGGTTAGAAAAATTACTTTTTTATTTCTAAATTTCACCCAATGAGATATGCACTATGCACAATGGGGTAGAAGTTATTCTTCAAAATACGAGTATATTTAATACGGCGACGATTCCAAAAAAAAAAAAAAATAAATAAAAAAATTAAATTTATCCAATAGTTCTTAATGACAAGCCTGCAGAAAAAACTTTAATTAAATCGGACAAATTAATGCTCTCGTGAACAAAACTTTTGTACTACTGTACAAAGAGGAGCGGGGTGTAGCAGCTTGATGTAATTTTAGGTTGAGAAAACCACTGTACATCGACATTTATTTTGTTGAGAAAGTTTTCCCGAAGCATTTTAGAGAAATTATTACAGAGTTCCTTTAGCATTTTGTAGAGCTTCCGCCATAACGCTTTAGATCACGTACAAAGCTAGTCTGTTCTTTTTGTTGATTAAATGGTCAATTGATGTTTTGTTTTGTATATTAAACTTCATAAAACGTATGTTGAAACATCAGCTATAATGCTTTTTGGGGAAATTATGACAGACTTTCTTTAGGATTTTGTAGAGCCTCAACCTTAAGGGCTGCACGGCTTCCATGCCTTAGATCACATACAAAGCTGTTCTTTTTGCTGATTAAAACTGTGAATTGATGTTTTTTATTGTATATTTAAACTTCATAAAATGTATTTGGAAACTTCAGGTGTAATGCTTTTTGTAGAAAACGAAAGATTTATTGACGAAATAATTTTTAACAATGAATATTCTTCCATGTTCAAAACCATTTTACTGAATTTCTTAAACACTATTCATGAAATAATAACAGCTGACTTAAAATTCACAAATAATTTACAACAGAAGATGTAAAATGAATTATTTTTAACAGGGCTCTAAATCTTTATTTATCTTAAATTATTGTACGTTTAAATCTGTCTAAAAAACATTTTCCTTGGGCTGAGTTAAAAATATCTTCTTAATTAATTATTATGTGTTTAAGATAAATACTCACTTTGTTCTTCTTCTTTGAGTTTCAATTTGTCGGATTTGTCGTCACCACAATCGCTGTCTTTGTTGTTGTTGTTTTTCGTGTCAAGTCGTGCTTTCTTTTGTATTTTTTTCATTTTCGCTCTTTGGTTTTGAAACCAGACCTGAAAGCATATAAATTATATTATTTAATTAGTTATTCATACGCATGTAAAATAAACATCCACATAGCGGCAGTACCCTATCACACAATTATTTTAAATACTAGGCCTTCACTACAGACAGACCATTCATATATACACATATCAAGTTATAAATCAATCACACTATTCTCAATTGTATCATTATAATGTTGTATAAAACATATCGTCTCTCTCTGTATGTAAGCTTATAACATACTCAAACACTGCTGATCGGATTTTCAGCAGTTTTCTTTCCTCTGTAGGTTTAATATCGGGTGTACGGTTTTATTTCCCAAGTTATTTGACTGCCGGGTAATAGCAGAAGTTAAGGCAATGCTATGAATGGCAGAAAAATGTAGTTAAATTAATTAAACAAGAAGTATAGTAATGGCACCTGTTGGTAAAACTAAACATTTTGTTTAAAAAGGGACGCTCAGAAGAAAACCCTTTTCTATTACGTCTTCTTAGATTCTCTTCCGCAATCTATCTATTGTAATATATAAAAATAAATATAAATAAATAATAATTTTAAAAAGTAAAAAATATTAAATATCAATTTAAAACTGCTACAAGATTTAATTCACTAAATTACTCGTACTTTAAAAATAATAAAAACAAACTTAACCTAACCTGACAAATGTAAAAATCAAAAATCGATTCTGTAATACGCTACTAAAAAATACAAATCGTGTAGAGTTCATGCGGTAGGAATCGAAGGCAAATTTTAGATATGCACACTTCAACCCCGACGGAGCCGTGGGTAAAGCTAGTATATTGATCAAATGAAGGCATGTCAGCTAGACAGAGTCAATGAATCGCTTCATAAACACGTTATTTATTTTAATTAATTCACTTCCAAAAATCGCTTGGTACTACGGGACTCTAAAAGATCTATGCTAAAACTATTACAGACGAATAGTTTTATCTTGCAATGACTTAAAGTGTCCTTGCACAAGGGTATGATAATGGCTAAAACATGCGTCGTAATATAAATGGCGTTAAGTTAAAGATACTTAAAATAAACAAGTGTGCCATTTTGTCTCTTTGTGCAGAATGGTAGCTGTGAATGCTGCAAAACTGAATCCAGAAATATTAACCTTTTGTAAACATTGAATGTTTTTACTGGGTCTTCTCAAATAGCACTGTTCGGTTGGAGTTACAGAAGGAAAACATACCATTGTTACTTCAAAGCCTGTCCGAGATCCGGTAGAATGAGAGGATACATGCAGTAAGGCAAATCGTTAGATATTATCCTGGAGTACTCAAAGTTTTATACATTCTGCTTGAGACCAACAATTTAACTCCAAAAGTTCGAAACACCATCATGGGACTTGGGAAGTATTTTGGTTCTTTTAAAGGTTTGATAATGTCATCTTTTTGACTCAAAGTGATTTCAAGCATCGATCAGAAAATTGTGAAATGTGGTTATTCAGAGCAGAGGCATATCTCTAAATGTTGAAACACAGCCTAAAAGATATAGTTGATAAGATGCAATAGTTGCGTGATTTGTGGGAAAGCATTCTCCAAGAAACAAAAGTTTTCAGACCAGTATTCTCCACACCTTGTTTTCAGACGTTCCAGAATAAAAGCCGATCTCATACATCATCAAAAACAGAGTCTACATGTATAGCTGTGAGAAAAGCTTCAACAATGTCGCAAATAACTTCAAATCTTCGTCATCTTTCGTACATTTAAAAACTCGATTTACTGCTGCCAAATCGATTTGTGATCTGTTTTCTCCAGTCTTAACTTTTATGAATTTAAATGATGAAGAACTGCAAACAAAGACTAAGACTCTCATATTTCAATATCATAATGACCTAGCCGAGGGCTTGGTTGACGAAATACTGCATATAAATAGCATTTATGACATTTAACTCAGAAAAAACTTCATTGATTCTACTCAACTATATTCTAGAAATAAATCATGAGGCCTTATTTGTGAATTTCTGTATCACAATTAAACTACTTTAAACCATAACAGTAACTGTTTCTCAGGCTGAACGATCTTTCAATACACTAGTAAATTCTCCTAAAACCTGGAAAAGGAATTCTAGAGGCAAATATAAAATAAAATGACAAAAAATGTATACTTTTCTGAATTCGTTGAGAAGTTTTGCAAGTAAAAAGCTATGAAAAAAGTATACCATAGATTAATTTTATAAAGTGTAGGCCTAATATTTTTGTTCCTTAATTGTAATTATCTAGTTATCTTTTGTGTAAATACTAATTAATTGCTAGTTTAAACACTCTATCATATCTAGATCATGTCATCTGAATAGTTGTGTTTCTGACTAATTTAGCAATTTATATACTGAGTTAAAGATTTTAACGTAAGTTTTAAGTTATTATTATTTTTCTAAAATTTAATTTTAATCCTTTATTTTCAATACTGTCCAAGTATTAGTAATTTAAATATTGTATCAATGTGCTCTATTTCAATAACTCACATTCAGATTATAATTTTTAATAACGGTAGTTTTCTGTAATTGTTTTCAATCATGGTTATTGGTTGACTTTTGATGGTTATTATTGTTAATGGTGTTAATTATGATTTATTAAAAACACAACGTCTTTAAATAAACAGTTTTTTAAATTTTTTTTATTTACACATAACAACTATTCTTTACGCTAAAATATTTCAAATTTATTTTTAGGCTATTTATCCTGTTTTATGGGGGAGGGGGATGACTACTTAAAAGGTTGGTGATTTAGGATATTGGTGAGAGAGGGAGATTATGAATTATTAAGGGTGACATTTCTAAATTCTGGCAAGGGGCCCGTAATTAAAAACGGCGCCCATGCTACTGATCTAAGAGAAGTTAAGCTCATAAGTCAAACAAACAATAACAGGGAATCAATGATGCTACGCCTCCAAATCCAACGACATTACCATATATGGTCAATGAAATACATTAAACCCATGAGTTGTGCAGGTCATTACAGCATATTATCGTTTTAACTAGTTGAACTATGTGTAAAATAATAAAGTATTTAGAATTATCTCATAAAGGAAAGATTACTTTCTAAGATTACAGTTTTTTGCGCTAAATATGTTGTAATGGCAGACTAAGAATTGTATGCCTACTATTACTACTGTTTTTGATTTACCATTTATTATGGCAATGTAATTGAAATGGAGGCGTGGCTTCATTGATTCACTGCTGTTATCTGCAACTCATAGACCTAACTTCTCTCGTGTTAGTGGTACAAGGTCGTGCACTAGTAACAGCTGAGGACGTTGACTTACTCATTGAAACGTCGTCTTGTTAGTGGTTTGGTGTGTAGGTTTTACTCAAAAATATACGTATATATGTACAACTTAAATATACAGGGTGAATGTTGAACAATGTACCAACGAAATTTGGGCTATAGCTTCATTTGCAACAAAATTGACTATAGTAAGCCCCGACCTATCTAGCTTTGTTTCCGAGATATAAATTTGTTTTCTGTTTTGTAGGAAAAACAGTATTTTTCCGTTAAAAAATACATTTTCTCACTTTATTTATCATCTAGCAAGTAAAGTGACCCTATTTCCAAAAACTAAGTTAAATTTCCTTAACACAAATGGGGCTAACAAACGATCTCCTACTACACCAGCCCCATTATTAAACCTGAAGCTTTGTCGAAACGACTTTGACGAGCAACATGAAGATTCAATGATGTTGATTGTGAATTGAGACTCATCGGACCAATGAAGAAGTGACGTTCCTCGATATCACATTGTAATAACTAATTACATAATGTGGTAGGGGGTGATAATTTTCCTTCTGCAACACATCTGATACTTTCCATTGAGAATCTCCTGCCTCAATTAGAACCTGTCGTGAGCTTATAGTAAAATCCTGCAGTACTCAATTTAGGACGAACTCTTCCACCTCGACTTTAAATGTCCTGCCCCCTTTTACACCAAATGGCCAGTTTCCGCTAGTTTTAGATGTATCCTTGCAAACACCCCTTGGCTGGGCTTGGGACGTTCTGGATATCTTAGTGATACTCTTCCTCGGCTCTATGTATATTTCCATTACACAAACCATAAATAAAATGTGTAATAGCATAGTCTCTATTTGATATACATGATCAAATCTCTTAATCTGTATTTCTAGTTAAGGCTACGGTTACTATGGACGCGAATTCTGACGAAATTGTGTTCTGACGAATTCTGACGATTGCGGACGAAGTCGTCCAAACAAACAACGCCTGTTATCTAAATGAGTGTGTTTACAGTGGTAGCGATTTGGACGTCAGAACAGACACGACGTCGTCAGAACCATTTGAGCGTTCAAACAAGTTTGATTTTTTCATGCGACCTGCGACTGTTTGGTGCGACCAGCCTGTGTTCTAACATTTGTGTGTTAAATGTTAGGTTCTATGTGTTAAATGTTTGTGTGTTAAATGTTCTAACAGCCTGTGTGTTAAATTAGATTATTTCACCATGGATACTGACAAATTAATTAGTCTTGTGTATGAGAACAGGTGTTTGTGGGATCTGAAAGATAAAAGTTACCACAACAGAGATATTGCTCGGAAAGCGTGGGAGAAGGTAGCAGCAGAAATGAACACTAGCTGTAAGTACAAACTTTTACTGTCATGTAGGGTACATGAATTACATAGCAATAATTGTAATAAGTGTTTACATGTGATTGATAAAAACATGAAATTGTCAGAACATGATTATTATATCAGGTTATACTGAAATGGGATCTCACCAGCTTCACTAACAAAATAATTTTTCAAGGTTTCTCTAGCCTCATTCGCGCTTCTTCCGTAGTGATTATATCTCCGTGAAACTGGAACATTGTGTATGGAGTCAAAGTCCACATCATGAATATCAAGACCTTCCTTGTCGATGATTAAATTATGCAACAGACACACGCACTTAACTATAATGTCTACTTTATCAGGATCTATTTGGAGTTCGGTTTTTAAACACCTCCACTTGGCAACCAGAATACCAAAGGCACATTCCACGCACCGTCTGGCCCTTGATAGTCTGTAATTAAAAACCCGTTCTTCAACAGTAAGTCTTTGTCTTGAGTATGGCTTTAGTAAATATCTTTTCAGAGGATAGGCATCATCTCCCAACAGAACAAAGGGTGCTGAAATGTCGGTTGACGGAATATTTTCATTCTGTGGTATGCCCAAATTGTTTGCTTCAAGCCGCTGATAAACATTTGAGTCTGCAAAGGTTCCCCCATCGTTTTGCTTACCGTAAGCCCCAACTTCAATAGCAATGAACCTGTAGTTTGCATCAGCTATTGCCTGCATTACAACAGAAAAATAGCCCTTAAAATTGTGATAAATCGACCCTGTGCCTTTGGGACATTTGATGCGAATATGTTTCCCGTCTATACAGCCGATGCAGTTAGGGAAATTCCATTTGTTGTAGAAGTCACTTGCAATGGTTTTCCAATCCTCTTCTGTAGGCAAAGACAAATGAGTACCGCCGAAGCAGTCCCATATAGCTCGACAGGTTTCGTAAACTATGCTACGGATAGCACAGTGTGAAATTCTGTATGAGAAGCTTAGTGCTCGAAATGACATGCCAGTAGATAGAAATCTGAAACAAAAAACAACTATTGTACAATGAAGCTTCACTAGTTCAAATCTCAGAAATATCAAAAATCAAAGGAATGATTTTATTTCATCTTTCTATCGTAAGCCATTTTCCTGTAATTTGTGTGAGACATATTAAGTCAAATACCCAGTATACATTTACATTTGGTTCCATTTGCCAATTGTTTTATTAAATTTTTATAAGCATCACTTTTATCTACATATAAATACAATGTGGGATCTACATAAAATGTATTAATTCCATTATTATCGACATTTTCTCATTATTAATTTCCAGATTAGTAATATTTCTGCATAATTTCAGGTGAAGCAGCCAAAACAAAGTGGCGAGGTTTGAGGGACACTTTTCGAAAGGAATGCAGCAAGATTCCTAAACAACGGAGCGGAGATGAAGGGGGATTAGCCAAACAGCCTAAATGGGCCCATTTCAAAAGTTTGGAGTTTTTGAAGGACCCTATGCACAAAAGAAAATTGCAAGGTAATGTCATGAGCGAGACAACTTATGATGTCGACAACCAGAATTCAACTCCTGCTGTTTCTCCTCAACCCGATGATCCCCCTGAAAACGAAGCACAATCAGAAACACAAACTGTCGAATCACATCAGAACAAAACGAAAGAAACGACGCCACCACGAACCTTTAGGACTCCCCATAAAAAAATTGCCAAGATGAATAACGCCACAGCAATTAAAAAGCTGGTTATGCTGGAACAGGAAAAAATACAGATGTTCAAGGAGAGAAATTCTGCTTCCCGAAACGAAGATCCAGACTATCATTTTCTTTTAAGCCTACTCCCATTTTTAAAGAAAATACCGGAACATAGAAAAATGATTGTGAGGACCAAACTACAACAAGTGTTTTGCGATGAGGATCTTTTGCAACAACAACTGCAGCCAATCCATCATCCATCAAGTAACCGTGGTATTTCCACATGTGGTTCATCAACGAATGAGAGTTGGGAAAGTGGAAACTCCACACAAGCGCTAAGTCCACTGAGTACAGTTGATCATGAAGATCTTGCTTCGTACTTTTCAAGTGTATCGCCAAACAATTTACAATAAAAATGCAAGTGACATTTTTCAATTTCATGACTACTTTACTTACTAATGTTTTTTCACTTTTAAATTAGAATTCATTTCAGTTTTAGTAAGGAATTAAATATATTGTTAAAACTCACCTTAAAGTTACAGCCAGTCTTTGTTGTGCTGAAATACATTTACGAAAATTTGAGAACTTTGTTATCCTTTCTTCTATCCCATGTAGGATGTATTCAAATGTTGCTGGTGTCATCCTAAAATATTCAAAAAACCTTTCCGGTTGGTCACACAAGTCTTTAAACAACATTTTAAACTCTCCTTTTTCGTCTCTACTAACAAATAACTGGCTAACATGCTCTGTTTTTCCACTATTCAACAACAATAACTTTAATGTCGGGCTCTCAAGAAAAAATAGTTCATCGAGTTCATCCATTTTGCTCACGAACTGACTATCAGAAGATCAGAAAACGCGCACAGTGTAACCGCCTTGTTCTGACGAGCGTTTCGGCCATACTCGTCAGAACAAAATTTCGTCAGAATTCGCATCCATAGTAACCGTAGCCTAAGAAAAACAATCTACTATTTCATGAGTTCTTGAGATTTTAGGACGAGACGAAAACCGAGTTCCAGACTGGACGGGTTCCGTCTTTCTCATGAATCTTTATACTACAATTTTTATTGAATGCCTTTTTACATCCAGACATTTTTACTTCAGTTCAAATTCAGTCCTTACATAATTATTGACATTTTAAATTACATCAAAATAGTACAAAGGTAATTAATTACTTTTCCCAATTTAAAACAATATGAAATCAGAACCGACCTACAAAGAATTTTAACTTAAGTGCCAAGCATAAAATAGAAGACAAAATATATAGCTTACAAAATAGGTGGAGGTATATTAATCATTATAAAATAGGAACGTAATACCTTAATACTTGTGGCATTGTAGCTACAACAGGTTACAAACCTTTAATGGACACGGAAATAAAATTATAAACAAAAGAGTAGACGATCCCAAACACTGTAGGGACTTTATATGGGACTTTGGGTTAATGCTTTTTTAAAGGGGAGACGTCGGAGCCATAGAAGCTGCCCAGTATTATGAATACAAATTAGGACTTACCCTTTGCAACACAAATACAATTGTTTGCATATTAGAGAGAGCATATTTTTAAGAAACTCCAGTTTATTTACTCTGCTTTTAAACCCTTCTTTATGTAGAAATTTGCTTTGGGAAAATGTTGAGAGCAAACAATATAAGGTGCTCCATTAAAGTGCTAAATTGGTTTACTTTAAAAGCGTGCCGAAACAAAGTAGTACAGTTAAATTAGCTTGAAACGTGCTATAAATGTTTAAACATTACGTAAACATTTTTTTCCAAACAGTTTTTTTGAGGTTGAAGGTGGTTAAAATATTACTGCCGTAATAACCTAAAAATGTATCGGTTTTAGCCAAAGATGTATATAGAGAAGTTTTAAAGATAATTTGGTAAACTGTAATATCTGTTTTATCTTTTATTTCTCTACAATATAAATTACCAAAATTTTAATTGTTTAAATTTTTAATTATTACATCCACTATTTTCATAGTCTATATTTTTATACTTACGAAGTAGAAGGTAAGTTTGGAAATCGCAAAAAAGTTCGACCGCCGTCCGTTTCCACGTTTCATGGCCTTCAGGAAACAGAAAAAGTGATTTTCTTCCAAATGCCGTCCGTCGTCGTTGACGTCTGTATGTAAGCACGATAGCGGCCACAAAAATTAAGTTACAAATATGAATTTTTGTATAGGAGACTATAGTGTGTTCATATAGAACCCTAATGAAATTCAGTATAATAGAATTAAAACTGCCAAAATGGCGGTCGTTTTAAACAGTTTTTATTCGTATATTGTAGACTACGTTTTCAAGTTATAAAACATAAATTATAAAAATTTGTAGATATGAATTCTCCGCGTAATGTTCCAACCCAATCTCTAACAGTAAAGTTATTGTCAAACAACGACTTCCCAAGAAAATATGATTTTTCGTGTAGCCTACAGTAGATACAGCAGGATCGAGTCACCGACATAAGCCTAGTGAGTGGAGGCTTCTTCATATCTGTACAGCTTGCGGTCCTCTAGCAATACGAGCAATATATATATTCATCTACGAGGCTCGTTACTGAAGTAGTGATGTAGCCTACAGAATTATGAGGTTCAGAAAACTTATTTTTAAACAAACTTACCCTTGTGGATAAGACCCCTAAATCTATCAGTACAATTTAACATTTCCTACGAAATCAACTTTTGACCATTATATTTAGATGATTTGCTTGTATTAGACTGTATGATGCGGTTAGGTAGGCAGCATGATGGCACTCAACTTGTTATATTATTCGAAGAAAATTTACCAAACTATAGCTTAAGTAAACAAATGGGTTTAATGAAACTTCTTTGTATTTAAAAATACATTTAATAGAAGGTCAAACAGTTTTTTTAGAGTTGTGAAAGAACTTACGATACGAGTAAAAATAATTGTCTAATTTTAATTTTTAATTAAGCCATACAGCCTATCTATGGTTCTTGTCTTTTGACCTTTTAAGGAGGACAAACTTTTCTGATAGTTCAGGAAGAAAAAAAATATATAAGGCTAATTTGAACATTTTATTTTTAAAAGTTCGGTTTTGAAATAAAAATCAGTAAATGCGATGTTTGTATGATTGAATAAATCGTGGTGGACTAACCTGCACTATTCTGACACTTAGACCGGTGTCTTTGGCGAGTCCTTCTCTAACTTTGCGACATGGCTTCGGGCTTATTTCAAACGATGCTTTAAATGCTCTCCTTTGTTGTGTGGTCAGTATAGTACGTGGCCTCTTTGGTCCTCTACGTCCATCTTGACTTCGAGATGTTGTGACCAGGTCGTCACAGGAATATTCACCTGTAAGTTACAGACAATTATTACGATATTACGTTAAATGTTTGCGATATAAATAACCTTTATCACACACCCACCCACAAAACTAAATACTTAACAAAAATAATGTTCGTCGCCATCTTAAGAATTATTATCTCCCCCCCATCCCCATGTAGCCTACATCTTAAGGAATATATGTATAGGGGAACTCCCCCTTATAAAATTTTTGGTATTTTATATAAAAGAGAGATATTTATACATTTAAATAGTGGCGAACTTTGCTTTGCTTGTGCCATAGAACCGTTCTACGTAAATGGTATTTGATTGAAAACAAGTTTTTTAATAAACTGGGTCAGGATTTGATTTACTTTAAAAATTGTTTTTTCTAGAACTGTTACTTTCTATTCCTTGCGATTTGGCACCCTGGTTTAATTAGTCGAATTTCACAATAATTAACGAAATCGGTAAAGCTGATTTCGGGAATTTACGTCTTTATCTTCATGGTCGATAACTAAATATTTTGTTAAATATCTTTAAAATATTCCTAAAATAAGTCTACGTAACAAATTTTATAAAAATCGGCTCTACAATACTGCACAAACAAAAGACAACAGAATCAAAATTTTGGGCTCAAAGGTCCTCAAAAACAAATGTATCGCAAAAAATTTCAACATCGATTTCTTACTCATCACACATCTTTCAACTTTCACTATAGTTCGTATGTTAAAGTAAAAATGATCTCATGCAAATGTAAATGATATATAACTGGTTTTATGTAAATATTTATTAAATTTTTATTTTTATTTTCTTACTCACTTATAAATAGTATGAAGATATATTTGGGGAAATTCGGACGAGTATATTTGTGATTAGTTTTCGTTTTGTGGATGGGCTTTTGAGAAAGTTAGTGTGTTGTTGGTTTTCATTTTATTGCACAGAAATTTAGGTAGTTGTTAAACTTTTTGTATTATAAAACTATATCTCGACCTAAATGATATTTGCTTATATTATTAGCTATACTTTGCACAGTTATTAGGACTCACTTGATCCATTTATATGAAACAACATTAAACACAAATACGGACCTTATCAGTAAAACAACAATGATTTTGCTCCCTACAGAAGTGAGAGATCAGAAGGAGTAAAAAGTGAAGAAAACGAACCTTAAAAGACAGGATTTGGTGGAATGGTTGATGAACGAATGCCAAAGGCCATATATGGGGTAAGAATGGAAGGAAAACATGCTGTGGGAGATCGAAACGGATGGAGAGCTGTCGTTGGGAAGGCCAAGGCTCACAAAGTTTCTGAGTACTCTGTACCGGATAAAGAAAGATTAAAGATATTGATCTCTCTCTCTCTCTCTCTCTCTCTCTCTCTCTCTCTCTCTCTCTCTCTCTCTCTCTCTCTCTCTCTCTCTCTCTCTCTCTCTTCATTTTATTTTATTTTTGTTTCTAAATTTTATTACGTTGTTTAAATTTTAATTTGTAAATTTTTATTTTATTTTAAGTTATAACTTTCATATTGTCACTTTAATATTAAGATAGTTAATTTTTATTTTATTTTAAATTCTTAAATTCATTTTGTAGCTAGTTTAAATTTAAGTTTGTTAATTTTTTACATTATCTTATTTATTTTTAATTGTTTTAAATTTTTATTATTATCAAATTGTATTTTATATTTTTATATATGTTGTTAGGTTGTATGGGGTTAGGTGGTAGAGAGGACTATACAGTCCTAACCTCGCCCCTAAATAAAGACAATTCATTCATTCATTCTCTCTCTCTCTCTCTCTCTCTCTCTCTCTCTCTCTCTCTCTCTCTCTCTCTCTCTCTCTCTCTCTCTCTCTCTCTCTCTCTCTCTCTCTCTCTCTCTCTCTCTCTCTCTCTCTCTCTCTCTCTCCTCCCCTCTAATTCACACACACACACACACACACAAACACACACCCCCACACACACAAATACACACCCCCCCCCACACACACACACACACACACACACACACACACACACACACACACACACACACACACACAAAGGAAAAAAGAGCAAGACGGCTTCAATTGGGTTAATATATATAGTTAACACGTCGAAATTACGACTTACCAATTTCCCAAACTATACCAAATCAACACCGTAAATGTTTGAATCCCCACAGAAATGGAATATTATGTTTATGAATATAACAAACGAAACCAAGGCAGAAAGGTCATTTTTTATGAAAACATAAATTTATGAAATTGTAGCGTGGCTTAGTTGTTATGTTTGCGATTGCATAAGGAAGTCATGAAATTCGATAAAAATAAAATGAAGATTAACATGAATTTTGCAAAGTAATCGGCATACAAATGTACATACCTGGGTTATATCCCTGCAACATTTCCACTTCCTTCTCGTAGTCCGGCCTACAGAAGAGTTGTCCTTGTTTTATTACAAACTGATCTCCCTTCTGTAGTCTAACGCCGCACACCACACATATAAAACATCGCAGGTGGAATACAGAATCTATTGCTCGCATCACCAATTCATCAGGTCCAATTCTTTCAGAGCATCCAAGGCATTTTTTTACGTATAACCTAAAATTATCATTTCAAGATTAAATATATATAATGAAAAGATACATATAGACACAGTTTTTTATAAACAACATAGATTATAACAGATATTGCAAGTTAGGAATTTATTAAATGTGTATAAGGTAATCACCGAATACAACTTTAGTTTTTGCGGTAAATTTCATTTTAAGCTTCGATTTTTTCCTTGTTATTTAAGGCGAAAAACTATCATTTCGGACATCAAGGTCTTAAAAATAGCATGCCTTAAAATAGGGAGCATAAAATAGAGACACATAACACTCGAATATTCTAATAGCGTCAGGGTAGGAAATGAACAATAGTTGGTTAAAAGAGGTTTAATAAGAAAGATAAAAGAAAAGAATCAGACCCAAGACTACATGAAGAAAGGTGTAGATCCAGCTGGAATTCCTAGGACATGGCACACCCATACTCACTATAAGAAAGCCCCAAAATACCAGACTATGAAATGGTAATTGATCCTGATGTTACGCAGTACATATGTTTAATGGTTTTGGTTTAACTTCACACACATTTAAAATGTAGGTTCCGGTTTACGATTCATTGTAAAACTAACTTAAAGAGAAATAATGATTTTTACAATTTAAATAGTAGTAAGGTTTTAAATTCAAAATATGTTTCCACTAGACAAAATATATTAAGTTGATCCTGTCCCACAATATCATTTAAATCTGAATTCGATGATGCTAAATGTATTCCATAGACTAAAAAAATTAAAAACATCACCCAATAATGAAGTTATTTATTTCACATTTACACTCAAATATTTAATATCTTACGTACAATCCGGACAAACACAATATTGTGACAAAAAACAAAACAAAACAGAACTGCAGATTATTGTGGATTTGTGGAGGTGTGTAATCCAAAAAAGTTGTTTTAATGATGATCTCTGTCATCTGCATCTAAACGATTGGTGCGATTTTAATACTTTTGGGAACAGATCACATTTTGATCATATCTCAATACAATCTCTTAATTGTTTAGGTAACTAAAACCTGAACGTAAAATTCAAAGAGATTTTCTTAAAATTGGCTTTACCAATTTGGTTATATAGTCTCAATGAAACCAATCAAAACGTATCGGTGGTCATATTCTCAAAAATGTCGGTAAAGGAGTTACCGGTGTAAAAAGTATTCAATCAAAACTAATATTTCCTCCACCCATCACCTAGACAAGCAAAGGACGATGGTCAGAATTTGCATTTGATTTTTCCAATGTACAAACCATTATTTTATTTTAAATACGACTTGTGACAAAGGTGTAAATCGTATAGCTTCACATTTTCCTACATTTTTAAGTAGCATAGAACTCATTATTCATTTCTGTAAATATAAATTCTTTAACATCCTCAAAATATCTCTGCGCACTTATGAGAAAGTAAAAATAACACATTGTAATGTACCAACAATTGTAAAACGTTGTTACAAGTTAACACGAGATAAATTATTTGTAGGAAAATTACAAATTAATATTATTGTGAAAACTATTTTGTAAAGTGAGATATACTCAGTAAAAATAAAAATTGATTATAATATCTAAATTAGATACTGATTTTCAACTAGCAATCACCATAAATGTTTAATTAACTCAAATTACTAACTATATAAACTAAATTAAAAGGGGGGTTGGAGTGTGTAAACTATAATCCTCAACGAAGTTTCATTTCAGTTTATGGCTTCTACTTTATAGAGATAATTAAACAAAGCTCTTATAACATCAACACATTATTAATAGATATTTATATTTAGCATATTCTATCGAATCCAGTAATAAGTGTTTTAAAAGCACGTGTTTTTGTTATGAACTAAATCAGAATCAAGTAAGGAAAACAGTTTTACAGACAGAAATCAAAATAACGAGAAAGAACGTTTGGTGTCCAAAGAGTTCTGCACCAGGAAAATGTTACATCTCATGTAAGTCTCAGAAGGAAGATCCTGATCGTAGGCTTTAATTTTCGTAGTTGATGTTAAAAGAATAGAACAAGAAGAAATAGTAAACTTATTTATAAAAAAAAAAAATTGTATTATTGAAGCAAATTTTAAATCTTCTGATTATGTACCGGTATCATGTATTACATACCGTATCCAGAAAACTACAAATTTTGTCCCGAAATGCTCCAGAAATTCTTTGAGAGCGGGGAAGGATGGTTAGGTTTAAAAATTATAAGATTAGAGAGGAGGTAAATATATTTAGCTAATTCATAGAATACCAGATGGAACAAAACGATCATATAAGTAAATGGATGAAGTCAGGTTACTACTTAAAGTAAAGAATATATATATATATATATATATATATATATATATATATATATATATATCAACCAGTAGAGCGAGGAGAAGATAAATACCTAGGTAGGTATTTAAAATAAAATAGGACGGGAAAAGAAAAAGAATTTAGTAAAACCAATCTGGGGTAATATTTTGAAGTTAAATAGCATGACGAAGATATGTGGTTAGTGGTTTTTGGATGGTCCAGTGAAAAGAGAGATTTAGTTATTCATATATATGTCAGCTAGCTGTAAATAGCCAAAACAGTCACCTGAAAATATGTTTTTTAAATGTGTTTTTTCTTCATTATTATAGTGTATTTCTTAAATTCGCTCACATTTTTATTCATAAATTGACGTATATTATATGACAATGTCAGGCAGACCAACAAAGAACACCAATTTGTTAGCTTACCTACAATTGGCTACCTACACTGTTTCACGACTGTAGTTTATTAATTTAGGTTATTTTGTTAATTTTTAGTACTTGTACTTCTAAAATTATAGCACCATTGAAGATTTTTGACGAAGTCTTTCTTGGCAAAAAGATTATAATACATGCCTCTATGGAAATCCCATTTAAGGTCACGTCTCTGGACTTACATCTGAGTCTTGTGAAGATAAAACATACGTTATGAAGGCAACAAAGTTGAAAGATGCAATTCAATTGGCTTGCGATAAAAAATAAATTGAGATTGTATACTACGAAAGTTAGTCTCAGCTCCTGCTGTTATGCATTAATTCAGAAGGAAGGCGGTTTGATTGCAGATAGTAGCACAAAGTGATTTTTTAGACTACAAGCTATATTTTAAATTTTACTATTTATATTAGAAAAATGTTATTATAATGTAAATAAAACACGTAATTTTCCCAAATTATAACTATTATCATTCCTTTGGATGATAAGAATCATGCCGATTAATTTGCATTTTATGATTAGTCATGGAAAATAACGGTAATAAAAATTTAAGAAATTGCACTTGAAAATGTCGTGAGGAGAAGATATGTTTATTTACTACAAAACATAGATTGTAGGGAAAGTGTTATCAGTAGCACCTGTGTATGTTATCAGCTGATAGGTATTATCTAGAGGCATAATGTTGACAGAGCAATTGAAGGTAGAAAGACCGCGGACAACCATTAAACCATCATTTCCGACGCACTTGAGCTTCTGCGTCAGCCACAGATTATATGTCGTTACGAAATAACTATAGATAAAACTTGAATAGTGATAAGAGACAAAATCACCAACAAACAATGTTTATCCAAAACTAAGCGATGCTGAGGTAAATATTAATATGTTGACGAAAGCTTTCGGTTCAAAGCTATCGTTATTGTTTTCTACGAAAAACAAATTAAGGAACATAAGGGATAAATAAATAAATTGTGGACAAACTGTCTTACTTGAAAATCATCACAAAGCACATAAGTTATTGTTTGAATATGACCTTGATATTTAAAAAATACACGTTTAAAAAATATATTAAGTTAATAATTAACACGATCAAGCTTAATTTTCAGTGACACATACAATTTGCCTGGCGCAGAATTCAACTGCTTGAAATTCAATGTTCAACGTCAAAGTTGATTTTGTCGGATTCTGAACGATTGCTTGTAAATCTTTGAATTTGTTCTGCCTTTTTCAAAGGTTACACCAACTTATTGTTGACAGTCCATAACAGATCCATACTATTTTAAAAGTATTCCATAAATTATAGATGGTTTTTCAAGTTGGCGGAATTGAGATAAAGTGATTAATCCACTCGTTAATTAGGCCCAGTGCATTAAAGTCACTTGAGTTTCACGGATTTATGGCAAAAATCCGTTATTCTTTTGTAAAGGTTTTTTTAAAAAAAATTAACCTAAAAATAAACAACAAAATAAATTATAGATATTTAAAGGGTGTTTCTTTACCTATTATTCCGGCATCTTCAAAAAAATAGATTAGTAACTCTTCGTGTGTGTTCTACCCGTTTAAGATCAACTCTGAAAACTGAAGTCTACATTCAGGATCATTTTCTTTGAAACCATGTATAATCGTAGTATGTAACACTAGTTTTAATATTACAAAATTTATTGAATAGAACTGTCTGAAGTTACTTTTTCAACTCAAAACCTGAATTATGTCTGTTCAAATTTGTAACAGATCCATGCTTTTAAAATGTTTCGGTAAATTGTGGACTATGATACCAGTAGTTATTCTACTAGTTAATTATTGCACTAGAGTCACTTAAATTTAACGTCTACGATAATCAGTTTTTATTTTGTTAGAATTTATACTTACTGGAGATGAGCTCCTCTGGGAGGGGGTTGACATTGAAATGTAACAAACTATGTACCTTGAAAACTATTCGACTTATCATGATTTTTATTAAACGTTTTAGAACATGGCAAAGTTTTGGTTGTACCGAATGCGGAATGTTACTTAAATAAACAATTTTCGTAATTCACCAAAAATGTCAAATAAACTAAGACTGTAGGAACTTACAAATCAGCTGTCTTTTTCATGAAAGTTTAAACTATTACAACATTCGTTACCATAACGAAAATTTTTAACTAATTTTACAATTTTAATAACAGCTGATTTTTAGAATGAAATAAATTTGAAATATGTTAACAAACACGAACAACAAGTTTCACGAAATATTATAATTATAATAAGTAGTCTATATATGTGCTATGTTAGAGTAACTGAATTATAGAGTAGTTTTGAATTTAAATATAAATAACCCAACCTAACCTAACCTGACCCGAGCAAAACTTAAGTTAGTATTTTTATTTAACTCCATTTAAATTTAAAAACTGCTGTGTTATAAGTCAGTACCACTACTCTTAAGTTTTATGTAAACAGTAAGAATAGATTTTTGCTTAAGTCAAATCTTTCTAGTTAACAACGAGGCAGGGGTTTTCGGTGTTGTGCGCTTTTTTCGACTGTCAAATTTGGTTTCCTCAAGGGTTGACACTTGTCTCATTCTCATTAAACACCAACCTGGCGAGCTATGCGCTTTTTTTGCGACACCATTTAACAAATATCTATTTAATTTAACAACAGAAGAACAAACAACAATATAAACTGGAGCACTTACTAGATCAGCTGTTTTAGTAGAATGCACTCTATCGTCATTTTAAGAAGGTAAAAAAGGATAGCGATAAAACTACGAACTAATAAAGAGTTTTAAAGAATGACTTCTGGTTAAATATTTTTAAGTTTTCTGTGTTCACTATATTCAATCATAATTTGCATTTATAGAATTAAATAATTTCAAGACATTTCAATACATTTAAAAAAAATCAACGTAGCCTAATATTTACACAGGTTTTAATACCTCAAAAATGACCACTTGGTTTAAAATGTCTATATATCATTTTACATCCTATAGACAGGCCTGTAATGTATTTATAAAGAAATCAAAAGGAAAATATTTTAATATTGATATAACAGTTATACATAGTTTTCCTTGAGGATAAAAGTTTAAAATTTTTATATAAAATAATGGAGATTAGTGTACACTATTACTATTACACAAAAGATGATTAGAAAATGTTTAATGAACCGATATCCCAAATAAAGTTTGATTCCTGATTGAGGCTCATAAATAGGTGGCATTTTATATTCTGTGCCAAGTTGTATTCTTATCTGCTTGTTTTAATGAGCACAGTAGTTGGACGTATAACAAGGAAAATAAAGTTCAAAATTATTATCTGAACACAAATGAAACGATCCTTCATGCTGTTGGGTCAAATCATGTTGGTTGGTCATGCAACCTCATTGTCACTCGATTCCATACAATATGCTAAATATAAATATCTATTAATAATGAGTTGATGTTATAAGAGCCTTGTTTAATTATCTCTATAAAGTAGAAAAAATAAACTGAAATGAAACCTCACAATCCAACCACAAAGTCACTTATAATTTAGTTTATATAGTTAGTAATTATGAATTAATTAAATATTTGTGACGATTTAAAGCCAGTAACTAGAACAGAAACCGTATTTTTAAATTTTGTAACAATATTGTAAAATGTATACTAATTTTTATTATGATATAAATGGTAGTTTCTTAAGTATTGAATTTATATTGAAATTTTACAATTATTTTACATTTTAGTGTGTTCTTTATACTTCTTCACATAATATAGAGAATGTTTTGTGATGTGTTTCCAAGATATAAATTGATATTCGTGTGGAAATATTTATTTTGAAATCAATCGTAGTTAAAAAAATTGGTTGGAATGTACGCTTGACTTTTGTCTGTTTTTATAGTTATATAGTTAATATAGTTAAACTCCAAATGTTGCGCCTAAGGACCCTATGGAAGAGTATCTTCTCGATCTCCTACAAAAAACTACAAATTTTCGTTTTTTTTTTTAATAAAATTATTCTTATAGAAATTCAAACGAACCATAGAACTCGTTTTAGTTGGTGGAATATCTCACAAAAAAGATCTAGGTCATACTTCAAATAAATGTAAAGTTTTTAGAATCAAACCAATGTGTCAAACGGGAATTGTACTATGTAACTAAAACGGAAAGAAAACAATAAAATATACCCTGACCACAAGTCTTGTTTAATTTAATCGAAGGCCGTATTGTTGTTTACATTCTACTTGGTTTGGGTCGTAAATGTTTCATAAAAATGAAATTGATACAGATTGATTAATTTGAGAAATTTGACAGTCTAAAACGATTCAATAATTCTATTTAACTTTTAACCGGTATTTTTGGTGACATATTATTGTATCCTCTTCTTTCTTTATATTTAGTAAATGGGTGAGTGAAACAATGTAATATTTCTGGTTCATTTATATTAACTTATTATGTTAGTCAATGTAATGTAATCTAAATGTTTTGTAATACATAAATATTTACATAAACGTACAATGTATATAATCATCGTGATGTTGCTCTTCTTTACACATATAAGTCCCTAGATACTTGTACTCTATATAGTATTCTTGTATTTTTATACAAAATCCTTGTCCCCTTGTTCAACATTTGAATGAATATATGATACTATCTTCTTTACATTTAAACACAACCATGTTTACTCTATATTCAACATGTCTCAGAATATTTTCTTCTCTGTCCCTCCGTCTTTCTTTCCCCCATGTTTGTGCATTATTATTTCTGAATCAAAATCTAAAACCATTTCTATACACGCCGAACGTTATTCTTAGCCCTATTTCAAAATCAGTGAATTAATTATTCATTCTGTGAATTGCTTAATAACCATTGTCCCGAAATTTGAAATTATTACTTACAGGAAGAATAATTGAAAGTAGACCCAAAAATTTGTACTTATTTGGAGACCGTACTCAACTTTTTTTCATAAATATGTCAAAAAATAACTATTTAATAATAGTGATTTCATGTAAGACATATTTTAACTTTTACTCCTAATAAAATAAATAATTTCAATCTGATATTTTACTGACTTTAAAACACCAACTTCAAAGTTGTCATAATTTATGTAATGGTTAGCTTAACATAACTTGTTATTGAGTGTTTTAAGATAATGTTTGTAGAATGAATATATCTACCTCGTAGGCTGTCTCAAAGTTTCGCTCACAATTCTACATTTTTCTTCCTTTGTTGTTTAAAGGAGAAACATATCTCGGTTATCGTTACATAAAAAAAGAAGAATATAAAGACCCCTAAACTTCGAATACTCTAACAACGCCAGGGTCGAAAAAGAACAATACTTGATAGGAAAGATGAAAGAAAGGGATCTAACTCAAGACTAAAGATGTAGATCCAGGTAAGTTATCTCGGGATTGTAAGGCCCGGGGGTTCACATTAAAGTGGCCTCCTGAGAATGAATAAAAAAAAAATCTATTTTGGAACTTTAAATATAGGCTAAGCCAATTTAAGGCAAATAGCAAAATGTTTTCCTATCCTTAAAATGTATGAGGGAGGGATCTAAAATTGTTAATCGTAACTCCTATTGAGTGATAGCCTATATTATTTTAATGTAAATAATGAAAAGAGCAAACCAGGAGATCAATATGATGCCTCTAAATAAAATGAAACCGATAGACATTTATAATAACCTATATCCTACCTCTTTTTACAAAAGACTAAAAAGATTTTGAATTATTAACAATATAGTATTTCCCATAAAATACCTTGTTCATATTGTTTCCCACAGTAAAATAACGATTTATTTGGGTATCCTAAATGTTAAAAAAAAGACTTATTGCACCTCATTGGCAAGCTAATTTAACAGTACTGCTAACCTATTTGAAAGTGATGAGCTAGTACCGTCGAATTGTCATTATAAGCCGCCATTTTAAATTAAACTAAATTGAATTTATAACAGTTTTCAACGTCAATGAGTTTTTCAACAAGGTGCAATATTTAAAACAAGATCCATCCACAATAAATATTTCAATGCTTAAGCATAACGCCAACCCGATTACGCTCGTAAAGACTGCATTGCTAATGATTGTTTTCTAAATTAGTTGCCATCTTTATAGTTAAACTTATTTGTAGCTAAAGTGAAAAATAGGGGTACAGAGGACTATTTAAATTGTCTACAAACTACCATTTTCGATAGGGACTAGATAGCCACTTCCGATTTGCTCAGTTTAACTCTTCTCAACTACACACTTAAACCCAATTTTGGCGGAAGGACAACATTTTCTTTAGTTTCTTTAGTTCTATTGTATTCCCAAAAAACGTGCGTTTTGTTGTATTGACTCGTTCAAAATTTAGAGCAGGCGGGACCTTTGGGACAGCTGGTGTTTAAACCATAATATATTTATTTTACAAATCTTTTTTTAATGTTTGGTTTACACAAGTCATGTAATCTAAATATTAATTCTAATAACAACTTTGTAGTTGTTGTTTTAAAAATTCACTCAAATCTACGGAACAAGGTTTTATTTCAATTTGAAGAAAGTTAATGGAAAAAGTTAAAAAATGTGTTACATGAAACCATTATCATGAACTAGTTGTATTTTTTACATTGTATAATACGTGATTACTTTTAAGTGCAGTTCTTGAAAACTAAATAGTTTTAGTCTATCTTTAATTTTTGTTCCATTAAAAACTTTCATATTGGTTCATATATATATATATATATATATATATATATATATATATATGAACACACACAGTTACAAAACCGGGTTTGTCTGTGTCACAAGTACAGATAGATAACGTGAAGAGATTGTTCCATTGTCATCAGGATGGAAATCAAACAGTAAACATGGTGACACTGATCTAACGCGGGCATATCTACACTGCTTAGGTGTAGCTTATACATGAAACCGCTCTATCGCGACATGTGCACTTTGTCCGAGCCTAATTATTTTCTACACGTATCGTATTATTTGAAGTACTACCGAGCCACTAACTAGCTCGGGAATGTGTTATTGAGGAATGTTAAGTACTTTGCGTTTGGTGGTTTCAATGACTGCAGAAACCTTATATAATAACCAAACTGATTGTTGACAAACGCATACTATCTGTCTCTCATCGTATCATTTGAAGTACTACCGAGCCACTAACTCGCTCGGGAATGTGTCATTGAGGAATGTTAAGTACTTTGCGTTCGGTGGTTTCAATGACTGCAGAAACTTTATATAATAACTAAACTGATTGTTGACAAACGCATACTATCTGTCTCTCATCGTATCATTTGAAGTACCGAGCCACTAATATATCACGTTATTACATAAAATATAAATTATAATGTTTGAATGTTTCCGAAGGCGGAGAAACGACAACAAAATAACGAGGAGCCCACTCCTTCCCGCACGTGACATCACAATCCACACTAAATGAAATTCATTTTTTGATTCTTTATCAAGTGGTAGGCTATAATTTGATTTTTTCATATTGTAAACGATAGTTATTTTACCCGCAACTTGAGACTGTATCCCTCGATTTTGTTATCGTTGGGATTTCTCAAATGCCCCCAGTATAGGAGAAATTTAAAGACGTATTCCCGTCAAAACACACATAATATACATGCATATTTGAGACAGCATCTTTTCACTGTATTTATAACAGACGTGCAGACAGTGATTAGTGGAAACAATATAATTTCTCTAACAATAACCCAAATTACACGTTGCATTTACAATTTTTCTTCTTAATAATTTATCTGTATATTTCAAGAACAGATTTATTTGTTTTTGTTTTAAAGTCATCATATAATATGGTGGCATAGAATTAATTCATACTAAATTTCAAACTTAATTATAAAACTAGTAGTTAAAGGAACATGTAAATGGTGACCATTCCCCCCCCCATTTTATCTATTAAAGAGAAGTTTATTTTTTATTGTTAAGTTCATTTCGAAATTAAATTGAATATTTATTTTAGGTACCTACATTCGTGATTGTCTACAATTTCATCGTATGACTAAAAATGTTCTAACCTCACAAAATACAAGTGAGTCGCAATCGTATAATTTGTAATGAATATTTCGACTGTGTGAAAGTAGTTTAGTTAATTAGCATACAGCAACGGGAGTATTGTATTTAGATATTAAAAGTCAACGCGTCTTAATATGATATACTAAGTAATAAAAGCATGGGATCAGGCTTAGTCGCGTGGCAAGCGGCATATTGAATTATGTGGTGTCGGGTTTATTAACATTTAGTGGCGTGTGTCGGAGCTATAAATAATATCGGTTAACCTCCGAGTCCGTGATGGATTGTTACCCCTACATCTAAGTTTAACTTCGTGTCATACAAATAATACACTGAGAAGAAATGTGATCGCTCAATTAATGACAGGCATATAAATAACGATTTAGTGTTCTACACTCGTATTATGTAAATTGTATTCAGAAAATTATACGATGAGTCAAAATTTGATGTCGAGTTTTTCGTGGTGATATCACTTTTGAAGCTTATGAGGCGCAAAAATAGAATTCACAATTACGTACGTTTGTTATTTGTCTTTCTGTCGAATGTAGAATTTTCTGCAGCTACAACGAATGGACCAATTTTGATAAAATTTTTATTTAGGAATATTTTAGCCATATCTCGAGACGTTAACATCTGAAAAAGTATTGGTAGCTACCATAACACCAAAGTTAAAAATTAAGATATTCTTAAAATTAGCTTTAAGGATTGTGATTAAATTTTGCTAAAATGTACCTTACACGGGTCCTAATAAAAGTATTGATCCCTAAAAGTGCGGGTTCTAATAATGAAAAAGAAGTTCTTATAAAATAATTTCTCAAAATCAACCCTACTGATTTCCTCTAATTTAGATTAATGTGAAGTTTATTCACCTAAACCAGTGTGTCAAATCGTAAGTAAAATGAAAATTACCGTTCTTAAATTATTTACAAAAACTAAAATGAGCTTTATTAGCTGTTATTAAAAAATTCATTTCAGTCAAATACAATTTAGGCTTAGGGCGAGTTCATGGCGTAAACAAGATAAAGTTAAATATATCAGTATTTAAATATGTAAATATCATTCTAAAATATATTTTGCTTTTATTCATGTACGAGTAAAGTTGATAAGAGAAACTCTCCTATAAGAATACCCTACCATATAGACCTAAGTAATTAATACAAAGACATTTTGGGGGAGAAAGCGAAATACTTATTTTGGTTAGTGTTAGGTTTTGTTGGTTGGGGCATGAGAAACTTAGTTAAATGTTTTTATATTGTTTATCCACAAGCGTTGCCAACTTTAGAAACAAAATACATCCACTCTATAAATTATGTTAATGTCTACTTACATATTGTCGAAGAACATTCGATTAAATCTGAGAGTTACTTTAAATTTTAGAACATTAAAGTTCTATAAAATTTCCAGTAACGAATATTTACAATTAGTTGTAAATACAGATAACAATATGTAAAGGTTTGGTTGAGTTTATTGTCGGTGAACTTTAAGGACGCTTTAAAGAAGGTTTAGTATCACCGGGACTATAATATTTTTATGTCAGAAGTATAAGTGACAGGCATCGGGGACATATTGCCGCCTTTATTGTTGGCCATAAAGTCAGCTGCCGCCCTAACCTTATCCGAGTCTAAACTGGGAATCCAAAGTGTACCTATAAGCAAACATTTGGGTTGAGATATATTGTTAGGAAAAGTAAAAAGTCCAAAATGTAGAATTAACCTCATTAAAAAAGAAATAATACCAGGAAAATAAAAGTGTTAAAAGGTATTATTAACTACTATTATCATTAATAAAGGTTGCAACATATTGTGTTTTGAGCTGGAACAAATATTTGAAATAAGATAATGGTGCATAACTTTGCCTGATCTGAATTGATACGTAAGTTCGCAATTAACCTGTCCGATCACATATCTTTTTCTATACTGAGTATAGAGGCTATGTGATAAATTAAAAAATTGATGGCACACGTTATGTTCATGACTACACCAAGTTATACTGAGCACTCAAAACATTAAATGATAAA